>JAFIRS010001531.1:0-340296 GCA_018342105.1 Gonioctena quinquepunctata
GCTTCCATGTCGCCGACAGTGCCCAGCCCGCTTAGATAAAAAATACGAATAGTAATCGTTCCAACATTGAATGAAGTTATCCCACGGTTCGAGCGGCTGCATCCCTCTTATCTTGTTAATGTAAACAAACTCTTTCAAAGATGCCGCCATATTTATCTCAATGAAACAAAGGATGCCGCCGATATCCGGTCGCTTAAATAAACAACTGATAAGAAGTGCGACGTAGATAATATTCCTGCAAAGATTGTCGGTTGAGTCATAGGCATCATCCTTGGCTCCCATTTTTCCCAAAAAAGGCCCGCCATTCACTGATCCGTAACTTCCTCCCAACCAATGCCGACGGATATTGGTTGACACTCATTTCAATATGCTGCTCGGCTATTGGATAACGGCTGGCGGCTATCACCACGCCCACACGTCCGCTTCCACCTCCCACTCTCAATCATACCCATACACAACATGGCTGCCACCATTCCGACCAATCACAGGCCACCATCCCCCACCCCTACCCACATACAACCACCCCCCCACCTCTCACCGCCATCTTTTTCACAAACCCCTCCCACAACATGGCTGCCGCCATCATCCCTACCCCCACCCGAAAACCACCCCCTCAACCGCTCGCCAAAACCCACCCCTAAATAGGGGTTGCGCCAGAAGTGACATAGCCCTTCTACTTTCGGCATTTATAGATTGGCAAAAAAAAAAGGTCCTATTAATCTGTTCTTATAAATGCCACACCACACGTTCGTCTTAAATGAATATTGGTCATGAGACTTCATTACAAAATTGGGATTTTCATCAGACCACCAGCGACAATGTTGTGACGAGACAGTTCCAGTTGATGAAAATGTTGACTCATCGGAAAAATTATACACCCTAGAATAAGGGTCCTTTCTAATTTTCCTTGGATGAAATGGAAAAATCAAAGGCCTATCATAACCCCTTTTTTTTCAATGTGGAACGATTTTTGTTTGATTGTCTGAATTTATTCAGTTTTAAAATTCTTGTCACTGTATCTTTACTACATTTTGTTGCACGACGACTTCCTTTTGCAAAATGACATTTTGGATTTTCTAAACTGACAGCATTACTTCAAACTGTGTATTCTCATCGGCAACCAGTTTTCGGGGCGTTTTATAGTTTCCTCCCACAATCAAAACAATTTCTATTTTCTCTTCACAAGTTACCTATTTTATGTGTCTTATTAATTCTAACGCGTTTTGACATTCACTGTCAAACATATCTTGCTATCAACAAATCAACAAATCATTTCTTTGTCAGTGCATCCTAGATTACACGTAACTACAGTTAAATTTGCATTGTTATTGTAGATAAAATAAGAAAAAATATTTTTCCATGTAAATGGATGTAATTGCATATTTGAACGTAGTTTTTAGTTCTGAACAACTTTTTTCATTAACAATTTTCGATATTTTCAAATATAAATACTTACTCCTGAGTAAAATTCATATATTTTGACATACCGCGTATACGACTGAAAAAAATTGATATCTGATGATTGTATTTCAGATTTTAGAATATGCAGATTTTTTATGAAGAATAACTTTTTCTCCTAAAATCAATAATAAAAAAGTTTTCCATATGGTTCCAACTTAGTGAGACATACTGTATATATACCTATCTAATAACTATCTGATTAAAAATGCAAATTTTCACTTTCAGTTTTTTTTTTTCGCAAAATATAAGAATTATTCAATGTCCAGCGTTTTAACTAGGAAAGTAGTTGTTTTCTGTTGGATATTACAGAAATATATTAATTTTATCCTGGAATGTTCAATTTAAAAATCTATTTACTATATAATTGAGAATGTTTTCCTTTCAACAACTTACTTTTATATTCAGGTGTTCCAAGAGTGTCCAAATAAATGTCTTGTGGCATTTATATACCATAGGTAATGACTGAGCGGAGTAATCCAGAAATACCAATTCGAATACTTGGTATATTCATGTTGAAAAGGAAACATTCCCAATTGAATATTGATAGAAAAGATTTTTCTGTAATTGAAAAATCCACGATTAAAATGAAGTTATTTTTTTGTGAATGTATAACAGAAAACAAATACTTCCCCTAAAGCCACGCTGGACATTGGACTACATCTGATAGATATTCTGAAAAAGCCCTAACTCAAAAGAAAAAATCTGAAATTGAAAATTTGCATTTTCATTCAGATAGTTATTTGATTTTCTATTCCAGTCTTAATTAAGAACTTATAAAGATGAATGAGGCAAAGAAGAATGTTTTCCAAAAGAGAGTACTCATCAGAAAATCACTCGCAACATAGACGCAGGAGAAACATCGCATTCAATAAGTCTTCAATACATTTTGTCGACGAAAACTATTTCACGCTTCCACGATCATCAGGAAGACCGGAAGAAATGGGAAACACATTTCAAGAAGCAATCTCACTTTGCAAAGATAAAAAGTTAGAATCATTTCTTTGGAGATGTTTCCACATTCGATTTTATGAACATCCTGTTTATATTTTCAACACATCAATTGGTATATTCATTCTGTATTCATGAGATTATTCGTCTCTAAAAACTATCATAATCATAATCATAATTTATTCACTCAAGTTTATAATTTATAATTTCACAGTGTAATTGCATTCTTGAATGGCGAATGGTGAATAAATTTAAGAAAATACTACGAAGCAGGGTATGCCTGCTTTGTGTAAAAATACAGTAGTTTAACAATATAGTAAGATTGTGCATATAAACATTCATTTGGATATAAATAATTAACTATGGGAAAGGGATACAATATTAAAAGATTGGTAAACAGACAACAAGAAAATGGTGTAAAAATCAGGGTATATAACTGTCACAAGATAAAACTAAGGTATTAAAAGATTTTGAAGTAAAACGAACAGTGATAATAAATCTATAAAATGATATATAAGATTGGTAATACAGACAACAAGAAAATGGGTAAAATCAGGGGATATAACTGTCACAAGATAAAACTAAGGTATTAAAAGATTTTGAAGAAAACGAATAGTGATAATAAATCTATAAAATGATATATATATATATATATATATACATACATATACACATATATATATATACACATATATATATACACATATATACACACATACATATATATATAAGTGTTTGACAATCGTATATGAGAAAGAGTCAAGTCTTGCATTTAGTTTTCAATTTTCTCATGTATTTCTGCACGGGAAGTATGCTGAACGAAAAGTTTAAGTTTGTTTTTAAATTTTCTAGGGTTTGGCTCGCATTTCAGTGTTTCAGGTAGACAGCTGAAAGTTTAGGGGCCCGCAACAATAGTTCCTTTGACCGACTGACTTGTGCATGACTGGTATTACGATGTTTTTGTATGGGGAGTTATGCTGGTAGGTGATCAATTCGTATTTGTGTTTATATTGGACTGTGGTTATGTTTATGAAGAATAGTTGCCTTGGGTCAAATATTTCAGTTTCCGAGTAGAGGAGGTTTAGGATAGTTGTATCCTTTTGCAGAATACATCTTAAGAAACGTCTTTGAATGACTTTGAAGTGAATGTAGATGTGTTTTAGAGACTCCTCCCACCCAATTATGCCATAGTTCAATGGAGATTCACCAACCTTTTGTACAAAATTATTTTTTTTGTTTGTGGTCGAGTATGCTGATTATTTTTCTAAATTTGTACAGAATGAACGTAGTTTTCAAGATGTAATACTTGTTGGTCCCATCTTAGATGGGTATCTAGAATAATGCCGAGGTATTTGATTTTTTGTGCGGTTTGATGAGCCGTGTCGGATATTGCTATGTCATATTCTGGCTGATACATTATAGGTAATTGAATGGTAGTCAGTTTTTCAATTATTGATAGTAATCTATAATCAAACCACTTCTTTATGTCGCGTAGGTCGCACTCTAACTTGAGTTTCAGATTGAACCAGTCATCGTCTTCGCAGAATATGACTGTGCATGGCAAAGCTGATAATTTTCGAGTGGGTACTCAATAAGAAGAGATTATTGAGGTAGATATTAAATAACATTGGTCCTAAGACTGTTCCTTGGGGTACACCACATGAAATAGTTTTTTCATCACTCACACTGTCATCGATTTTCACTCTTTGCCGCCTATTCAGTAGATAGCTTCTGAAGAGGTTAGTGGTATGCCTCTTATCCCCATATCTTCTAGAGTTTTGAGTAATATAGAGTGGTCCACGGTATCAAAAGCTTTTCTCAAATCTATGAAGACACCAATTGATGGTCTAGACTCATCTAAACATTGATATATATTTTGAGTCAATATTTTTATCGGATCTTGTGTAGACATGTTTTTTCTGAATCCATACTGGGATTTTGACATTATATTGTATTTTTCGATGAATTTATTTAACCTTTTCTGAATAACCTTCTCCAGTATTTTGGCCAGACATGTTATCAAAGTAATAGGCCTATAATTTGCGACATCTGTTTTGATTCCACTTTTATAAATCGGTGTCACCAAGGCCGTTTTGAATGCTGTGGGGAAATACCCCTGTTCCAGCGATTTATTGACTATGTAAGAAAGTGGTTTTGTTATATAGTTGGAAATAGCTTTGAGGGTTTCTGATTTGATATTATCAATGCCAGGGGCTTTTTTATTCTTGAGTTGTGATATTATTTCTATTAATTCATTTTCATTTACAGGATGTAGAAAAATTTAGTGGTCGCATAAACTTTTCCTTTCCATATAATCTAGATTTCTGTTTATATTTTTAGCTAGCTTTTCACCTACAGATATAAAGTATTCGTTGAAATTGTTCGCTATTTCGACGCTCTCATTGATTTGTTCATTGTTCTGTGTTATGATCGATTTTATTGGTGCAGGTTCTTCTTTAGTCAATACTTCATTCACAGTTTGCCAAAGTTTTTTAGAATCGTTTCCTTCTGCTTCTAGACGTTCTCTATAATATGAAGTTTTGGTAGTCTTTATGAGTTTAATTAGATTATTTTTATATCTGTTATATTCTTCAGAAAGGGCGGTATTATTTGGATCACCTTTCAATCTATGGTACATACTATTTTTTTTATTCACCGAATTGACGAGGATTTGGTCATCCACTTTTTCCGTTTTCTCTGTTTGTTGTTGATCTTTATAAATTTCGTACATTTACCAATGTTAGTTTTTTTAATTAATTCATTTGTTGCAGAGTCAAGATCGTCACAATGATAGATGGCAGCCCAGTTTTCTTTTTTAATGTTATCAACAAACCTTTTTTCATTTATTTGTTTATAGTACCTTACCCTATTTTTATTAACACTCTTACTATTTTCAAGAACTATTTGCGCTAGAATTGTGTAATGGTCTGTAATGGATGTTTCGAACGTAATTGGTAGGATTGCGTCATAGTTATTATATTTTGATTTAATAAATATATGATCTATACATGTGCGAGATTTTTTTTGTTCTCTAGTAGGCGTGTTTATTGCGGATATATATATCCGTGTTCGCTCATGGTATCTAGGTAATTTTCGGTATCACAAGAAGTATTCAATAGATCAATATTTATATCACCAATAACTATATTATAGTGGAATGTTTCGTCTTCCCTACTCAAAATATTATTCATTTGGTCAACAAATGGATCAATGTCTGTAGCTGGTGATCTATATATGCCATTTACTATGAAAATGGAGCCATGCACAGTCATTTTGGCTCTCAGGAGGAAACTACCGTTTAGGCTGATTGTGGTGTGAGACACGTACGCCTCTGACCTCACAAACATAATGACCCCGTCTTTTTGATTTAAATGTCCAGAATTATAAATTGTTTTGTAACCAGGAATGTTGAAGATTGTGATATCAGGGATAATGCGTGTTTCTGTGAATACAATACAATCAAAGGATTCATTTAATTCATCCAGAGTGATCAGAAATTCATCGAGGTTACTTGATATACTTCGGATGTTGTTATGAATAATTTTGAAGTTATTATATGGATTATTGATTTCTAAGACTTGCTTAACTTCTTTATCGGTAGTCAAGGAGAATGAATCTAATTTGGTTATGATGAAGTCTCTTATATAAGGATCCATATTGTAATTTGACTCACCTGGTTATTTGAAAGTTTAGCTAGACTACAACATATAGATAGAGTTCAGATAAAATATTGTCATTGCAGCCGTAGGGTTCGTTTGTGATTAGTAGGGGGTTTCTTCTTTTCTTTGTCACTTATTGACCTTGCCTTCACTTCTCTCGGCGATTTGGTGGGTTGTTTGTTTTGGGGTTGTTTCCAAGGTTCCGGTGCTTTTTGGGGTCCCGATGTTTGGTTTGACTATTTCTTCCAGAACTTTGGCCGTTTCATCCTCGAATACTTCACGGAGGAGGGTTGGAGGTGTCGATGGGACACTATTTGATTTTGTGGCTTCTTGTTGATCTTCTTCGTCTTTTTTCAGTTTCAAGTAGTTGACTTATCGATATTCTGTCCCATCAACTACTAACTTATTTCCTTTAATAAAAGATTTTTTGTTTGGGTTTTGTCTCTGGATCAGTGGATTGCTTTTCAGGACTGCCTGTTCTTCTCTTTGTTTGGTGGTGAGGTCTTGTGAGATTGTTATTTTGGTTCCCTTTAGTTTTCGGCAGTTTGCGAATATGTATTTCTTAGTGAGATTTGATACAAATTCAATTTTCACAGGAGAGTTTCTTTTCGATCCCAAGCAATATATGTCTTTTATTTGATTTGCTGTAAGATCTACTTGCAGTAGCGACTTCAGCTGGCTTTGAATAAAATCGAAGGTGATTTCGTGGCGTTCTCTATTTAGTCCGAAATGACCGGGTGACACAGGATATCGGGCCACCCCTGAACTTCTGCATTCGTGAACGGATTTTCTGAAATTCGGTACAGTTATATAAGCAACTATTTTGAATTTGATCACATTACAATTCAATATGGCGAACTTCCAGTTTTTCTGTAAATGCCAACAACTTTGTTTTTTCAAATAGAACACCCTGTATATTTTTTAATATTCAAGTCCAACAGGTCAAAACAAGTCCAAACCTCATGTCAAATGTAATTTTTATGAAACAATCGAAATTAAATTTTTTTTTTATTTTACCTCGTGGATAAATGAGATGTGGTCAAGGCTATTCACAATGAGTCGCACATAACAGAAAAACATAATTTTTTCAGAAAAATTCTTTTTTGTGTCATTTATTGATTAATTAATTCAGTCACATCACATTTTGATCAAAAATTATTTTTTTTCGAATGAAACCCCTATGGACCACCTACCTGTCTCTCTAGAACATTCATTAAGGAAAAAAATGACATATAATTTTCGTATTTCGGTGCAGTAACAAATTGTATACATTCAAAAATCTACAACTAGTTCATGAGTTTCCTTGCAGTTCGAAAAATTTTTCAACTTAGTAAGCTGTGGAAAAAAACATTTCTGAATCTTGTCAACTACTTGTGTTTCGCTGTCATCTTTCATCTCAACTCTCGAAAATTAGTTTAGTAGAAATGTAAAATCAAAATTGTAGGTTCACAAGAAGTGAACAGGTTGATATGTTATTAATTTACGGAGAATGTATTGAAAACATTGTCGCCGCTTGTCAGTTATACGCTGAACGATACCCTCACAGAAGACACCCACAAAGAACCTTTTTCAAAAATGTGTAGAGAAGATTCTCAAAAGAACACAATAATGGAGAAGATGATCGTAAGTGAGGAGGCAGAAATGAATGTTTTGCTTATGTTGATTTTGATCCAACCGCTTCGACGCGGGAATTGGAATACCAATGCAATGTCAGTCGAGAAAACGCTAGAAGACTTTAAAAAAACACCATTATCGTGCTTATAAGTATAACTTACACAATTAGTTCAGAAATATTCTTTTCCACAGCTTACTAAGTTGAAAAATTATTCGAACTGCCAGAAAACTCATGAACTAGTTGTAGATTTTTGAATTTATACAATTTGTTACTGCACCGAAATACAAAAATGATGTCATTTTTTTCCTTAATGAATGTTCTAGAGAGACAGGTAGGTGGCCCATGGGGGTTTCATTTGAAAAAAATGAATTTTTTATCAAAATGTGATGTGACTGAAATGATTAACCAGTAAGTGACACAAAAAATAATTTTTCAGGAAAAAATAAGTTTTTCTGTTATTTGGGACTCATTGTGAATAGCTTCGACCAAATCTTATTTATCCACGAGGTAAAATAAAAAAATAAAAATTTCAATTGTTTAAAAAAATTACATTTGACATTAGGTTTGGTCTTGTTTTGACCTGTTGAACTTGAATATGTAAAAATATACAGTGTGTTCCATTTGAAAAAACAAAGTTACTGGCATTTCCAGAAAAACCGGAAGTCCGCCATATTTGATTGTAATGTGATCAAATCCGAAATGGTTGCTTATATAACTGTACCAAATTTCAGAAAAATCCGTTCACGAATGCAGCAGTTACAGGGGTGGCCCGATATCCTGTGTCACCCGGTATAACGAATAGGATTCTACAAATAAAAATATCGGATTTGACAAAAATAGCCTGATCTCCTCTTATTTTCTTATATCGACAGAATTATTGAAACTAAATTAACATTATTTATACCATACTATGGCGCTCAAAAATATTGAATTTTGTTGTGCTCTTATGAGTTCTCTGTTATATGGAAGTCACTGGAATATCAAATTAGTTTAATTTCTATGCCTTAAACACCCTGTGTACCTCGAATAACTTCTACCCATTTTGGTCGTAAGAACTCACAATATTAGGAGAGTTCAACTTTGATTATGATAGGATTGGGTTGGTGCGTTAATGTTTTTACTAGAAATGCTAGTATAACATCAAATAAAAAATCAGCAAATTTTACCAAAATGGAAAGCTTCATACGTTTTTGTTAAAACTGAAATCACCAGTTTTCTAATTAGTTAAATATTCCAATTTTCTACAGAAAGAACACATTGAAAAAATATTTGTTGTTTGGATTCTTTGTAAAGAGCTAACATGCTTCGACTATCATTCTTTCCGGATCACATGGTTCCCTTGAATTTGGTACTTCTCACAATTTGGCGACCTTGACTATTGTCTGTTTTGACTGGGTAGGGGTGGTTATATGTCCTTCGAAAATATTTTTTATATTTATTATATCTGAATCTAGGTTTTTTTTTTAAATTCAAATTCAGTATAATAATAAGTGACTAGCTTTTCTAGTAAACTCTAAATTTGCATGGGATAAATATACTCTTCAGTTTCTAGGCAAAATCGCACTCAGGTTTCACAAAAAAATATTTAAACTTTATCATTTTCAATTAATTTAATTTTAATTTCAGGTTATTCAATATCAATGTAAAATCCCTTATACATGTTACCAAGATTGTTGTTCAAAAGCTCCTAGCAAGAAATGCACCTGGATCAATAGTGAATGTTTCGTCACAAGCTTCTTTAGCGGGACTAATTGATCATACAGTGTATTGCGCAACCAAAGGCGCTGTGGATGCATTCACAAGAGCTGCTGCCCTAGAATACGGACCAAAAAATATTCGGGTCAATGCTGTGAATCCCACTGTAATTATGACGGATATGGGAAAATTGGGCTGGTCAGATCCTGCAGTTGCAAAGCCTATGCTGGAAAAAATTCCATTGAGAAGGTAGGCTTTAATATTTTTCGAGAAATAAGTTCTGAGGTACTCATTCTGTCACAACTCCAATCATCGAAATCACCTGTTACTATAAATATTCCCAGCAAACGCATTTCTGATGTCATCGCAGCAATATAATCAATAATAAAATCATAGTTTAAAAAGCTAAAAACGCTTATAAAGCAATAAGTACTAGAAAGTTGAAAATAATAATAATAAAGTCATTGTCAAAAAATGTTCTCTTATGTAAAAAATCGTGAGGTGCTTGATATCAGTATTCTTAATATAATTCTGAAAAGTAAGTAAAGAGCACCCCACGACTTTTTTACATAAGAGAAAAATTTTTGGTCAATGACTTTATTCTTATTATTTTCAACATTCTAGTCCTTATTGCTTTATAAGCGTGTTTTTTAGTTTTTTAAACTATAATTTTATTTTTAACTTTTTTTTAAATAAATTTTTTTTCTTTCGATCTAGGTGAGAATACCAGGTTATAGCTTTATTGTATTCTCAATACTGTGCAAAATTTCAAATACTTCGGAAATCTGAAAGAGGGTGAAAATTAATTTCAAAGATTCCATTACCTACATTCATACATACTTACATACATACAGGTGAAGCTAATAAAGCGTGTATAAAAACAAAATGGTATGATACCCCTGGTACTTTTGCAATGTATTCTTGATGTAGTAATATGATAGGTGAACAATCCTTTATAGTGCTGCGTCGGGTATCATATACAAAACTTAGGGCTGAAAGCCATGTTACCCTTCCTGGATATACAGTAACATACTTTCAGAAAGTGAGTTTGTGTCGGGACTGTAGGAGAAGAAATTGGGGTGATTGATTCAGAAACATCTTCTAATCACCTCCTAACTCCATTTAACCGGGAGATATTCAAAATACCCAATAACACACGCTGAATTTAATTCAGAATTAACAAGATAACCCAAATCAAACTGAAACGACTTATGGTATTCAGGAAAGAACTGACGTCTCTAGAATCTGCCAGTATTGTAGCTTCCTCTAATGATCATACCCGGACGGTGGCGTTGGACTGTGTGTTGATTACAAAGTCGGATAGCAGCCTATACCCCAATCCGTAGATTATATGAAGTCTTGCACACACTCAAAGACTCTGTTCTTCTGCATATTTGATTCATACAAAGCATACTTGAACCTCTAAATTGACCAACTTGGAAGAAAAATTCAAACAATTTCGACCCACGAAGGTACATTTTTATGAATCGCTCGAGCTTCGGAATGAAGACTGCTTCGTATGAGTTTCACAGGATTCTATATTACAAGGGTATTCTGACGACATTATTTGCTCCGGCGAAACCATGAAGTAGTGTGCCGCCAATTTAATATATTATTTGTAACGTCTAAAAAAAACAACCTGCATCATAACCGAAGCATCAATTTGTAACGAAGTTACTATTTTTCCGCTATATTTATCAACCAAAAGCTCCCTGTAAGGATTTAAATTCATCTTGACGGTAATAGTAGGTCTAGAAATACCATTCGTGTTCGTGATAAATCCGTGGAGTACACCTACCCCAATAAATAGACTAAACACCCTCCGTAGATCACGCCAATACCGCAAATCGAGAAAACACGTTGCATCGAGCCAACTGTGCTATGAACAAACGCCGCTGAAACGAGGCAGTCACCCGATAGAAGCCAAAGACAGCAGTTCAGTCGAAACAAAAGCGCACGCTACGAGCTGACGTCACATCGCGGAGAATTTTACAAGCTTGGTAATTATACTATGACAAATATAATTTGTATCTCAATCGTCAGAGTCCACAAAACGGCGCGTGACTAAAATTCGATCGAGAGGAATCCGCAAAAGAGGGGGAAGACGACTGTAGTTCCGTTTCGAAATATGTCAAAGATTCATTAGCTCACCGAGTCTAGCAGAAGCAGTCACGCGTCCGACAACTAGTGTCCAGAGTGGGAGCAAAATACCGATG
Organism: Gonioctena quinquepunctata; assembly: GCA_018342105.1. Taxonomy (NCBI): domain Eukaryota; kingdom Metazoa; phylum Arthropoda; class Insecta; order Coleoptera; family Chrysomelidae; genus Gonioctena; species Gonioctena quinquepunctata. The sequence continues at coordinate 11,595 of JAFIRS010001531.1, forward strand.
CAGTCTACGACCGTCCCGAGCCTTGCCGAAGCAGTGAGATCGGAGTTTGGGTAAATATTGCATATCAGGTGGAAAATATCGGAAATATTTGTAAGTATCACAGGTGCGATTTGCGCATGATCAAACCATAGTCGTCAGAGGCCCATGTTCACTTTAATGCGGCGCTGGTAATTTCAGTCGTGTTTGAGATCCGATACGAACCACCACGTACGAAGAGTGATAGCCCGTGACCGTGAGACCAGTGAACCAGATCCGGTGTCATTCCGTTTCCTTTACAACGAGGGCAGTTTAGTAATGCAGTGGTTTGGCTAAATTCGAACCACAAGTGGACATAGGGGTAGACATTTCTCGCGTCTCACCTTCCTGCGTTCCGGCGTGACTTTTTGTAGACAGAGATAGGAAGCACGGTTGGAGGCCGCATAGAAGAGGTAGACATTTCCGTGTCTCACTTCCTGCTCTCTAGCGTGACCTGTTATTAAGACAGATATAGGGAACACGGTTGGAGGTCGCATAGAAGGGGTAGATATTTCCCGCGTCTCAGCTTCCTGCGCTCCGGCGTGCCGGTTTTTAAGGGGAATAAAGTAGTAGGGAACACGGTTGGAGGTCGCATAGAAGGGTTAGACATTTCTCGCGTCTCACCTTCCTGCGCTCCGGCGAGCCGTCTGTAAAGGGGATAAAAATAGTAGTGAGCACGGTTGGAGGCCGCATTGAAGGGGTAGACATTTCTCGCGTCCCACCTTCCTGCGCTCCGGCGTGGCTTAATCAGAGAAAGACAGAGTGGGAGAATGAAGGCTTAAAGCAGCTAGGAAGGATAGGTTAAGCCAGCCCCACGTGGAGCATTACGCACTGCTGCTGAAATTAGTCGCTTTGGCCGTCCGTAAAAGTTTACATTTGATATCCGCTGTTGCCTTGCACCCGTTTTTGAGCTTGCATACTAATCCGTACGACCCCCCTTCACAAGAGTTACTACGTTTACCCCGCCTACGTGAACACACCCTCCCCGCTTTTTCTGTAGCTAGTGCTTGCCATTCTTGTATATTTGTGATGATAACTTGAGGCTGACGTCAGCCGCCCTGTTATTTAATATACCTGTTTATCCTGTTTTTAGAGTATTAGTTTATTTACTACCTAGTGCGCAGTCGGCGCCCAGGTTCGAAACCCAGTTAAAAGGCAATTAAAGCCTGCCTTACTGGACCCGTTACATTGTCACGACTATACTGACCCCTGGAGTGTTTTCTTCACTAAGACTGCCCGGAGCAAAAGTGGCCTTTTCCCCTATGAACCAAAAGGTGGTGCCCGAGGCAAAAACCGAGATTAGTGAAAGGCGCCAAAGTTTGATAGTAGGGGGAGAGACCCCTTTACAAATTATTGATCCATATAATCGTGTCGTAAAATATAATTCAGAAGTCGCCTGTGTTAGAGCTGCCTTGTCCAAGAATGTTTAAGAATTGAGACGTTTCCTTGGCATGGTGACATCCCAGCAAATACTGGGAAGTAACTGTGAAGTACTATGGAAGTAAGTTTGCGACTAAAAGATCGCATGCGATGTACCAAAAACATAGCATTCCGCTCGCAATTGCAGCGAAATGACCGCGACATCAAGTACGCATTTCAAATTACTGTGATTTTCAAATTGAGATTTGAAAAAATACCCCAAAAAACATCCATCCGTAGTTACCTTTGTGGAAGTTTTTGAGTCAATAAATGTCTTTTTGATAACCACATTGGGTCGTTACATGAGAGGTTTCTTAGAGACTTCTTTATTCCATTTCCTGTTTCACCACACATAGAGAAAATTATACCAATTTCAATAGGAAGTTCAATTATGATTTCATTAAAGTATTATTTCTAAGTTATTATTGAAATATTCAGTTCAGTAGTCCTATCGATCTCCACATTCAGCCTTTTCAGGCGAGGTTTCTTTGAGACTTCTCAGTTGCATTCCTTTCTTCACCACACAAAGAGTACATAGACCAACTTCCATATTAGACTCACTTATGAACTAAATATAACATTACTTTTGGTATACCAATTGATATTGAGTAGTCCCTTCGGTATGTTTCCAAATTTCTACAGGATATTCTACTCATTGGATAAATAATATTTGATATAGGAACCCATGACCGAAGGTGTCATAAGACGAAAAAAATATAACTGTCACTATTTCCAATATCACTTCATATCTAAAACATTCGCACAACTCGCAGAAATATGCTCATTTTGATGAATGAACTTAACCACTTCGTTCAGGGGCGTGCGGCAGGCATTGTCTTAAGTTTTCCTTTCATCCCAAATGTGTATGGCCAAATCTCTAAAATGTCTTTATTTTTGTGTTTATCAATCAATTTCACACATAGAATCTTCAAGTTTACTTTATTCAGTAGGATCGTTTTCATGATAATTAATCATAAACCTAGTAATGTTTAATTATATTGAAAACAATACAATTCAGTATTACTTTAAGATTCTGCGAGTTAAATTCATTGATAAATACTAAAATAATTATATTTTTGTGTTTTGTCCATTAGAGTAAAAAGTTCGGAGGAAAAAAAGAAAGACAAACATCCTGCCACATGCCACTGGGAGAAGTGGTTCCTATAGTTCATTCATCAATATGAGCATATTTTTATCTCTACGAATTATCATAAATATTGAAAAATACGATAACATAAATGAAAATTTATATATTTTTCTCACTTCAAATATCTTGTATCGTTGAGTTTCGGTCATGAGTTCCTATATGAAATATAATTTATTCAGTGAGTAGAATCTCCTGTGGAAATTTGTACACACAATTATTTGGAACCACTGTATATTAGATTTCTTATTGGGACTTTATTATTCAACAAATGGACTACTGATAGCTAAGTTATAAAATCCTGAGCCATAGCTGAGCTTTCTGCTTTCATGAATATGTTACGTGTCAAACATCAGACATATTTGAAAGGCACACAGCAAAAATATTACGCATAATTTACAAATAATAGGTCAGCAACAAACACGTTCTAGAAATACAAATTATACCTTTATTATCTTGAAAATAGATAGAACAACTGTAAAAAAAATATTTTTCAAAGCATGTCACCGGATTCTGTGGCTATGATAATAATGAAACATCCTATAATACATAACAATTTAATCTAAACTAAAAAACAAAATCATTCACAAAAAAATTAAAATTAGCATTTCTTCGATGGCTATGATAGTAATGAAACATCCATATAATAAATAACAATTTAATCTAAACTAAAAATAAAATCAACATTCACAGAAAAATCAAATTAACATCCAGATAAAAGAAAATACATTACAGCATGAATTTATAGATTTGTGAAAGGAAGCCACAAGTAAACTTTTGAGAAATATCCATATACTTCATGATGGGATATAGTACGTGAATTTTCTCTTTGTCATAGATTCTAATCTTTTGAATAAAAACTCAAATAATTATGTGATTCAATACTTGAAAATTATATAATTTTTTTCTCAGCATTCCTACATTCATAATATGAAAATTACACGCCATTTTATATCACTCATGACATGACCAAAAACGAACATATTATAACCCACGTATTAATTTCATACATCATACTCAAGAACTCAATTAACGACCATAACCATAACTTACCTCTGACTGGATGAAACTGTAATATACTTAATTGTCTAATAGTTCGTATGTATTCGTTAATTATTAATATTCAGAATAAAAGCATAAAAAATGTAAAACTGCAAACACTACACTCACTCATTGCTTCAACAAGCAACTTTCGGGAACTCTGGTAAAGATCAGCGACCTGTGACAGAGTACACCTGACCTCTGAGATCGAGACAGAATCGTAGACAGACAGGCGCAAACTGTTGTCGATCGTGACTTGTCCAATGAGTTGGCATGTTGCAATGGCGCCTACGGTTTTTGGAGGGGAAAGGCAAATACAATTTATTATTGTTTTCGGGGAAAAATTAAGTTTACAAGAATAATGCAAAATTTTGTTTTCCCATGAATTGTTTAAATGATTCGGATTCGGATTAATCATTAATTAAATTTGATTTGATTTGATTGACCTATGGTGTAATGAAAAATTGTTTTATATTTATATTGTCTACCTAATATCAGGTCTACCTAATATTTTACCTCATATTAGGTACCTATATGCTGTTACAAATCGCTTTCACTACAGGTGTCTTAGACATAGTCACAGATACATCAGTTGAATCGGGGAAAATAAATCACGGAACATTTTGCTGAATGAACAACTGGCCAAAAAAAATTCAATTTCCATTAAAAAAAATCTGAGACTACGTCTATCATTCCTTGCTAAATGAATGAATGCATTTTCGTTTATTTTTCCCGTGCCCATAACTGGAGAAATGGAAAAACGGACGCATCTGAATTTCAGATTCAACGTTTCGATATCTTGGGGCCATCATCAACTTTATTTTTCCAAGCACGGACCTGAATTTTTTATTGCAATATTTTTGAAAGTATTTTTATTTCTGCATTCGTTCCAAGGATGTTTTGTATGCAGAAACGTTGAAAAACCCCAAAACGCAATACATTGATCAATAATATAGGAATATAAAAGGGCTACTGAAAATATAGTAATGAAATCTGCAGGTGCGTATTTAAAAAAGTTGATTAATTAGCTCCAAGCTACAATGAGGAAACGACATTTTGAATCTGAAATCTGCATGCATCATTTCGTGAGGTCTATGAAAGTGGTAATGAGAAAGTACTTTTGTTTCTCCATATCTCCAATGAAAACAAGCAAACGAAAATGCATATTTCATAGACTTGGTCATTTAGAAAAGATAGAGAATAAAGAGCCAGATTGGGAATATAAAGTGACACTCAATAACTAATAAAAAACCTTTTTAAAGACAAGCTTTTATTTATTACGTGTACTAAAACGTATAAAATGAGTTTAAGTCATCGCTGACAATGATTTAATAATTTTTTGTTGAATTATTTGGTTTCAAAAAAGTTGTCGCGCGAAGTGTTCATAAAAGTGGGTACCTATTAATTTCAGTGGACAATGATTGGTTGGTAAGTAACAAATTGTCGAAGTAATAATTTTATTACAATTCGCGCGACAAGCTTTTTGAAAGCAAATAATTCAACAACAAATAATTAAATAGAAAAAAAATGATGATTGTTAGGTGAACACGACATAAATTAAACATAATCGAGCTTATCAGAAAGAAACAGTTGCATTCAATGTCCATTGATATTATATGGAAGTATGCATGGATTTTCAGGTGAATATCATTCAACGTTCTGCGTGGTATTTGCCAGGAAAGTAGTTGTTTTTCACCTGAGATCTACCATTTTCTGGTTCAATTTTATATTGAATCCTTTATGTGAAGAAAACCGTTTAATTCGATTTTTTTTCTATCTTTCAAATAATTAAATCATTGTCAGCGATGACTTAAACTTATTTTAAGTACACGGCTTGAAAGAAAGCTTGTCTTCAAAAAAGTGTTTTTTGTTGATTATTTTATTTTTTGCTTTTCAGTTAGTTCGCCTTAATCTGTTCATTTCTAATAGAGCATCGTTATTACAAGGTCTCTTTCCTGTAAGTTTTGAGCTGAAATAAATCATAATCTCCGACTCCAAAAACTCCCACACACCAATTTTAAATAGAATCTGACCATAATCACAAAACTCGTCCGCCATCCTGAAGTTGCCATTTTTGAATTTATAGATCATCTCCGAACCTAAAGACATCCACATACCAATTTTGAATACAATATGACCATAATCAGAAAACTCGTCCTCCGTCTTGGGGCCGCCATCTCGAATTTATAAATTTTGACAAAAAATTCAAAATCTACGACCGCGAAAACCGCCGCATACCAATTTTGAATCGAATTGAACCATAATCACAAAATCGTCATCTATCTTGGGGCCGCCATCTTGAATTTATCAATTTAGACAAAAAATATCATAATGCATTGTCCGACCACGAAAACCACCAAAACACCAATTTTAAATCGAATTGGACCATAATCACATAACTCGTCCTCTATCTTGGGGCCGCCATCTTGAATTTATCAATTTTGACAAAAATATCATAATGCATTGTCAGCGGAGTTATGAATACCTACCAAATTTCAAATTAATTAACCGGACGACTAGAAGTCGGTCAAAATTCACTTGCAAGATTTGACCCTAGCAAACCAACGAACTAAGGAACTAACGAACTAACGAACTAACGAACTAACGAACTGACGAACTGACGAACGGACGAACTGACGAACTAACTAACTAATGCTAACGAACTAACGAACTAACGATCTAACGATCTAACGAACTAACGAACTAACGAACTAACGATTTAACAAGTGAAACTAAATAACTAATAAAACATATTTTTTAAGACAAGCTTTTATTTGTGCCGTGTACTAAAACGTATAAAATAAATTTAAGCCATCATTGACAATGATTTAGCTATTTTTTGTTGAATTATTTGGTTTCAAAAAGCTTGTCGCGCGAAGTGTTCATAAAAATAGGTACCAATCAATCTGATTGGGCAGTGATTAGTAGGTAGGTAAGTAAGAACTTGTCGAAGTATTTGATTTTCACAAAATATACATGAAAGTAGATTCCAATTAATTTTATTGGACAATGAATGGTTGGTAAGTAACAACTTGTCGAAGTATTGATTTTATTACAATTCGCGCGTCAAGCTTTTAAACCAAATAATTTAACAAAAAATAATTAAATCATTGTCAGCGATGACTTAAATTTATTTTATACGTTTCAGTACACGGCTCAAATAAAAGCTTGCCTTTAAAAAGTTTTTTCATTAGTTATTTTAGTTAGTTCACCTTAATCTGTTCATTTCTAATAGAGCATCGTTATTACAAGGTCTCTTCCCTGTAAGTTTTGAGCTGAAAGAAATCATGATCTCCGACCTCAAAAACTCCCACACACCAATTTTGAATAGAATCTGACCACAATCACAAAACTCATCCGTCATCCTGTAGTCGCCATCTTCAATTGATAGATTTTGACAAAAAATTCATTATCTCCGAACCTGAGAACCCCCACATACCAATTTTGAATGAAATATGACCATAATCAGAAAACTCGTCCTCCATCTTGGGGCCGTCATCTCAAATTCATTAATTTTGACAAAAAATTCATGATCTCCGACTTCAAAAACCCCCACATACCAATTTTGAATCGAATCGGACCATAATCACAAAACTCGTCCGCCATCTTAAAGCCGCCATCTTGAATTTGATAATTATCTCCGAGCCCGAAAACACCTATATACCAATTTTGAATCAAATCGGACCATAATCACAAAGTTCGTTCTCCATCTTGGGGTGACCATCTTGAATTTATGAATTTCGACAAAAGTTTCATAATCTCCGACTCCAAAAATCCCCATATACCAATTTTGAATCAAATCGGATCATAATCACAAAACTCGTCCGCCATCTTGAATTCATGAATTTTTACAAAAATATCATAATCTCCGACCCCGAAAATCTCCACCTACCAATTTTGAATCAAATTCGGACCATAATCACAAAACTCGTTCGCCATCTTGGAGCCGCATTTTTTTCCCAAAAAAAAATCCATAATGCATTGTCACCGGAATTATGAACGTCTACTAAATTTCAAATTATTCGGACGACTAGAAGTCGGTCAAAATTCACTTGCAAGATTTGACCCTAACGAACGAACGAACTAACAAGTGAAATTAAATAAAAGCTTGTAAAAAAGAATTGAAATATCATCCAATTCATGTTAACATTGTGATGTTCTCAAATAGACTTCGTTGCGATGTTGCTCGATGACAAACTTTTTAACTAGAAATTTACCACTTTATGTGGAGATGGCATTGTGTTTATTCATTAATATCCTCAAATTATTATCACTGCATTCTCGAATTTTTGTTAACAAAGCAATAAATATGTTTAGAACAAATATGCGCAATCACAATGAAGTGATGTAACGTGTTTGCTGGGATACTACTAAAAATTCTTCTTAGATTTTTCATCGAATATGCATTCGTTTGATGACAGAATTATGTAGCGAACCAATTCTGATTCCATTTGACCAAGCAAAACCAATGATCCAACAGGAACTGCAGCAATTTACAGAACATATTGTTTCGCTGCCGAGCGACACCATTAGCATGAGGTCAAAAATCTACTTGAAAAGAAGAATTAGAATCAGAATCCCTCTTGACACCTCCTTCCAAATCAAAAAGCGCTGATTCATACAAACTTTAACTACACCAAAACACATTTGTGAAAGAGTACAAGTTCGAATCCATCAAGGAAATAAAGATTTATGGCAATTCGGTATAATAACAGCAAAATTATTTCAATTTCACCATTGGAGTCAGGACGTACCTTATAAATACATGTGAATCACCTTATGTCTACTCTAGTATCAAAGAAGCAAAAACAGGTCACCTTCATACAATCAGCATCACCAATAATTCTCGGCATTTCAAATTTCTTACTAAAAACCAGCCAATGTTGCACCCAGACCCAGATACCTATACCATCGATTGGTACTCCACGTAGGCTAGAATATACCGGGTGGCCCATTAGTGTGAGGAAGTACAGTATCTCTCCTATAATGAGGAGTATGATAAAATGTTTCAGATAAAAGTTAAATGGTTTACTTTGTTGCTTATTTTAAAAATATTGTGGAATATACAGAGTGTTCCTTCGAAGCGGGGCAATACAAATCATCATTTTTTTAAATGGACCCCCCTGTAAATTTTTTTGCCGTTGAACTGAGCAAAATGTTTTACATAAGGAGGTATTTCCTTTTTTCGAAAATTTTGCGGCGTTGTCAAGTTATTGCTGAAAGTAAGAAAATCTTCGGAAAAATAGACCATCACAAATGCCATCATAAAAAATTTATGGATAAAATTTAAGCAGAATTATTTGAGACATGCAACACCAAGAGTGAGATGAAATGTCGGTATGGACTGAAAATTACATTTCTCATACAGGACATTTTATACAGAGGCATTAACTTGACAAACTTCAAATATCAAAAACTTGATTTTTTTAAATGAAACACCCAGTATGTTATGTCACCATTTTGAAGAACTACTTCATTCTTACAATTTTTGTTGGAATGACTTAGCCCCTAAAATTGACAGATTTTGTGAAATTTGCAATTCAATTTTCAATTTGTCAAAAATTCTCTTTCTATTTACGTAAGGCCAGCTAGGATTTTGATACTTAGTTACTGTTACTGGAATTTAACATAATTGCATTGTCAAACTTTAAACTGAGAATCGGTTGGGAAAAGTCTGGAAAACATGTTTTCGTTGAAGTATTTAGGATCAGGTAGCCGTGTTGTTAGAAGCATCGCTTTTCAATCATTCTATCTGCCAGTCGTGTGGGTTCAAAGCCTAGCGACTGCAGAATCTTTTTTCTGAGAGAAAGTGCTAGGAATCGCACGTTAAAACGTAAGACCTCGTTAATCCTTGGCTCGCACAAGTTCCGACTCCGTTCATAAGGAGAGGACAGCTGGTAAACGGCAAACATTTTTATTTATGAGAATAAATAATTGAAACGATAACAAAAAAAAAATAGAAATTTATAACAACTGCTCAAAGTGACCACCGGCTACATGCAAACAATAATGTATTCGGTTTTGAAATTCTTCATTAACTCGCCTCAACATGCTTACAGGAATATTTTGGAATACGTCCCTAATTCTATTTTTCATATCCTCCTTTGTAGATGGGGGTGTTCTATAAACTTCATCTTTAACGCAACCCCACATAAAAAAATCCATTTTTGTCAAATCTGGTGAGCGAGGTGGCCACTTGAAAGGACCTCCTCTACCTATTCATCTCCTGGGTAATGCAGTGTCTAAATAATTATTAACAGGAACAGTGTGGTGAACAGGTGCTCCGTCGTATACATACCACATTCTTCGTTTGATTCGAATGGGTAAATGATTAATTAATTGTGGTAACTGGTTTTCACAAAATCGAGGTAAATCAAGCCATTAACTCTTCCCTCGAAGAAATATGGCCCAACGATGAAATTTTCAATTATGCCACCCCATACATTTAGGGACCACTTTATCTGACTGGTGGTTCGAAAGAAATGGGGGTTATCTGTTGAATAATAATGGAAATTATGTCTATGTACAAACTAATTTTTATGAAATGTTGCTTCATCGGACAATAAAACATAATTAAAAAAATAACTGTCTTGTAGCAACTGTCGCTGAGCCCATTCACAAAATGTTACTTTTTTCTCAAAATCATCATCTAATAACTCTTGATGTAACTGAAAACGGTAGGGATGAGACTTATTCTTTTTCAAAATTATTTGTATGACAGTCCGGCTTATGTCAGTTTGTTTGGATATTTCTCTATGCGAGATATGATGATCTTCTGTAACTTTCAAGAGGACAGTCATTTCAGTTCCTTCAGTTAATGCAGTTTTGGTTCTTTCTATTTTTTCATATGCGACATTTCCTGTTCGAGTAAATCGAAGAAGCAACTTCTCAAACGCTTCTTTTCTGGGTTGTCGCCTGTCTGGATATCATTCATTATAAATTCTGGTCTAATAAACAGTTTTTATCACTTGCCCCCAGTACAGAAATCATATCGGTCAATTCTTCGGTGGAGAAATTGATTTCAAATGCTTCTTATTATAAAGTGATAGATACAAAATTGCATGACAGTAATTTTTGTTTTATGCCAAAACTTATCGATCATTGAATGTCAAATTCTTTCATAACAGTTTCATTGCGCATGGCGCACACGAGAACCACCACTTGCCTTACTGAGAAGTGCATGACGCATTTATTTGCGCACCATGAACCAGTTTACAAGCAACCGGTTAGTATTATTTTAGCACTGTAGATATTGTCTGTGGTTGAGTGAGCGTTTTGTACGGAGCATAACCTATGGAAAACTGTTAGTTCTTGAATTTTGTAAATATTAAAGTGATAAACGCGCAGTTTCAGTCGAAATAAAATGAAATTGCAAATTTCACAAAATCTGTCAATTTTAGGGGCTGAGTCATAAAAACAAAAATTGTAGGAATGAAGTAGTTCTTCAAAATGGTGACATAACATAGTGGGTGTTTCATTTAAAAAAATCAAGTTTTTGATATTCGAAGTTTGTCAAGTTAATGCCTCTGTATAAAATGTCCTGTTTGAGAAATGTAATTTTCAGTCCATATCGACATTTCATCTCACTCTTGGTGTTGCATATCTCGAATAATTCTGCTTAAATTTTATCCATAAATTTTTTATGATGGCATTTGTGGTGGTCTATTTTTCCGAAGATTTTCTTACTTTCAGCAATAGCTTGACAACGCCGCAAAATTTTCGAAAAAAGGAAATACCTCCTTATGTAAAACATTTTGCTCAGTTCAACGGCGAAAAAATTTACAGGGGGGTCCATTTAAAAAAATGATGATTTGTATTGCCTCGCTTCGAAGGAACACTCTGTATATTCCACAATATTTTTGAAATAAGCAACAAAAAAAACCACCCAACTTTTATCTGAAACATTTTATCATACTCCTCATTATAGGCGAGATACTGTACTTCCTCACACTAATGGGCCACCCGGTATATCCAATAGCCAAGTCGAGTATCAAACAGTTCTCGAAAGACAATGTCTCCAAATGAGTCCAAACATTTTAGTGGAGAAGAATATACTATCTCCCTATTTTTCTGACAGTTCATATGATTACTTGTATATTGTTCTAAAAAACAGTCAGAACACAAATCTAAAATAATATTCAGCTGCTGATATTCCAAAACCCAAAAATCTCAAAATAAAAAAGAAAAAATAATTATTTTCAAAAAATTTGTCTCAGAAGTAGGCGGCTCATTTTACTGTGTTTATTGATACTTCCAGTCAGTTCCATACAATCTTATTAATAGTGTATGCAATAAGTACACAAAGTGAGACTTTAGCGGACGAACAGGAATATGAAGATGATGTCCGCTAAAGCAAAGCGTATGTGTTGCATATAACATTTTTTTGTATTAGCTTTTCAAATAAACAACAGAAATGCTACACATATTTCCATAATTCAAGAAATCATACAGGTAATTTTTTTTTATTGAAAAAACTCTTTGGAAAATGTGAAAAAAGACCAAACCCCCAACACTTTTGACCTCAGTAAAATATCTCTAAATCTTTTCCCATAAAGAAGAGGCAAGTTTCACTATAACAGAGTCAAGTGATCAGTCACAGCCAATATATCATTTACCCAGTAACCCTTAACCAAAAATTGAGGCACACATCGCAGGAACCTACATAATTTCCATCCTATGTCTCCAAATACATACTGATGTAGGGTAACGATTAATTTTCTTATCATTTTGGATAGTACTTTTAATATCATTTTGGTGGTATCCTCTCATGATTTTTCTACCACTGTACTTGCAGCAACAAATGTGTTTGATATTGCTGTTCTCTATCTGCATTTTGTTTGGGTGATATATTGTAGAAGCTAAATGAAAAAATAAAAATATTTCCACTCAAGAAATCGAAGCGTCGGTAAAAAATTTTATGCTACAAAAAAAAGTTCCATGTATTTTCAACCACTATCCTCCTTTTGTAATATTTTAGAAACGCTGAAAATTCTAAATTTGAAATTCACAATTATTTTGAAATATTGACATCTTTTGCCACATGTTCTTAAAACATTTTCATCAATCTTACATTTAGTTTGATTGATTTATCTTTTTTACTTTTAGGAGTATGTTGCCTAAAGATCGTCAATTTTTCTAATAAACTTGAATATTGATAATTTCAATTCATTTTCAGATTTATCCATGAAGTTGTTGATGCAATCGTTTATCTCTTGAGTGATAAATCAGGAATGATTACTGGAACGTGCTTACCAATTGATGGAGGATATCTGGCTTCTTGAAAAAGAAAACTAAAAGTACAAATGAAATATTTACAATGAAATAATATTTCTCCAATTTCGATTATCAAATAAACCCCAAGGGTCTATAAATCTTTGATTTTCATTGATTGATTGTAATTACTAGGGGAAGAGGAGTTTATTTGTGAACCAGTCGCACAAAGTTAACAACATTTTTAACCTGATTTGTTGAAAATATGGACAGGATGTTCATAAAATCAGATGTGGAATCATCTGCGACTGAAAGATAAACTTTAGTCACTATCTTCCATCGTCAAGATAACCTCTTGTGGGGTATTCATGTTGGAAAGGGAAACATTCTCAATTGAATATTGAATAGAAAGATTTTTCTGTGAATTGAAAAATCTACGATAAAAATGAAGTTATTTTTTGTGAATTCTAACAGAAAACAACCACTTCCCCGGCTAAACCGGTTGATCACATCTAATAGAATTTGAAAACCCTAACTCAAAAGAAAAATCTGAAATTGAAAATTTGCATTTTTATTCAGATAGTTATTTGATTTTCAGTTCCAGTCTCAATTAAGAACTCATAAAGATGAATGAGGCAAAGAAGAATGTTTTCCAAGAGAGCGTACTCACCAGAAATAATTCGTAACATTGACGCAAGAGAGGCATCGCATTCACTAGGTCCTCAATACATTTTTGTGGACGAAAATCTATTTCACGCTTCCAGGATCATCAGGAAGACCGGAAGAAATGGGAAACACATTTTCAAGAAGCAATCTCATTTTGCAAAGATGGAAAAAGTTAGAATGATTTCTGTTCGAGAGACACTTTGAAATTAGTGTTTTTTGACATTGAAACCTGTCATGGGGTATGATGTATTGGTTTGATGAAAATATGAACAGGATGTTCATAAAATCAGATGTGGAATCATCTGCGACTGAAAGATAAACTTTAGTCACTTTAGCCGGGGAAGTAGTTATTTTCTGTTAGACATTCACAAAAGATAACTTAATTTTTATCGTGGATTTTTCAATTCACAGAAAAATATTTCTATTCAATATTCAATTGAGAATGTTTCCCTTTTCAACATGAATACCCCACAAGAGGTTATCTTGACGATGGAAGATAGTGACTAAAGTTTATCTTTCAGTCGCAGATGATTCCACATCTGATTTCATGAACATCCTGTTCATATTTTCATCAAACTTTTCCATCTTTGCAAAGTGAGATTGCTTCTTGAAAATGTGTTTCCCATTTCTTCCGGTCTTCCTGATGATCGTGGAAGCGTGAAATAGATTTTCGTAGACAAAAATGTATTGAAGACCTAGTGAATGCGATGCCACTCTTTCGTCAATGTTACGAATTATTTCTGGTGAGTACTCTCTCTTGGAAAACATTCTTCTTTGCCTCATTCATCTTTATGAGTTCCTAATTAAGACTGGAACTGAAATTCAAATAACTATCTGAATAAAAATGCAAATTTTCAATTTCAGATTTTTTCTTTTGAGTTTTAGGGTCTTTTCAGAATATCTATTAGATGTAGTTCAATATCCAGCGTGGCTTTAGCCGGGAAAGTAGTTGTTTTCTGTTAGACATTCACAAAAAATAACTTCATTTTCATCGTGGATTTTTCATTTCACAGAAAAATATTTCTATTCAATATTCAATTGAGAATGTTTCCCTTTCCAACATGAATACCCCACAAGAGGTTATCTTGACGATGGAAGATAGTGACTAAAGTTTATCTTCAAGTCGCAGATGATTCCACATCTGATTTCATGAACATCCTCTTCATATTTTCAACAAATCAATCTGTCATACCCCATGACAGGTTTTAATGTCAAAAAACACTAATTTCAAAGTGTCTCTCCAAAAGAAATCATTATAACTTTTTCCATCTTTGCAAAGTGAGATTGCTTCTCAAAAATGTGTTTCCCATTTCTTCCGGTCTTCCTGATGATCGTGGAAGCGTGAAATTGATTTTCGTCGACAAAATTGTTTTGAAGACCTAGTGAATGCGATGCCTCTCTTGCTTCAGTATTACGAATTATGTCTGGTTAGTACTCTCTCTTGGAAAACATTCTTCTTTGCCTCATTCATCTTTATGAGTTATTAATTAAGACTGGAACTGAAAATCAAATAACTATCTGAATAAAAATGCAAATTTTCAATTTCAGATTTTTTCTTTTGAGTTAGGGTCTTTTCAGAATATCTATTAGATGTAGTTCAATGTCCAGCGTGGCTTTAGCCGGGGAAGTAGTTGTTTTCTGTTAGACATTCACAAAAAATAACTTCATTTTTATCGTGGATTTTTCAATTCACAGAAAAATCTTTCTATTCAATATTCAATTGAGAATGTTTCCCTTTCCAACATGAATACCCCACAAGAGGTTATCTTGACGATGGAAGATAGTGACTAAAGTTTATCTTTCAGTCGCAGATGATTCCACATCTGGTTTCATGAACATCCTGTTCATATTTTCATCAAATCAATCTATCATACCCCACGACAGGTTTTAATGTTAAAAAACACTAATTTCAAAGTGCCTCTCCGAAAGAAATCATTCTAACTTTTCCATCTTTGCAAAGTGAGATTGCTTCTTGAAAATGTGTTTCCCATTTTTCCGGTCTTCCTGATGATCGTGGAAGCGTGAAATAGATTTTCGTCGACAAAAATGTATTGAAGATCTAGTGAATGCGATGCCTCTCTTGCGTCAATGTTACGAATTATTTCTGGTGAGTACTCTGCAAATTTTCAATTTCAGATTTTTTCTTTTGAGTTAGGGTCTTTTTAGAATATCTATAAGATGTAGTTCAATGTCCAGCATGGCTTAAGCTGTGGAAGTAGTTGTTTTCTGTTAGACATCAACAAAAAATAACTTAATTTTTACACGCTTTATATTAGCTTCACTTGTATGTTTGTTTGTTTGTATCCGACTCCTTTGGGCGGGATTTTTACCCACTTTAAACGGTCAGTTTCATTCAAACTTTGCAGATTTATCGAGGACCGATGACAATACACCAATTTGATAAGATTATTCCATTTTTTAATTTGCAAAAAAATAATAAAAATAATAGTCAAAAAAAAACACGCTTTTATAAATAAACCAAACTAAAAGTAGGAAATAAATAATAGTTTAAAAAAACTAAAAAACACGCTTTTATAGAAAACCAAATTAAAAAAATAGAAAATAAGAAAAAACATATTTTATTTAAAAAAAAGCGTGGGGTGCATGGTATCGCCTCGGCCAACAATTACCTGTGATCTGAGACATTTCTTACTTTACTGCCCTAGGTGTGTAATGTACTATATAATTATTGATACCATGCACCCAACGCTTTTTTTTAAATAAAATTAAAAAAAATCCTATTTTCTATTTTTTTA
This sequence comes from Gonioctena quinquepunctata, assembly GCA_018342105.1. Classification (NCBI taxonomy): domain Eukaryota; kingdom Metazoa; phylum Arthropoda; class Insecta; order Coleoptera; family Chrysomelidae; genus Gonioctena; species Gonioctena quinquepunctata. The sequence goes on from JAFIRS010001531.1 coordinate 27,846, forward strand.
GTTTGGTTTTCTATAAAAGCGTGTTTTTTAGTTTTTTTAACTATTATTTTTATCGTGGATTTTTCAATTCACAGAAAAATTTTCCATTCAATATTCAATTGAGAATGTTTCCCTTTCCAATTCTTAACCTATACACTAAATTGAAAACTCCCTACACTTTCATATTGTCAGGAATTGGAGATTCTGGAGAACGTTGCCCCATATTTTATTAGCCCAGGGTTGAGCACACTTCGTTATCATATTTGATTCGTTTGAATGTTATTGATCCCTAAGTCATTTTAAAATGGATCAGATTCAACGATTGGATATGTTTATATATATATATATAAAGTGTTACACAATATAAAAGGAGAGTCCATATTTGTAGTAAGATCCAGTGATGTTATAGATAGAATGTAGTATATGTAGTCCCATGCAACTACTGAGCTGCCGATAGTGCCGATCTAGCTGCCGGCAGTTGAAACGAAAGAGTAGGAGAATCGTTTCCACTCTCGCTGTCAAACGCCTCATACGCACTTTACACGCATGCGCAGAGCGTACTGTGTTAATACGTAGAGTGAATTCAGTATTGAGACAGCACAATGGTAGGAAAACACGAGTGGACACGATTGTGCAGCAGTGTCATGACATGCAGCGGTTGTAAGGTTACGTTTGTTAGGTTGATAAGTGTATATCTGATTAGTTTATTTGATTTTGTTTAAGGTTGCCTTACCAAAATGCCCTGGGGTCTGGGGTAAGTACTTTTCAGTAGCGGAAGAAGACATTCTGGTGAATGCTATCTGCTATCAAATTCATGATACGTCTATCTACGTGTGTATCACTTTTACTAAATCATTTGGTACGCCTACGGAATTTCTCGTGATAGCTTCGCTCCAGACATCTTCGAGATGGAGGAAGTGTTCATTAAGTGGGGGAAGGACAAACATGCTGTCTCAACAGTGAATGCACTCTAGCATTTTCTCACGGTCAACGATTATACACAATGAGAAGGATGGCTTATTTCCTATCTTCGTACGTTGACCAAATTTCAGCTGCACACACGCGGATTTGCATCGTCATTTGACGTCACCAGGGAACCTGGACAGTTCGTTTGCCATAAGTGCCCATGTATTTTTCTACTTTTTCACAACGGTTTTTCTTCCTGTTAGTAACATTTTTCCGTCGTTTTTTTCAGTGTTTATGTATGCTGAATCATTTGACTTTCGTTTCAATGGATTTATAGTGCCATAAACATCTATAATAGTTTGTCGTGAATAAGTGAAAATTAAAATATAATTGACAGAATGTGGTTTACGTATATAACCAAGCATGAGCACGTGCTTTAAAAATTACCTTAGTTCTACTCTGTTTCGTATTTCATATATTAATAAAGTATGAGAAAACTGGTTCTCATCTGTGATTTATTCAACAAACCAACTGAACATTCATCAGGTTATGGGCCCAGAAACGCCGAAAAGTTGGTAAATAGTGAATAAGTCAATCAACGCCGGTAAGCAGATTTGTTGCTGTATAGGAACAAAAATAGGGCTCCACAAGTGCCTGTTCATTTGAATACCCAGAGTTTATTGAGGAAAGAAGACGACGTTCGATAGACATGATGATGGGGGATCAGGCAGGATTAATGGGAATAGTCGAACTCGATGGAGAAAACTGGACAACTTGGAAGTTCCAGGTGGAAATTACAATGAAATCTAAAAGGTTTTTTGATGTGGTAAACGGAACCATACAAAGGCCAGCTACGAATGCTGATGATTGGGATAGTAAAGATGCAAAAGCCCAGGTATCTAGATTAGATGACAAAATCTTGACACATATATTGTCATGCAAAAAATCTGGACAAAGCTTAAAGCTATTTATGAACACAAATCACAAGTGAGTGTGCATTTATTGTCACAAATATTTTTTTCCTTGGAATATAAAGAAGGGAAAGCAGCAGAATTTATGTCTCAGTTAGAAGAAATAAAGGGAAGATTAAAGTCCTTGGGAGAAGAAATAAGTGAAAAAATGGTTATAACGAAGGTGTTAATGTCACTACCAGAAAGTTTGAAACATTTTATTTCCGCATGGGAGTCAAGCCCAGCAGATAAGCAAACACTGACAGATTTCATGTCAATTGATGATTGAATAAGAAAGGAGTAAGAATGCTGAGAATTGTTCTGCATTGGCTGTAAAAGGGAAGGTTTTTAAGTCTAAAAATGATATAAAATGTTTCGAGTGCAACAAAATGGGACATATTAAGAAAGATTGTCATCAGGCAGCAAAGAAAGTATGTTACTTTTGTAAAAAGCCAGAATAGGATGCAAGACTGTTGGTTCAAAAAAAGAAAAGAAGGCGAAGGTAAAAAGGAACATAGAAAAACTGGTGATCAAGCTTCTGTAAGTGAGTCAACGCTATTAAAATGTTCTGATATAATGGCTACACTAGGTAAAGACAACCTGAGAACTAACAATTGGTGGATGGATAGCGGTGCTACAGAACACATGTGTTTTGACAAGGAACAGTTCAGATGGATAGGAAATGTACCTGAGAAAAGGCAAGTTAGAGTGGGAAATGGCACATTACTAGAAGTACAAGGCATAGGCATTGTACAAGTAATGGCATGGAATGGAAACCAATGGGTGAGTACAGATTTGAATAAATCACAGATGAGAACCAGTTTTCTTATACTTTATTAATATATGAAATACGAAACACAGTAGAACTAAGGATTAATTTTTAAAGCACGTGCTCATGCTTGGTTATATACGTAGACCACATTCTGTCAATTGTCACACTAAAATAATGGTACAATGTTACCAACTCCAGAGAGTGGCTAAATAATCGTGAGGAAGGAAGACTAAAATAATTGTATTGTTTATTCCTTAACAGAATCGACTGTTGAGAAGTGTTGGAACCCACTTCGTGTTTTTCGATTTATTGAAAATATTTAAGGTAAATATAGCTCTCGAAAAATACTGAAGAGTTGACATAATTCCTTGAGCAGTGTTAGTTCAAGCTGTTTTTACTTCAGATCATGCCTGGAAGCCGTAGTTTTTTTGTAAGAACCATCAACAAGCTCTCAAAAATTTCACCCAAATTTTCAATTCATAAAAATATCGAGACAACTCTGTAATTCCTATTTAATATAATGGGCCCTAAGTTCCCACAAATATTCTTAAAAATCGAAACAACGAAGTGCCCTATCACGGAATGACGTTTAAAACGCGCTTAGCATCCGTTCAATTTATGGGTTATCCACAGAAAACGTAGGCATCTAGAGTTCTAAAAATTCAATGGAGCTAAAGTAAATTACCAACCAGAAACACCCAAAAAATCAACAGGTTTATTTAAAAATACCAAGATAAAAGGTTTTAAAACCAACCTTAGTGGTGCCACGGTGACGTCACGCTGCGCGGACTGGAAGGCAGATAAAATCGACGAACTCGGCTATCCTTTCTGGTGTATAATCATTGAGCCGCGGTAGCATGAGTTGACCGAGACGAGAAAGGAGAATTGGTGAAAAAATGGTGAAGTACTCAAAGTGGATAGAAAAATAGATAGAATCATAGATCCAAGTAAATCTCCACGAAAACTATATATGTATATATGTATATATATATATATATATATATATATATTTATTTATATATATATATATATTTATATATATATATATATATATATATATATATATATATATATATATATATATATATATATATATATATATATATATATATATATATATATATATATATGGGAACAACAGTTTTTTTGGTAAAGTTCAACCAAATCATGAAAAACTCTGTCGGCCAAACCTCAGCTGACCTGTTTGGAGCCCCAAGAAACATTGGTAATTGCCGCATGCAATAAACATTTGAATCTTTGGAATACTGAGAAATGTAGAAAGAGATTCTGAGAATACTAATTACCTTTCGTTGCAGGTTACCGGCGATGTGTATTCAATAGAGTCAAGCTTTTACTGATGAAAACGAATGGACCTCTTTATTTCAAACTGGTAGATGAGGTCAAAACTAGTAGATGACATCAGCACAATTAAGAAAACTATCAAAGAACACACACCACTCATAGCGCATGAAATGTAAAAAAATCGACATGTAATGACAATTTTGACGAGTGGATGCGTCTAACAGCTGGTAGCGGTTTCAGTTTCTTTTACATAGGATATATAGACGGTTGAAAGAAATTGGAACGCTTTATTTTCCGCTGTATTCATTTCAAGCAGTTCAGCGATACGTAATTTCGAAATTTCCAGCGTTTGTTTTGTTGTTCCCATATAAGTGGATAGAAAAATAGATAGAATCAATAGATCCAAGTAAATCTCCACGAAAACTATATATATATATATATATATATATTTATATATTCAGTTTACTTTATTTCCAAAGTGTATGCATTTCGAATGTTTATACTTCCAAATGCCCAAAGAATTTAAAAAAAAATAAAAACAAATGGACTAAGAACAAATTTAGATGACAAAATTTGTTCTTAGTCCATTTACTTTACATATATGTTATTATTAATATCTCTTAATTTTTCTATAATACGTCGTATCACTATGCCTCGTATGAATACGATGGCATACACTTTGGAAATAAAGTAAACTACAAAGGTATTGTTTTCGAGGAGATTGACTTGGATTTCCCCTCCATTTAAAAAAGTAAAAGTTTCCCGGAAATAAAAAGTAAATCATTTTTCTCAAGTTATGCAATAACTCACAAATTCGGATACACAGCTGAGTATTTGAGGCAAAAATCTGGTCAAAACTGTAAGTTAAAAATTGCTCAACAATTGTAAAAAGTGCATTTTATAATTACTGACTTAACTGGTGCGTGGAATACATCTTAAGTAAGGAGCATAAGTACATCCAGGAGCTCCTAGCCTCAGTTAAAGAACATGCTTCTTTGTGAGTGGACGTGTTATTTGATTACGTTTCAGCACTATAGGTACTTTTATTGGCACATCACAGGAATTAAGTAGACTAGCTTTCTACAAATTGGATGAGGAGTCTGCTGAAAAATTAAATGATGGAAAGCTCTTTGAAGAAGATGACGGAGATCGGAGTTCAGGAAAATCTTCCGAAGTCACTCAAAAACTAAGATCCCTGTAAATAATATTAGATGTATATATATATATATATAGATATATATATATATATATATACATCTAATATTTTCAGGGATCTTAGTTTTTGAGTAACTTCGAGAAATTCACTTTTTCAATATATATATATATATATATATATATATATATATGAAAAGATTCATTTATAGATATATTTGTTAGGAGTATTTACCATTAAAAAATAAGTCAAAAGGCAACAACAATGGTTTTATTTTCAAAACACATGAAAAATTTTGTTGGCCAGGGTTTTGCCACAAATATTCCTCTGTGCGCCGCAGCGATGACCGTCGAAACGCCCCGCCACCCGTGAAATGTGAGATGTGACTGTGTATTCGGAAAATACACAAACTGAAGAGGGCGCCGAAAATGCAGCAATAGATCGTCTGCGCAAAAAATAAAACCCAATCACCTTAATACAACTTAACTCTTCCCACCAAAATAAATTCTATAATAACCCAGCTTACTGTTCTCACATATTATTTCATCACTAATAGTGATGGGAATACCGGTTCCTGTGTCGCGTTACATTCGCAACTGCTCCAGAAAAATACCGCGATAAAATACCACATTTTTGTAACCGAGTTGAAGCGAGGTTATTTTATTATGGAACCGTACCTCGTGATGAGTAACGAAATAAATCGGAAATCACCGAACGATATTGTAACTGGTAACTTACCATTGGATATATTGTTTAAAAATCCGAAAAAAAAATTAAAACATGTTTTATTCCTTGTCAAATTCGAGAAAATGTTGGGAAGCGCCGCTCGCCTAACGTCAGCTGTTTTGATCAGAGCTGTGAGTTAACGCAATTGCCGATGCAATAAACGTTTAAATAATGTGAAATGTTGAATTGATTGTGTGGTAAATGTACAAAAAGAGTACATTGCTTGCGATAGATATTCAATTTCCAAGTGATTAAAACAAATGAACCTATATCCAAACTTTTAGATAAAGTCAAAACTAGTAGATGAGATCAATACAATTTTGAGGCGCTTATCAAGACACAATTATCACAAAAACACACACAAAGACGCAGCATTGAATTGTTTTCAAAATAGTATCGGCCATCATTGTGACCTAGTGTGATTGAGAATATATAACATGTGAACACTATTGCCATCTACTGTTTCCAAGATTCTGTGGTTCTTACGACTGACCACCGAACTGTTCCGTGCGAATTTTGAAGTGTGGAAGACAAGAGAAATTATTCGTCGCATTTATGAATAAAGTGGAAAATTTCAATTCTGGTTTGTTTCTGGACTCGCTAATCACGAGTCAGGAAAATACTCTGCATATCTAAAATGAGTAAACGCTTCGGGCGTTTTCGTACTAGAGATATTAACAAAATATAAATCATGTTTTTCATAGAATGGCAAATTTTTAAATGTTATCGCGATATTAAGACTCCAAATTGACTTGAAGAGATCTACAATTCCTTTCAATTCAAATTACAAGCTTTTATTTGACTTCACTTGTTAATTTGTTAGTACATATGTTTGGGACAAATCTTGCAACTTAATTTTGACCCACTTCTAGTTGTCTGATAACGTGAAATTTGGCAGGTGTCATAATTCCGGTGACAATGCATTATACAAATGGCGGCTTCAAAATGGCGGACGAGATTTGTTTATTGTGTTTATGGTCCGATTCGATTCAAAATTGGAATGTGGGGGTTTTCGGGGTCGAAGATCATGATTTTTTGTCAAAATTTATAAAATTAAAATGGCGGCTCCAAGATGGAGGACGATCTTTGTGATTATGTTCCGATTCTCTTCAAAATTGGTAAGTGGGGCTTTTCGGGGTCGGACGTTATGAATTTATTGTCAAAATTCATAAATTGAAGATGGCGGTTTCAAGATGGTTGACGATTTTGTGATTATGGACCGTTTTTATTCAAAATTGGTATGTGTTTTTGGGATCGAAAATTATGAATTTAGTCGAAGATTATTGATTTTTCGTCAAAATTCATAAATTGAAGATGCCTGCTCCAGGATGCCCAGATAACACATGGACATCCAATGGATATCCATTGGACATCCTTCATGGATTTTATGGATGTACTATGGACATCCAATTATATCCAAAAGATATCTTATGGACATCCGATCGATGTCCAAAGCGGAACAACCTGTACATCCATAGAATATCCTTCAAGGATATCCATAAGATATCCTCCAGAGATATCCATGAGATATCTTTCAAAGATATCCATAAGATATACTTCAAAGATATCTTTCAGGAATATCCATGAGATATCCTTCAGGAATATTCAAAAGCTATCTGGAAGATTCCTTCAGAGATATTCTAAAGATATCCTTCGGGGATATCCATCCAAGATAAAATATAGTAATAGCGATCTGGAGGGAAATGAAATAATGGTATTGAACAGAAAAAAAAGTATTAATAAACTCTGGTATCAAAAAAATTCTCATGAACTTCGGGGTTATCAACAAATAAAATGTATATTTAAATTCTAAAATACAGAATATTAAATGCAGAATAATCAAAGAAATAAAGTTAAAGAAAAAATAGAATGCTAATTTCTTCGTCCATCAGGTGTTTCCTTTATTCTAGAAGATGACAGATGCCTTTCTTTGACCCTTCTCAGCCAAGCTTAGATGGCTTCTTCAGTAGCTTTCTTATTTTCCGTCGAATCACTGAGGTCAGCCGCTTCTGAAATGGTATAATTTATGTTGAAATCTACAAAAAACAAATACTGAGAAATATTATGCTTTCTTTTGAATTCGAATACTGATAATATATACCATAGTTTTTCTCTCTCTTCATTGGTATTCTATGATATATATATAAATATCACCTAGTGATAATTCAGCCAGTTGTAGTTGTCCAATTAATTTTTTTTTGTTCCATCCCAAGTAGCACAGAGTCATAAAATTAACATAATGACTTCTTATACCGTCTTAAAGAAAAACCACGTATTTGTATGTTTTAGAACCAAAAAGTTAATGTGCGTTTTATAACCTTCAGGCGTTGCTATGACGTCGTGTAGTAGATATAACTAGAGTACAATAAAGAATTCTCGAGAAGAAGTTGTATGTGGTTTGTATGTGAATAAATTGTATGTGTCGTTAAGTAGAACTTAAGAGAAGTTGATGTGAGGTTATTATGACAATGAACATATGTGGTTCTAATGAATAGATTTTTGAAACGTTTCTACGACTACATATTGTACTCATGTAATGTAGTCGTTTTATCAACTGATGACCTTTGGTCGTAATGATTACATTATGTATCTATGGTTAGATTATTTTTGTTGGTTATGTTATTTTTGTTGGATAGGTATATTGTGTTATGTATGTAGAATATTCAGTTCCGTATGGATGATTATAATGCCAAAACAAAAATCCAATCTGCCTTACAAGAGAACTGGAGCGTATAGAAAATTATAAAGAGGAAGAATGAGTGCCTACCCCAAAATTAACATCTGAAATAATTAATCAGTCTATCGGGACACTGCAAAAAAATGAAGTTCATCCAGTTCCTTCAATTGTTTTCACAACAAGGAAAGACATAAATAATATGTATGTGCACTTCGAGTGATAAATAAAAAATATTTAATTATTCAACATCAACATAACCTCTATTGTAAATGTCAGTTATTTTTAGCGTTTTCCATTAGGCGGAACTAGCGGAATGCTTATTCACTCAGTGTATATATTCTTCTGTTTTGATAGCGTTACGACGTTAGTACAACAAAAACTTGCTACTTGTGGTCATAGCGACTACATTACAACTTTTTTATGTAAGATATTGCGATGTCTTTGAGACACTCGTAAACTATTCTATGATAGTACATACCGGAGTAATTACAACTTTTCGACACTAGAAGGACGGCATCCATGTTTTTCGATTGATTAATTTCTGGTAGCCATATTGGAACAAAAATATTTAAAATAAAAAATATGGGACCCTGGGTGTTATATCAATTTAAAAATCATTGGAGATGTGCTAATCAAGTATCTTTCGTAATATGGTCTACATATTTCAACGATTAATGAGAAAAATTGATAAAATATATTTTTTCTGAAATGAAAATAAATATTTATCTCTCTTCATTTTCGAGGCGCATGAATTTTAAGTGAGTAGAATTGGATTTTGATCGTAAAAATGGATTTGCTTGGTCATTAGAGTTTCAGAACAATTCTTAAAGACACATAAATGAAAATCATTTTTATCTCGATAACTATCATGGTCACAGAGTATCATGAACATGTAAAGGAAGGCTGACTTATATATTATATTGATATATAAAATCTTTTGATATGGTATACATATTGTAATACTATATTAGAAAGATTATGACCTTCATACATAATGATATAATGACTACACTAAGACCACAGAACGACCCTTTTGCGACTGGCTTATATAAGTCATTACCACTACTTTATAACGTTGATGTGACGTCGCAAGAGTGTGCCTTTTTGTCGTATTGGCATACATAGCGACGTCTCAGCATATTACAAGACATAAGTCATGGATTGATTTGTTGAAAATATAAACAGGATGTTCATAAAATCAGATGTGGAATCATCTGCGACTGAAAGATAAACTTTCGTCACTATCTTCCATCGTCAAGATAACCTCTTGTGGGGTATTCATGTTGAAAAGGGAAACATTCTCAATTGAATATTGATAGAAAGATTTTTCTGTGAATTGAAAAATCCACGATTAAAATGAAGTAATTTTTTGTGAATGTCTAACAGAAAACAACTACTTCCCCGGCTAAAGCCACGCTGGACATTGAACTACATCTGATAGATATTCTGATAAGGCCCTAACTCAAAAGAAAAAATCTGAAATTGAAAATTTGCCTTTTCATTCAGATAGTTATTTGATTTTTTATTCCAGTCTTAATTAAGAACTCATAAAGATGAATGAGGCAAAGAAGAATGTTTTCCAAAAAGAGAGTACTCACCAGAAATCATTCGTAACATTGACGCAGGAGAGACATCGCATTCACTAGGTCTTCAATACATTTTTGTCGACGAAAATCTATTTCACGCTTCCACGATCATCAGGAAGACCGGAAGAAATGGGAAACACATTTTCAATAAGTCATGGACTTTTGCGAAAGGTCTAGTAGACGTCTGTACAGCCGAATTATGACCTATGTGTGCTACTTGGGATACCAGCTATATTTGGAGGCAAATATATTAGTGAGCATGGAAGAAAGGCATCGTTCCACAAAGTCATATTTTTTAGATTTCATTTAGGTACCTAAAAAATTAGTTCTAGAAAAAGGGATAGAAAAACATACAACTTACCTACAGCAGCTTTGAATTTCGATGCAGTTCCCAAATATTCTTCCGAAAGATTCATTTTTTCAGTGCAATCAATAGGAAAATGTTCGAATCTACTGATGAATCATCTTCATCACATGTCCACTGTTGTAGGCATTCACACCATTTTTAATCTGGGCCCTCTGACATTTGAAAAACTCGTGTATTGTGGCAAATGTAACGACATGCTTTTCAGCATTCCTCAAAATATCGAAACTCAAATAACAAACACATAAATGCATTGGAAATAATGGATATTTATAGGTTATGTCCTTTTCAATTGATATTTACCTGTATTCGGCAAATATATAATTCCCTTTGGAAACAATCAATTGCTACAGATGAAAACCATTATGTCCAGACCAACAGGGTATCAAAAACGAAGGAAAATAGAAATAACACCAATGCAAAACGCCATACACCTTTTCGTTTGGATTCAGGCCTATGACTATGACCTTCCTCAACATAATAAAATGACAGACGTCGCCAGTAATTATGCGTATAGTATGGCCAGGCTGTGGCAGACACATGTATATCTGTTATGTGGTCGCAGAGGGTCCCCGCGATAACGTATTTTTGAAAAGGTACAATTTGTGTATCTACGAGAATGTTTAAATTCATTTATGATTGCTTTGGATATCTCATGGCCATCCCTAGGATATCTTCTGAAGGATATCTATTTCAAATCCGTCGATGGATATCCATTTCAAATCAAGTAGAAAAACAAAACCATATTTTTCCAAAAAAATTTATCCATATGTACGAGCATGAAAGAAACTCAGTAATTGCCACAATAAAAATCAATTTCGCAATTTAAACTCATCCATATTTGCTCCGGATATCTTATGGACATCCATATGATATCTTCTGAAGGATATCCATTTCAAATCCGTCGACGGATATCTTATGGATGTCCATTTCAAATCCAGGGATATCCCGACCAGAATTGGACATAAAATGGATATCCATAGGATATCCTGTGTTAGCTGGGTGGCGGACGAAATAATATTTAGATGGTCTTCTCATTGAAGGACTAGATAACCCAATACTTACAGGAAAAAGGCCTCATAATAATGCTTCAACAAAAATGCATAGATCAAGGCGTACTAACTAAAAAGCACAAACTAAAATAATAAAAAATATTTTTAAAGACAAGCTTTTATTCAAATACCCAAAAAGTAGAAAATAATTGCTTTGGATCTATGACGTAGGTTATTTCGTGAGTTACAGATTCAAAAGCTTATCGCTTTTGTATTCGAACTGAAAATTTTGCGCGACAAGCTTTTGAATTTGTAACTCACGAAACCCACGTCAGAAACCCACGTCACACATCCAAGCAATAATTTTTTACTTTTTATGGAATTTAAATAGAAGCTTGTCTTAAAAAGGTTTTTTATTAATTATTTTTAGAATTGCATGATTCATTATGATAAGTTTTGGCTTTAAAATGCAGTCGAAGAGCTATACATACCTGCTACAAGTTTATGTTTTGTGATTTGCTCAAATTATTGAATTTGAAATAAGAAACATAGAATCAAGGAAACAAGGATTCATTATCTCATCGGCGATGAACTAGATAACTATGAAACTATGTGCTACTAATACAAGGATTAAAACTCTGATTAGATTATCAGGATTGAAGAAGTTATGTAATTCATCGCAGATGATATGATGAATCCTTTATAATTGTATATATGGGTATTAAATGATTCCATGTTTCTTATTTGAAATTCAATAATATGAACAAATCACAAAATACAAACCTGTAGCAAGTATGTAAATCTCTTCGACTGCATTTTAAAGCCAAAGCTTACCACTAATGAATCATGCAATTCTAAAAATAATTAATGAAAAGCTGCGCTACCGGAAAGTACCCACTAAAGTGCAGGCGTTTTCAGATGGCGAAGTAGGCAATAAATCATTGGTGAGACGAAATGTATATATTTATTTCACTTCAACTTTATCTGCTTATTGTAAAGAAAATGGGTGACAGCTGGCCAGCCCAAATTACACTAAGACGTTACTTTGAGAATGCATGTGCGGTAGAAAGATTAGTATAGTGCAGGTGTGACCGTACTTAATTATCTCTAAATATAAATTACCAGGGTCGGATTTGGAATTGTAAAGAGAATAATTAAGGATAATTTAATTGTCCATTAAACTAGTATGATAGAATTTGTTAACATAAGTAAATCGGTATTAGGCAATATGATTATAGGATTATTAAACTCCGTATTAAAAATGAAACTATATTATAGCAGCTTTATCAGCTACATATTGTAACAAAGTCATCAAAGAATTTATCAGTGGTCTTCGTCTGAAGAATAATTATCTTCTTCGGATGATGAATCTTCATTTAGATTAATTATAATGGGTAATATTTGACAAACCAGCATTTTTTCTTGTTCCCAATTTGTACTCGAAAGATTTTTCAGTGTGTTCAATACAATCTGCCCAATTTTGCGTAGTAACTTTATTTAATAATTCTTTGACAGTGGTATATAGTGGTGGTCGAAGAACAGAATGACCCATTTTATAAATTAACTAATCAGTCGCATATGCTATTTTTGAGGCTTAAATTGCTGCACAATCTCTAACAGTTCACATTTAAAGGCGAGCTGAGGAATGCATATATTTTTAGTTTGCAGTCATTGTAAGTTTTCATCCTTGGTCGACTGGGAATTTGGAATTTTTTCCAGAAGTTTTGAATGATACCTTGCATTATACATTATCAATGATGGTTTCTGAAGTCTCAGTAACAATTGTTCTACCATCCACTTTTCAAATAATTCCGAATTCATATTATCATGGTAAACAGCACTATTATTTTTAGTTGAAAATATAAGACCGGCACCATCAATAAATCCATCATGAACAATTATGTATCGTTTGCCTTTTGAGCTACTTTTTTTCTGCACATATTTTACATCATCGTCATGACAGGTTTGCAATGTATTACTTCCATGTTGAAAAATCCTCGTTTCTTCAAGGAAAACCACATCCAAGGGACCATCACATGCAGCATTATTCCCATAGGTATTATCTCAAAAACGTCACCGGTTTTGATGCAATCTCTAGTTTTTCCATTGTAGCCATTCTACCATTATCTTTAGAGAAACGAAAATAGACCATTTAAAATTATACCTGAGGTTTTGTTACAGACATCTATAATATGTCTATTCAGTTAGTTCTGGTCGTAGGTTTTCTCTTGTTACAAACTGTTTAATCTCTATCATGGTATAAATAACTATACGTATTGCAGATTGAAATCCTTCAGGCAAATTTTGTATTTTGGAAGCGTTTCTCTTCGCAGGGACCTAATAAAACTGCATCACAAACTCATCACAACCCTAGAAGCAACACAACACACCAGAAGGATCAACACATTCAAAATTAGACAATTTCCAGGCTAATTTCGAGTCCCCCTCTGTTAAACCATGTGTTTTTGATAGAAAGTACATCTTATTGACCATCCTTCTCTAGTGTAAGTAATTTATCCGTAACGTTAGTCGTAGCTTTTATTCAGGGGAGTATCTGGGCGTGCCTTTAGTATATTCAAACAAGTGGAAAGGGCTTAGACGTATCTCACCAATGGTGTATTGCCCACTTCGCCATCCGGAAACGTTTTAACATAAAGGCCCCACAGACGGTGAGATCTGTATCGCAACATGCAAGTGACGATACAGTTATATGAGATTTGTATCAAGTGATACGGAATCGTGAAACATAATGTACCAGCACGTAGTATCGCCATTATTTCACGACAGTGATTGAGACGGTCATACTGATACAACCACACACATGATGAGATTTGTATCGCTACTACGGTATTGTAACGTAATAAACTTAACTTGGTTATTACTAATTTATTTCACACTTAAATCTACAACTTAATTTATATTACACTATTCGTTACATTGCCCCCTTCTTAAAGACATTTCGTCCCGAAATTTCATCCTTGGAGTGTGACGATATCTGCATGACTCCCCATATCTGCACCGTGAAGTTCGATGGAAGTAACACTCCACGGTCTTCATGATCGGTCGTGGAAGAGGGTTACAGCAAACCAAAATCTTGACGCCGCTGGATCTGAATATCGCCTCCAGCATACTTCTTATGACTCTCCAGTCCAACCCATCAATACCACAGGACAATTTTGGAATTGCTAGATCCACCAGATTCTGGTCCACCATAGTATCTCTTAGTTTGGTGAGACTCTTCCAGACATCTTCATAGGACGGTTTATCTTGGGAATGCCTCTTGGTAACTAGGTAGTAGATGTTTCTCTGGCCTTTCTTCAACTGTAGCACCCCACCAACTTCTGGATTCTGCTCCCGCAGTGTTTGGAGTTGACCAAATTTCTTGGAGAACACTACGGCGATGCCCCTGGACATTCGAAGATCTTCTGCCACACAGTGCGCTAGTGCGTAGTCAGCAGGCACCTCGACAAGGTCTCGTGACTCCTCTCTAGTAACCCCATGTAGAACTTTCTGCCCGTTTGAATACAAGGACATAAACTTCTCGAACGTCATATCATCCTCCGGTGGCTTGAGGGTGCGAACTTGGTCATGGTTTCCAGCGTAAGAGCCAACCTGTTGAAATGGACGACCCTTGGTTTCCCTCGGGGTGGCTTATGGATTCGGTACACAAGGTCGTTTATCCTTTTCACGATTTTATACGGGCCTTCCCACGAGTTCCGCAACTTTGGTGATAGTCCCGACGACGTTTGGGGTTGTACAGCCAAACCAGGTCATCAACCTTAAATCCTCCAGCGTCGGCCTTGATGTCATAGGTCTTCTTCATTTTATCGCTGGCACTCTGGATGTTCAACCGGACTCGTTCGTGGATGTCGTCCATTCTCTGCCGAAGTTTGCTGACGTAGTCCTCTCCCGCAGTGTCTTGTCCTGGCGGTATCCCAAACTTCAGGTCACAAGGCAGTCGCAGTTCTCGGCCCATTATAATACTAGCAGGAGTTTGACCGGTTGACTCGTGTACTGCGGATCGATAGGCCATCAGGAACAAATGAAGATACTGGTCGCAGTCTCTTTGATGGTCAGAGACAACCTTGGACAAGTGGCGGTTGATCGTCCTGTTCATCCGTTCCACCATTCCATCGGACTGCGGATGTAGGGCCGTGGTTCTTGTCTTGCGGATGTTCAGCAGTAGACATATTTCTTGGAAAAGGTTGGATTCGAAATTTCTGCCTTGATCCGAGTGCAGCTCCATTGGAATACCGAATCGACATATCCACTCTTTCACCAAGACGTCGGCAACGGTGATGGCTTCCTGGTTGGGCAGGGCATAGGCTTCCGCCCACTTACTGAAGTAGTCCATTGCCACAAGGATGTATTTATTCCCGTGGTCGGATACGGGAAACGGGCCGGTGATGTCAATGGCGATTCTCTCGAACGGGCTGCCTACGTTGTACTGACGCATCGGGGCCTTGGGTCGTATTCGAGGTCCATTGCTAGCAGCGCATACAGCGCACTTTCTGCACCAGTCCTGGACGTCAGCTTGACAATTGGTCCAGTAAAACCGTTGCCTCACTTTCTGCAGGGTCTTCGTCACTCCCAGATGTCCTCCAGCGACTCCATCATGGATTTCCCGCAGCACTTCCTCTCTTCTGTTCCTGGGAACAATTATTTGGCGTCTGTCTTCCCCACCAATATCGGCCTCCAACACACGTTTCAGGATCCCATTGTCCAGAATAAGAGAGTTCCATTGTGCCCAATAGGACTTAACAGCCGGCGAGTAACCTGCGACTTCCTGCCATGATGGTCTTCGATTGCCCTTCTTCCAGCTGACAACTAAGCCAAGGTCGGGTCTTTCTCTTGGTCTTTCTGGATCTTGCTGTCATTCCAGTTGTCATCCATTGCCGCGGTTCTACAAAGTGTTGTTCTTTTCTTCTGCTCGTCGGCAATGTGAGCAATCATCTGGACATGGTCTTCGCGACAGGAATCTTCTTCCATACACGTACTTGTAGAAGTGCTCCACTCCCTTTACAACAGCTAACAGCTCTCGCCTGGTGACACAGTAATTGCGCTCTGGTTTGCTAAGCGTCTTGCTGAAATAACCAATGACCTTCTCCTGTCCCTCCTGGATCTGAGATAGGACAGCTCCAAGTCCCACGTTGCTGGCGTCCGTATCCAAAATGAATTTCCCTTTGGGTAGGGATAGCTCAGTACAGGTGCGTTGATCAAAGCTTCTTTCAGCTTCCTGAATGAGTCTTGACATTCTTCGACCACTGGAACTTTGTTTGGCCCTCCGTGAGCCTGGTCAGTGGTTTAGCGATGTTGGCGAATCCCAGCACATATCGGCGATAGTATGTGCATAAACCAAGGAAACTTCGAAGTTGGTGAATGTCTTTTGGGATGGGCCAATCTTAACAGCTTTGATCTTCTGGTCATCCACTGCTACTCCTTCCCAGAGACAACGTGGCCGAGGTATCGTACTTCTTTTTGGAACAGATGGCATTTCTTAGGGCTCAGCTTCAATCCGGAGTTCCTCAGTCGCAGGAATACTTCCTCCAAGTTTTTCACGTGGTCCTCGAACGATCTGCCGACCACAATTATGTCGTCGAAATACACTAGACACGTGTTCCATGAGAGTCCCTTCAGCACTGTCTCCATCAATCTTTCGAATGTGGCGGGAGCATTACAGAGCCCGAATGGCATAACGGTGAACTGCCACAATCCTGAGCCGATGGTAAAGCAGTCTTTTCTCGATCTTCCTGAGCCAGTTCTACTTGCCAATATCCACTCTTCAGATCAAGGGTCGAGAAAATCGTGGAACCAGCCAACGTGTCTAGGGTGTCATCTATTCTCGGGAGAGGGTAACTGTCCTTCTTCGTGACATTATTAAGTTGGCGATAGTCTACACAAAAGCGTGTCGATCCATCCTTTTTCTTCACCAGTACGACTGGAGAGGACCAGGGACTGTCAGATGGTTCGATAACTCCTTCTTTTCCCATATCGCTGACTATTTTGTCAGCCTCTTCCTTCTTGGCAAGAGGAAGTCTTCTTGCTGATTGCCGGATCGGCCGAGCACCTCCAGTATCAATTCTGTGCTGGACCACATTAGTTCGACCCCTTTTCCTTGTCCGGTATCGAAGATGTCTTGGTACTTTTTGACTAAATCTCTTAGTTTGGGCTGTTGAGCTGGTTTTATGTCTTTGGAAGAGATGGCAACTAATTTTTCTAGTTCTGTGGGCAAGTTGTTGAGTTGGCTAATCGTACCTCGTACGCCCCGGATCACAGATGAAACTGACGAGCAGTGCCCCAAAATTGTTCCTTTCTTCAAGGTCACTGGGAAATAATTGACATTCATGACCCTTACCGGCACAAATTTGTCAGCACGCAACAAGGTCTTCCCTAGTGCAATCCCTCGTCCAATTTTCTCATCATGAAGTTTGGGCTCGAACATCACCACGTCTCCACTGCTCGCACTCCGTCCAGGCGAGCCTCCAGATTCCCTGCCGTCTTTGAAATCCAACTCAAACCCTCTGGAATTCATGATGTCCATTCATCTTCAGCCAACAGCACACGGATCAACTCCTCACTTCTCCCATGAAGCACCAGCTCTTCTCCGTTGACACGTAGGACGCCGTCTTTGAAATCCAACTCAAACCCTCTGGAATTCATGATGTTCATTCCGATGATTGCATCGTCTTCGATGTCCGCTACAAGTGCCTGATGTTTCACTTTAGTGCTGCCCAAAATTATTTCAATCGGTAGCTCGCCATATACAGTTGCTGTGCGTAGCTTCCAAGTTGTCGGTTCAATCCGTTCCGGTGTTCTGGCAAAGGAAGGCCCGAGAATTGTCCTAGTCGCACCTGTATCTAGCAGCATGGTGCAAGGCTCGTTATTGATGAGACCGTCTACGAAGACACCTTTGTTCTGTCGTTAAAGGATAGCGACATATGCGTTGTTAACCGGGGCTTGCCGGACACATGCCGACGATTGCCCCTTCTCGTCGACCTTCTTTAGTTTTCCTGCATCGGAGTCGATGAATGTTGGCTTTCGCAGCATTGTTTTGCTGCTTCGAATTCCAAAGCGCGTGCCAGTGCGTCTCAGGCAACACTTCCTTAATCACTTCTCTTATGGCAGCTTCCAAGTTAGCAGGCTCCTGTGAGTCTTCCTCAATCGTTCGAACTTTATTTTGGCTTTCGCAGCATTGTTTTGCTGCTTCGAATTCCAAAGCGCGTGCCAGTGCGTCTACGAGATGTGTTGGACGAGCTAATATCAACGCTTGTCTGGTTTCTTGGTCACGGAGTCCATCCAAGAATGCCTGAACCGCTAATCGCTCCATTACATTTTCCGGTATGGCTGGATATGCGAGGCGAACCAAGCGTGCAATGTCAGTTTCAAATTCTTGTAAGGATTCGCCCGATTTCTGACAGCGATTTTTCAGCTGGGAGTGGTATACGTGTTCCAAATGGGCCTGACCATATCGTAATTCTAGATGTTTAATCAGCTGATCATAGTCCTCCTGTTCTTGGGCGGTGAGAGTTTGTAGAATATTCGTCGCTTCTCCACGTAATGCAAGTGTTAGTGCTACAGCTCTTTTCCCTGCATTCCATCCGTTTGCTTTGGCCGCTGCTTCAAACTGCCGGCGGTAATTTGCCCATGGAGTTTTTCCGTCGAACTGAGGCGGCTTCATGGAAAGCTTCCCTATTTCTGAAATGACCTTGACATCTTTTATACCCTCTTGAACTTTATCCAAGTTCAAACTCAAGTCCAGCATTGCATTTTCGTTAACCATCTCTGTGGAGGGCGCACTATTAATTCGTTTTTCCAGCTTACTGATCGTTTCCTTTATTTTGTCCATTTCTGCCTCGACCTCCTCGACCTCCGTGTTCATTTGCTCCCTAATTTTATCTATCTCTGTCTCAACGGTTCCCATTCTTTCTTCTAGAAAATTAGCCACACCACACAATTCTTTTTTTAGGCCTTCTGTGTTTTCCAGGAACTTCTCTTCCAGGCTTCTTGCATTTTTTTCCAGGCTTCTTGAATTTTCTAGAAGCTTCTCTTCCAGATTTCTAGAATGTTCTTGAAGCTTCTCTTCCAGATTTCTAGAATTTTCTTCAAGCTTCTCTTCCAGATTTCTAGCATTTTCTTCCAGGCTTCTTGAATTTTCTAGAAGCTTCTCTTCCAGATTTCTAGAATTTCTTCCAAAGTCCTCGAATTTTGTTGCAGCTCTTCTTTCAAGGATTCTATTATCGGACTCAAATCACCTCCGGAACTTCGAATAAAAATGTTTCTGGGTCCTCACCTTCTTGTATAAGTCCTTCTGCAAGTCTTTCCTGGAGTACTTGCTTTTACCCGTTGTTTCCAGTTCCCTTTCCTCCATTCCTGTTTCAATTCCGCTACCTTCAAATCCGCAAGGCGCACTTTTCTTGAACACATTTTGTCTTTGACGAGGTATCAGTCTGTTTCACACGAAAAGTTTATCAGTTTGTTAAAAATTCACTTCGCGAATTCTTTTTCACGGGCCACCAGTCTATTGTCTGTGTCACGCGAACAGTGTATCAGTTTATATTCCCACGCACAATTGTCCACTTCGCGAAAACCGGGCCACTGTCTATTTTGGGCGTACAAAAAGGTCTATCAATTTATTTTTCTGACTATCCACTCCAAGATCACTTGTTTATTTTCAAAATCTCGCAATTGTAATGTAAATAAACTTAACTTGGTTATTACTAATTTATTTCACACTTAAATCTACAAATTAATTTATATTACGCCACTGTATAGCTCGATCGTATGGGCTCGTTCAGACTGTCCGTGCCATCTTGAGGGTTGCCTATTTATCTCCGTTACAGAATTCCCGATCTTTCGAATTCTGGCAGTTGGCGACCAGCATGTTCCAATTGTTTCCAATATTGACCGTTGTTTTCCGCGGCAGAGCGACTGGATTGTTCTCGAATATCTCCGGGGATGACCTCATCGTTGTCGATGGCAACGCGTGAGGCGACAGGTCCGGCCTAGGTTCGTTACAGTATCATGCAACATGTATCGATACAGATCTCAACGTCTGTGGGAGCCTTAAGACGAGTTGTGATTTTCTTGATTTGAGTAACTCGAGCTGAAATTACCTTTGATACTTGTCGCAACTCAAGTTGACTCGAAGTATACCTTTGAAATGCGCTGATAGTTTGTCAGGTAAACAAAATAAAGGCTGCCTTTTACACGGTCGTAAATATTTACGTGACAACGTCTATGATCGATTGATGAGTGAAAAAATGTTAGATTGTGTAAATTTATTAAAATTATTGAGATTTTTATATTTTTTGGGACTAATACTCAAAACAAAAGCGTGCTTCGCCCTTTTCCTTTGCCAGTTCTGAATGAGTTTATTTAGAATTAGGACAATACTGCCGTCATAAGTGGTAAGGTCGCAAAATTATTGAAAAATAAATAATTGATTGGTAACTCGCTTTCGAAATCGTGAATGCTTGAGTTTTGAGTTCTGTTATATAGAATAATAACATTTATTCCTTGAATTTCCTGGTTCATTTCGAGATTTTGGGAAGTTGACAATTTTGTGTCATAGCAAACGTCATCATTCAAAATGGAGGTATTGCCGTAACCTCTTCAGTTGTATATTTAAAATTACCTTGATGTAGGTGAAGAACAACATCATCATTCTGACATTTCTCCCGAGGAATTTAAGTTGAGATAGAATTCCATCTCTGTCCAATTTCGTTCGTCTTGTCTAGCTTTCTCCTGTGTATATTTCTACTCTGTGCCTCAGTTATAGCAAACTATTGTTTGCTATTATAGTCACTTAGGCAGGAGCGCGTTCCAATACCCCAACTCGGTTGGAGGACGAGTGAAAAATTTGCCATATTGTGTCAATTGTCATTAGGATTCTTTTGGAACGAAACAATAGACATTATGTCTATGAACGAAACGAAACAATAAATTAGTTATTTGTCAGTTGTCATCGTCCAAAATAATTTAAAATTACATTGAAATTTAAGGACTTAACAATGGAAGGAATTAAAAGGGAACATTCTTGCCATTACTGTAGTACTGAAACAATTTGTTTACAGTGCGGTCCATAGGTATGGAATAAATTCATTTTTTGCGTTATTATGTATTCGTTTAAAAAAACCTGAAACAGGTCGATTTCTATTGTCAATTTACAGTATGAAAATAGTACCCCCTTCTTGCACCCCCTCTCAATTATGAGCACCCCTCTCAAAAATTTCAAATGAGAAGGGGGGGGTCGTGTGGCTCATTGTTCGAAAGGAATTTTCATTCTCTGTTCAGCAATATTAAGTTTTTCCATAAGCAAGGTGATCTTGGATTCTCGTACAACATTTTGTAGGAACTCAGGGGTTATATATGTTGTTAATTTCTTCCGTTATCCTAACTTTTAAATCTGCAATATTGTCTGGTCTATTGAAATATACTTTTGATTTTAAATAACCCCATAAGAAATAATCAGGTATTTTCTTATCTGTTTTACTAAACGTCAGGAAAAAGTCGTTCAAGACACCAAAAAATTATTCACAAAACCCACATAAATAATATTATGTCAATCAAGTAGACTACTGTTATTTTGATATTTATAAGTTGCTGACACACGTCAGTGTATTGAAAAATATTTATTGTGTTTTTGATTTAGCTGTGACTCATTTATCCAAAACTTAAAGAATAGACATTTTAATTATGATTGGTGCGGTAATAAAACAAAATTCAAAAGGAAGTTTGTGAAATGTTTAATAATAAATACTCTGGTCAACACGTTTCACACTCTACAGTTAGCAAAATAGAAACAAAATTTCGTGAAACTGGACATGTAAAAACTATTCAAAAACCAAGTCGAAATGTTAAATTGGATGAGGAAAAAAAGTTAGCGATTGAGAAAAATCCGCATATGACAAGTAGACAACTTGCCGCCGACAATGATGTAAGTAAATCATCGATATTGAGAGCTTTAAAGTTCAGTTGGTTCAGGAGTTAAATGAGGATGATTCTGATAGAAGGCAACAATTCTGTGAACTGATGATGGACAGAATGGAAGCAGATTTGTTCATAAACAAAGTTGTTTCTTCTGATGAAGCTACTTTTCATTTAAATGGAACGGTTTGTGGAAGAAACTGTAGATATTGGAGCAGATAAAACCCTCATTGGATGTGTGAGGCTCACACACAATATCCTAAAAAGTGCACGTTTGGGCTGGTAACATTAACAACAAAATTATTGGTCCTTATTGTTTTGGAGGCACAGTAAATGGTGAGTTTTACAGCCTACATTAAAAATACTTTTTCCTGATGTTAATGATCCAAATGCAATAGATAGATCAATTTGGTACAAACAAGACGGAGCTCCACCGCATTACAAACGTATTGTTGGAGATGGTTTGAACCAAGTTTTTGCCAATAGGTGGATTGGAAGACGTGGAACGATTGAATGGCCGCCTAGATCCCCCGATTTGACTCCTCTCGATTACTTCTTATGAGGTTATTTGGAATCAATAGTATATTTCAATAGACCAGACAGTATTGTAGATCTGAAAGTTAGGATAACGGAAGAAATTAACAACATAACCCCTGAGGTCCTACAAAATGTTGTACGAGAATTCCAAGATCGACTTGCTTATTGTCAAGAAGTGAATGGTGGTCATTTTGAACACTTAATTTAATTGTGAAAATAAATTGAAAAATACTCCTGAACATTATGTGACATTATTTTCTTCATTCTACGTAAAGTATTAAAATTGTACATTTTCAAAATAAATTGAAAATCCCTTTCGAACAAAGTGCCACACGACCATCCTTCTCATTTAAATTTTTCGAAGGGGTGCTCATAATTCAGAGGGGGTGCAAGAAGGGGGTAATATTTTCATAATGTAAATTGTCAAATTGACAATAGAAATCGACTTATTTCAAGTTTTTTAAACAATTACATAATAACACTAAAAATGAATTTATTCCATACCTATGGACCGCACCGTATACTATTTTATCTGATAGTGAGTCAGATTCTAATTCTGACCTTTGGATATGGATTTAGTTTGAAGAAAATAATATATAAACTATGACTTAACCTTTGATCACTTCCAACTATAATTTGCAATGCACATGCGGTTGAAATATTTCAACTTTTTCACGTACTCTCGGGTTCGTGAAAAAGTTGTTCACCCGATTAAATCAACCGGAGTATAGGAACGACTTTCACGAATTAATAAGTGGGAATTCACCGAGTTTATGAACGGTTAGGATAAAAAGTTGGAGTATTGGAACGCACCCCAGGGTTCAGGATTTTGTGACTCCTGACGAACGAAGCTCCTACGGAGTTCTGGATAAGTTCTTCAATAGGAAGCAAGATCCAATCAATACAGAGAAAGAGCGACAGAGAGTCCTTCAATAGGCCTTTTCACGACACGTTAGGCGCAAGCGCGTTAGTTGTTAAAAAAGCGGGTAATTTGGAAATTTCGAACACTTTTAGTAAATATGGATGTTATTATTATTTTATTCTTAGTACAAAGCAATTAAAACTATAGAACTAATTGTAGATAATTGAAAAAGTTTTTTTAATACATTGAAACCTTCATATTAACGGGTTATACTATATACACGTATGAAGTGTACGAAAAACATGACGGAAGTTGTGGCATGCGCATAAAAAAAAATCTAGAATTGAAAGGACTTGGACTTGGAGCATAGGGGAGGAGTTTAACGTGCAGCGCCACAGTGGCGGAATCGGAAGAACGGACCCAGACAGTATCACTCAGCCCCATTTACCGCTGTGATAGAAAGGTTGTCTACAAAGTGCGATAGTTCAAATTTTTTGGTCGTAAACGTTAAAACGGCATTTGTATTGTGATGCGACGGGTAAAAGCTTCCTATCATGCAGAGAGAGGCACAGTGTCAAAAGCACGCCTACAATAAATGAATGTCAATGAACGAGTCGGCAGCAATCGAATCAAATGTAAAGACGCGAAGGAAAAAAGAAGTGGTCGGGTAACCACTGCTGGGTTGTAGGGTGCAAATACACGCGTTTAAATGCACCCGCGAATAGGAAATTTTATGGTTCTCCTACCGTGAGCTACAAACGTGACCAAAAAGAAAAATGGATACTGGCAGTACGAAGAGTAAAGTGAGTGTCTGTTAATATTGTATACTAAGAAACAATGAAAATTATTGACAAATTGCAATGAATTGAATTGACTTTAAATATTTCCAATTAGGTATATATTTTTGACTGCGGGCGAGCAGTACTGGCTGCCAACCAAAGAGAGTGAACGTTATCTGAGTAGGAGGTACTAATAAGCTCTAGCCAATCAGAATCTTGTAGCATCAACTCGTCATAGTGATGTACATGGACATGAGTACAGGTGGCCCACGTAACATACAGAGTGGTCCATTATATATTCAAGAGCCTGTAACTCTCAGATACCACAGTGCGGAGTGCGCTAGTCCGCCACTCAACAGAGAGATTTGTGGCCATGACGTCACTATGACTCACAAATGATCTTACATCTCTTTCTATTAGTGTCACCATTTCTTATGGGGAATAGACTCTCCTACTCAGAAAACGTTTACTCTCTTTGGCTGCCAACAACGAACAAAATTTGCAGTTGTCAGTCTTGACTCTTGAAAGGTTGCCAATTTGTGAGTTATTACTCATATTTCTGAGGAATTTCATGGTCTGTGAGTTATTTTGTGAGTAACGGCCAGTTGTGAGTAAATTGTGAGCTATCAGAGGTTAGCGAACATTCAAAGTACATTATATGTATTATACACCCGCCGCCGCCACTGAGGGCCGTTTGCACCGACAAGAGTAAAGCTGGATTTATAGTTAGACGGACTGTAACGTAGACGCACTGTATACGTAACAAACGGACTGTAAAATATTATTGAATTTATAAATCGACGGAACGGAATTTTTGCGCATGGGTAGAAGTGATAGTGATATTCAACATAACCTACACATTACACGAATCATAAACAGCCTGTGGATTTGTATTATATTCTAAATATTTATCTATACTTGTTTTCTGTGTCACAATGGATTATGAAATACATGAAGGTATGCTTCTTGGTGCCGTAGGACTGTTGTTGTGTGCAGTAGCATTGGAAAAGTGTCGACAGACTCGAAGAACAATAATTATGCGACTAGGACGTGACAAAACAAGACCCATAAACCGTAATAGAAAAGTAGAGAATGCCTACAATAATTTTTTAAAGATGAAGACTGCTGATCCAGATCAATTTTTCAAGTATACGTGAATGACTGTTCCAGTATTTAATGAATAATTACGTCTTGTAAAAAACATAACACATAATTCTTAATTTTGATTGGCCGGACGCAAGAAACGTAGTGTAAAAGATGAAAGTTGGCCAACTCTTCCGTTCCAGTCCGTTTCACTTACGTTACGTCATGCGTTTACGTTCATATATAAACAAGAGTACATAAAATCTATAGTTGATCTTTTTGCAGTGCGTCTACGTCTAACTATAAATCCAGCTTAAAGCCAAGCTTTGTGAAAAGCTAAGCTTGAAAGTAAAAAGCAGTTGCACCGTCGATTAAGCCGGGTTTATCTTCGTAAAAGCGGCTTTACGGCATTAAGCCAACATTCCTAACCTATCTTTTTTCTTTTTGTCAATCTTAGTTGTGGTTAAAGTGCGAAGTTTGTTTTTTGTAATTCATGTAATTTATCAGTATGGAAAATAAAAGGATTCGAAGTTAAAACTTTACTAACCAAGAAAAAATTACTTTGTTAAAATTAACAAATATAAGACATTATTGAAAATAAAAAAAACCGATGCAGTAACTAGCATCCAAAAAAATTTATTTGGGATTCAATTGCCACTGAATTAAATTCTGCTTGTCTAAATGAAAACTTAAAGGATGCAGCAGTGTTGAAAAAATTCTATGAAAATAAAAAAAAAAGAAGTAAGAAAAGTGGTCGCAGATGAAAAACAAAATAATGGTACTATGAAGGTGGTTCCATCCACCACCCCTAAAACTCTTGGAAATGTAGCAAATTAAAATTTAGTTTGTTCCCTTGAAATATCGTTTGGGGCTGGCATATGAATATCCTGGGAGCTAATTGTGTCAAAAGCTTCAGAAACTCTAATAACTATTCTGGAAACGGTTGAAGGATCCATTTGAATAAAATCAGTAACTGAATAATAATAATAAAGAAAAAATCAAAGAAAGTTCACAATGATTTAACAATAAAAGTTATAGAAACTTAAAGTTGGAATGGTGTCAGGGAAGTTTGTTTCACATGTTCATATATTTGTCCAGAGAGCTTCAATGTCTAGCAACAGTTTTTCAAGTTCTTTTTTATATGATGTTAGGGTATTTATTTCCTTAATATGAATGGGTAATTTGTTAAAAGTTTCACACACATGTACTGTGGACCCTTCTCCTTGGTTGTTAATCTATGTTATTGATAGTTCATTTGTTCTGATCTTGTATAATATGGGTGTTCTGTTGGCGGTGGAAAGCTGGATCGGTTATTGAAGAGGAAGATGAGGCATTCCTATATATATATATATATATATATATAT
The DNA here is from genome assembly GCA_018342105.1 of Gonioctena quinquepunctata. Lineage (NCBI taxonomy): Eukaryota > Metazoa > Arthropoda > Insecta > Coleoptera > Chrysomelidae > Gonioctena > Gonioctena quinquepunctata. Next base: position 54,804 of record JAFIRS010001531.1, read on the forward strand.
ATATATATATATATATATATATATATATATATATATATATATATATATATACAAAGCGAAAATGGTAAAAATCTTATTTGACTTAAAAGTTCCTCGACATGTTTCATTATAACCCATTCGATATACTATACGGATGGCCCTTTTCTGGATGGTAAATATTTTCTGAGTTTGTGTGCTACTCCCCCAAAACAAAAACATCGAATTTAGCTGTCGATTCAAAATTTGCGTGATATAGAATTTTCATCACATTCTCAGTGGCATATTTGCTAATTACTCTTACTGCATCAATGCCCTCCAGTTGCAAATATCCAAAGACTTGTTCACAACTGAGTGATTGGAGAAACAGTTATTTATGCAACAATAGAAAAATCTTATTTAATTCAATTGAAGTCTTTTATACTCAAAAGAAACATATAATGCTTCACTTACAGTCCGTTTGGGTACTCCAATTCATGTATAATTAATGGAGGAGTTTCTCTTACTGTTCCTTCATAAAGTCGAGCCCTTTTAATAAATGTTAACTCATCTAAATCTTCACGCGGATTATTTCTAACATATATTTTTTTTAATCATAAATCAATGGCTCCTAAAATGTCTAGATCATCATTAAAAATATCATAGCCATTTTCCATATCCATTATTCAAATTTTGTAATGTAAATAAGGAAAAAACTTTTCAACAACAATTAGGTTTATTACCGTAAAAGGTAGTAATGAGAATAGTAGGTTAGAGATACTAAAGTGAAGTTAGCCGTAATGTCAATTTAGTTCATTTGATCTAAAATCTGAGCTTAACTAAGCTCTGCTAAAAATGCACTGGTGCAATAAGATAAATTTTAAGCCTAGCTTTTGATTTAAGCTGAGCTTAGAATTGTATTGGTGCAAACGGCCCTGAAACTTCAATATGAGCTGCTCTCGATTGGCGTTTGGTTCTGGTAGCAGTTGACGTTAAAATGACATCGTCGTTTCCTGATTGTCTGGTGGATGACAACTCACTAACTCAGCCAATCAGAAAACAACAATGTCATCTTCACGTCAACCGCTACCCGACCATAGAAATGTAATTATAATATACTGACTAGAATGCGCTTCAAGCTGCGCGAAATGTCCCATGCATGGTGGCCGCCATTGTTGTTTATGTCCTCCTCGCAGTAGCGGAACAATTCCAGTGGCATTGCTTGTAATGGAAAATAGGGTATATCATCATAAAACGTTTTTTTTTAAATAGATGATGCATCAAAGGTACAGAGAATTGTGAATATAAATGTTATATACCTGTGTAAAAAATGTTCACTCTTCCACCCATCTATTATATGAAGATATATGAGACATGTTTTACATATCCTTATAATTGAATAGGTATTTCTATCAAGATTTTTCATTGCACTATTACATCAATATTTGAAAAATGAGTAAGTTATAAGTAAGATGTCTAAAAACCCTGGTGAATGAACTGATTCGATATTGTTTAGATTTTTGAGGGGACACCACCTGTTACTTCAACAGAGCTTCCCTCTCTGTGGTAGATGGCGCCGTCCAAAAATGTTTGTCTATATTCTCGCTTAATGTCAGAACTTAATTTCTGACATCTGCAGTATCTTATATGAAATTATTTTCAGTGTTTTGTCGGTATCTAATCTATGCTTTTTCCATCTCTTTGATATGAAATTTTGCTTAGCTTATTCCTGAGCTTGTTCTTTAAAAAAACCACTCGTTCATCAGTTCATTAGTGCGTGAGGAATTGTTTATTTTCAGGTAGTGTAGTGTGTAAGGATACTTTTTGTAGAATGGGCCACATTTGCATTTTGTGTGTACAGTATAAAGCTGCAGATTCGAATTTTCGCCTGTATTTAGACCAAAAGCAAGTACAAATCTTTACGAATTGACTAATAATGATATTTCTATAGTTCATTATATTGTATGCATTGAATTTCATATTTTCTGCAATTTAATGACAATTTCATTTCCAATTCTCCGTCTGTCAAAATGCAGTTAACCTCAAATTCAAATCGTCCAAAATACGAAAAACAACACGACAGTGCTTTCTTTGTGCAATGTTCGGGGGCTTCTAATTCTAGCTTTGCTATTGGTGAAGTTTGACAGATGTCTCTTTCAAACCAATAGCAAAGCTAGAATTAGATCCCGCGCACAGTTAGCCTCAAAAAGAAATCTGAGTAAATAAATATACCCTGTTACTGAATTGAAACTAAATCGAAATTGGCGCCATCTGACACGCTAGTAATCTCTATTATCAAGTAGGCCAAGTGTCGCCAAGTCGATCCCAAACTTCTACAGGTATAAGTGCAAGCACCAGGGTTCTTATACATCTTAGTTATGAGGTCACATTTGATGTGGGTGCCATTGTCATTATATATATATCCATTTTTCAGCCGACGAAACCAAAAAGGAGGAGGTTCTCTAGTCGACGCGTATATTTTTTTTATGTATGACCACGCATAACTTTTTACAGAGGAGTCCGATTCCGATTATTCTCTTTTCATTGGATAGGGCATACTCCAAAGTTAGTGCCATTTGAATTCGAAAAAAATCCACTCCTAAGGGTAGCAAAATGGAAAATATTTATCGTTCACCCTCTGAATTTTGATCCGTTAATCGATTCTATCAGGCATAACTTTGTACTGGGTTTTCCGATTTGGATGATTTTTTTTTTACCTAGAATATACCTCATAGTTGATCATATTTGGGTTCGGAAGGAATTAATCCACCCCTATGGGTAGAAAAATAGGGGATGATTGATTTTTCACTTGTGAACATTGGCACACATATGTAGTTGACATTGACAGATCGCTATTGTCATTATTTTTGTTCTCCTACATCCGTCACAATAATAACATTCTATGGAAGGATGGAATTATATACAAAGTGATGAAATGAACTTACCAGAACTATCAAAATAATTTATAATATATAACAATAAATAGTTGAAGTAGATAATCGTATTATTTAACTGTTATTAGTTGAAGTAAGGTGGGTATAAGTAAGTATTTTGGAATTATTCAAAAGTTAAGTAGGTAGTAATTAGTATATTTCAGCCACAAAAATTGAAAATAAAAACTTTTAACAAAAATTAAACCGACGAAAACGGAATGAAAATCAAAAATAAAATAAACTTCTTTACGATCTCGATAACTAAGCTCCTAAACTAATGTAAGTAACTAATTTCGAGTCGGCGCCAAACGAATAATCAACGAAGATCATTAAATTACTTCGAAAATATTATCAGAATGCCACCGTGCATCTCGATGCCATCATTTTACGCTTTACCTACCTTGTTTGTTTGGCGCCGACTCAAAATTAGTTACTCACATTAGTTTAGATGCTTAGTTATTGGACTAAGGAGGTTTATTTTAGTTTTTGCTTTTAGTTCCGTTTTCGTCGGTTTAATTTTTTGTTAAAAAGTTTTATCTTAGTGATCTTTGCCTCTCGACTATACCGTATATTTTCATTGTTTGAGAATATTTTTTCCATTTGTTTAATTCTGTATTGTTGACGCTTCAAAATGTATCATATTAAAACTGTTTTTTGAAAATGCCTTCATCTGAAAGGGAAAGGATTGAAATTTTAATTATGATTGGTGTTGGCGATATGATGCGGACTCAACAAGAGGTATGCAGATTATTCCATGAAATGCACCCAGATAGTGAACCTATTTCACAATCTACTGTAAGCAGAATAGAGCGAAAATACAGAGAATTAGGTAACGTGAGGGGTGCACCAAACCAAGGTAGACCTACAGTTAATGAAAATAATCAACAAGACGGGACGTAATTTTGTCGGCACCTGGATTTCTTACAAAATACATTAATTCCTGATTTGACCCAGCTTGTTCTTGATATTCAAATAGCCAATAATTTAGACCGCAGAAGGCGCACCGCAACATTTTGATGCATCTTTGGTAGTGTATCCAGTAGCTGCATAACTACGTAATTTCATATAATAATTCTTAATACGTTTATTCTTCATTTCGTTTTTGTGAAATACAGTATCGCATAACTTTCTAATAAAATTTTGAAAACACCTTTTGTATTGTTGCCCACCCTCTACCAATTTGGAATCAGCAAGTTAACTCATAAATAAAAAAAAGAGGGTGTTCATTTAATAAAACCACCGCTGATGACGTCATCTCTCGAAGGTAGATCACCCCGGATATTGGATTATTATTTAAAAAAACAGTAAATTAAAATAAAAAATCGACCTGTTTCGGGAATTTTTAATGATATTGTTCATTTAGCTAATAATGAATGTATGCGTTACTTTATGGACACACTGAAAAGGCAATATGTATAAATAAGCATGGCCACATATCATTACCTACTACTACAAACTAATGTAACACTTCATTATATATAACAGTTTTCAATTTATCCACTATAATCACTATAACAAAAAAGACAACAAAGTACAAAGACACATCCAAACCGAACACAAAGGAATTAAAGAAAATTGGAATGATTTGGCAACGCTTATAAGTGCCAACCGACAACACCGTTATGTTAACAAATAGATGATATAAATACTACCGTCATACGTTCAGTTGATTATCTTCGTCGCACGCATGTAATATGCTTATGAAGTCATACTTTTCTTCATTGTTTGGTGTCCTCCTTGCTATCGCATAAGGGTGCCACGAAATTCGGGTGCGCAGTAGACTAAACGCGTTCTAGTCAGTATATTATAATTACCCGACCCAAACGCCAATCGAGAGCGGCTATGGTCTAAGTTCTTGTTTGGTCACAGTTGTTATAATACAATTCACTCCCTTTTTCTTTTTCACCTACTTCCTAATCGATAGACAACAGATTGTAAATTTGAAGTTACAAACTACATCTGTACAATGCATTTCCATGTCGAAAGGTGGAAAAATAATTCTAATAAATTTCAGAAAAACCATCATACCCTATTCCACTTAAATTTGAAACTTGTCATAATTATCGAAATTTTTTATAGGAAATATCGATTCTATCGCAAACTATCGATGTTTAACGAGCATTGCTCTTATTGAATAAATAAACTTCATTTGATCAAATGCCAAATGTGCCAAACGGAAGCAAAGACCATAAAACTAGAGAGAGAAAGAGAAACTTCAATCAGTTCAATCATTTTTTATGATTTTGTATTGTCAACTCTCAAGTCAGTGTCCTACAAGGACATTATTTAATGACCTTGCACTACGACAAAGATCTCAACTCGGACCTCGTGTTCTGTCAAAAACAGGTTCAGTTAACCTTAGTTTTTGACAGATGTTAGATGAGACGCAGATGTCAGATGAGACAAGGTTAAATTTATTCTGTGGAAAAAGGGAAAACATCAACCAGTTTATAATCTAAAATTACATTTTTCTTCATTCTGTATATATTATGTGAAATCTGTCTTGATTTTGATATTTTAGAGTTGTGAATAAACCCAAAAAAAAATTGTGAGGAAATCGGTGTCGACCTGTTGGCAACCCTGCTCTTGACACTATGACACTTGACATTTGTATATGAAATGAGAGTACATACAAACAATGTTGAAAACATATTATACTTAGTCAAATTATTTGAATATGTTACATCTTTCAGAGTTCTTATTTATTTATATCCTTCATAGAAGACATATTTACGTTAGTCATTTCAGTGTATTTATCAATATATTCTATGAAACCAATGGAGTTTTCAAACTTCCTTCTACCTACTTAGGTTATTGAACTTTTTCATATGCAGGCAATACAAGCAAACATCACAAACACCTCAAACGGAATATCCTTCATATAACCTCATCTCTACTTATCTGTTTATTTTTAAAGGTGAATTCTGAATTTGAACTTTACGTGGGACGGATCAAAGAGAGTTAACCTTATCTGAATAGGAGGTACTAATAAGCTCTAGCCAATTAGAATCTTGTAGCATCAACTCGTCATAGTGACGTACATAGATATGAGTACAGGTGGCCCACGTAACATACAGAGTGGTCCAATATACATTCAGGAGCCAGTAACTCTCAGATACCAGAGTACGGAGTGCGCTAGTCCGCCACTGTCCAGAGAGTATGGTGGCCTTGACATGTCCATATACGTCACTATGACTCACAAATGAGCTTTCATCCCTTTCTATTAGGGTCACCATTGTCTCATGGGGAATAGACTCTCCTACTCAGATAACCAGCTTGTTCGTTGCCACATATTTGTCTGAAGCGGTTCACTCTGCATTTGAGGTGCGTTCGTTTGTGTTTAGTAGTCATTTACTCATTTGATGAGCTTAACTATTTAATATACCATAACATATTTTTATCAGTTTTTTCTTTTCAATATCTGATGATAGACTCTATAGCGATATATTTATTATTACCCAAAATCAAACGGCCGAGTTATGAACCTTGACCCATGCTTATTAATTCAGTTTTTCCTGATTCCCAATATTTTAAACCAATTTCAACTTGATAGGATTTTTTTTAGGTTACATTTGTAATGTATATCTATATATTTACAAATTGAGCGTGGATAATGGAGGTCTTCGGCTGAGGTTCAGTGATACCACAACAAAATTTTTGGCCTTAAATCTACATTTTTTGGCTATTTATTATAATTTTAAGATGGAAAACTCCTTCTGATACCCCAAACCAATATTAAAAAAATGCGGAATTGTTGAATTATTTAGATATTTCATAAAACACAAATGTTTAGGGAATTTGTATTTTTATAGTGATTATTTTTTCCTGGAAGGCGCCAAATTCAAAACAATAACATTAATATCTCGTACGACTTTCCATTGTCAAATTCGTCCTATGGATATTAGAAAAAAAAATGAATATCTGACTCAGCAGTGTTTAAAAATTGTTCAATAGACTTTTGGTATCTACCTATTAGTTTTTATTTACGTTAAAATGGTTTATCGCTGTTGTTATAAAAATTGTAAAAGTGACTCTAGAAAGCGTTATAAACAGCGAGTGAAGTTTTTTCCCTTTCCCAAAACAAAAAGAGATTTGGTAAAATGTCTCGTGTGGATTAAACTCTGTGGAAATGAATACCTCCTTCCATAAAAAATAAGTAGAAATAGTTTGTAGCCTACATTTTGGGTTAAAATGTCTTCATCATCAGCAGTGATGGTGCTCAAGTCATCAGGGGTTTCAGAAAGATGTTGGGAGTTATTAGTTGAAATTATTTATGCGTTGCTCTGTTCCACACTGTCTATTGAGATTTCACCAGTTTCACCCACCATAATTTCTCCTTCAGCCACATTTTCGCACACTTGCAGATTGGAAAATGGTACTGGTTCTTCTTGCATTTATCCTCAAAATGTAGGCTACAAACAAGCATTTCTATTCATTTTTGATGGAAGGAGGTTTTCATTTCTACAGAGTTCAATCCACTTGAGACATTTTATCAAATCTCTTTTTGGTTTGGGAAAGGGAAAAAACTCGCTGTTTATAACGCTTTCTGAACACTGTTCAGTCAAATATTTTTTTTTCTAATATTCATAGGACGAATTTGACAGTGGAAAGCTCAGAGCAATAAAAAACTATTGCTCTGAGGTGGAAAGTCGTACGAGTTATTCATGTTATAGTTTTGAGTTTGGCACCTTCCAGGAAAAAATGTTCACTATAAAAATACAAATTCCCTAAACATTTGTTTTTTATGGAATAACTAAATAACTCAACAATTCCGCACCTTTTCAATATTGGTTTGGTATCATGATAGTTGTACCTTTCATCCTCAAGATATCAATAAATTGGTCGAATTAAATGTGTCAGTAGTGGATTCAACCCATGATTCTTGGTCTTGTATAAGATTTTAATTTTTTTTGTATCATGAAAACAGTCTCTATAATTTACTTCAGGATAGAATAATAGTTCACGACGATTCATTATTCGTAGAAAGCCTGCCATTAATCGTTGAAAACAATCAATAATTGTTTTACGAAGAGTTATCCTAGGTCTTATTTTATCTCTATCTTTCTGTTATTGTATATTTTGCTATGTAGGAAGGGTAATATTCTACATTCATCGTTGAAAACAATCAATAATTGTTTTATTTTCAGAGAGATTTTCTTGACAGTGATGATGTAGTTCCTATTCGAAGAAGTCAGCCTTTTATTTGGCGAACTCTACAACAACATAACTCCACAAATGAAGCAGAGAAAAACTGTCGGAATTCAGTTCAAGGAAAAGTGTTGATTGCAGATGAAAGAGGTAATAATCACTATTATATGGTTCTCTAAAAATCAGCTGCCTTATTGTGGAAAGGGGGTCATAAAATTTTCAAAATAATACACTGATTGAAACAAAACAAAGTTGAGGGCATCACTGGATGAATGTCAAACAAATTTAGAGGAATACAATAAAGTCAAACCATAAGAGCCTGCGGCACTGGTGATTTTTGTCGGGGTGACAATTAATTCATTGTCACTGGCAAGTCACCGAAGATTTCTTGACAGCACGCTCTTACAGTGACAGTCATGCAATGTATTTTTCATTCAATGGATCTTGAGGGTTTATGGGCCGTCGCACAGTGATCTTGCTTGGCCAAGAGTGGTCAAATATGACATTCTCATATCATCCTTAAGAGATGCTAATTAAATCTTTAAATGACCCCAAGGATACGCCAAATTGAAACTTAGTTCCTGAGTTTATAATTCTGAAAGTTGTAGAGGGTTGAATTTGCACAATTTTGGAGCGTGAGCACCATACGTCTGAAGAAAAAAAGGAGAAACAGTTGATTGGCTAGAACTAAGACAAAAATAGTTTTTGAAAGGAACCAAAAACATCTGCGTATAGGGTAAGAGCTGTGCTTTTACTTAGTACAGAAAAAATATCTTGAGGCCATTTTGGTCTCACTATAAGACCAGTTCTGGAAAAAATATGCAAGTTTAATATGCTAGATTTTCCAAGCGGGTCCAACTGGGTCCGGCAAGCTGGTGTATAGATATGATATCTCAAGACTTACCTAGTAATTCTCACTTGGAAATTTACACGCCTTGACCCGCCCCTGATAATGATAGAGGCATTAATAATTTTCTCCTGAATTCTATGAAAATTAAGGAATTTTTCTGAAAATAATTCTGTAACAAAACTTTTTATATACAGTATTCATGGAAATGGCTTTTCATTAGAAGTGGTTTGATATGTAAGTTGTAAAAATTGGTTGATCCCCCCCACCATGTTGAAATGTTAAAGGCAATGATCTCTGAAACCCAAGTTTTTTTTTGACACCTGAAAACTGTTATCGCATTCGTTGAGTTACCCCAGAGTACCATAGGAGAGCACTGAATGAAATAGGGAATAATATGCCATTTTCAGAGTATTTGGGCTGGTAATATGTTTCAGTCGACTCAGTAAGAATAGGGTGCAGGATAGTTTCCAGACTACATGGTATACATAATTGGAATAATTTAACCTATCATCAATGATGAGACCAAGAAATGTAACGTTATTTTTTTCTTGGTAGTTTTTGTTAGAAGAGATAATCATGTTTTGAGTTTTATTTTCTTTCAATTTAAGTTTATTTTGTGTGAACCATATTTTGACTGAACTTAGGCTCTCAGATTTCTGATCAATAAGGTTTGTGTAAGATTTTTCAGAGCATATAAAGGTTGTATCGTCAGCGAATAAGACACATTTAGAGGGTGCGGTGCATTGGCATAGGTCATTGATATAAACGATGAATAAGAAGGGACCAAAGACTAAACCCTTGGGTACCCCATTTCCAATATCTTTATAGTCGGATTTTGCATTGTTCAACTCTACGCGCTGAAATCTGTTTGGAAGGTAAGAGTGAAGTAAGTCTAAGGTGATGCCTCTTATTCCATAGTAGCTTAGTTTTTCGATTAATAAGGCGTGCAATATGCAGTCGAAGGTCTTTGTTAAGTCACATAGGGTAAGAGAGATATGTTTGTTTTGATCAAGACCCTCTACTATATCAGACATGAGTTTGAAAGTTGCTTGTGTTGTGGATTTATTCCTGCGGAAACCATATTGAGATTCACTGAAATCAGAATCAGAAATGCTTTATTGTCATATAATATCAATTATGTTGACAAAGCTTGCCTAAATCTAAGATACATAAAAATAGGATAAAATTTAATGCAGTACATACGTAATGTTAAAGTTATATATATATATATATAAAATATCACAGTACAGTTTGTCACAAAGCATAAAAACAATTCAGACAACACATTAAAATAGTTTATAATATAAAATAAAGTTTTCTGTACATTAAAATAGTTTATAATATAAAATAAAGTTTTCTGTACATTAAAATAGTTTATAATATAAAATAAAGTTTTCTGTATATTTAGGGTGAGTGAGGTTGTCCGTGAAGTATTCATTCAAATTATAATATACTTTTTGGAGCAGCAGTTTTTTCACTTCTTTTTGAAATTTATTTTCTCCTATTTAGAGAATGTTTAAAATTTTGAGACATAATGTTATTTAAGTGTTTTTTACGGATCAAACAGACTGTTTCCAAGATGAATAGGCATGCCAGAGGCAGAATTCCTTGTGTTTTGAAAAGAGCTCTACAGGAATCTCTGACTCCAGCTTGACAAATATATCTGAGAGCTCTCTTTTGGAGAGTGAAGATAGGTTTAATAATATTTTGGGAGCCTGTACCCCAGTAACATATACCATAACGTAAGTGGGATTCACATAGTGCAAAATAGGCGTTTCTAGCTGAATTGAGGTCGAGAGAACTAGAGATGGTTCTCATGACATAGCAGTTTGATGATAACTTTTTGCACAAATAATTGATGTGATTACCAAATTTCAAATTTTTATCTATATGTAGGCCTAAAAATTTGTTCACTTGTTTGGACTCAATGATTTGGTTATCAAGAAAAATGGGTTCTATGTTGCATTTGAAAGTTAAAATGTTAGTTTTGGAGACATTAAATGTTAATAGGTTTGCATCACACCATTTTTTAACTTCTTTCAGATCATGTTCAATATTGTTCTGCAGTGTATTTAGATTCTTGTTATGCCAAAGAATGGACGTGAAATAGAATCTCTTTTCGAAGTAGGAGTACAATCTTTCTCTCAAGATGTATTAAATGATTTTGCCGATTATGGAAATGATACTGATTGGGCGATAGTTTTCCATCAAGGATTTGTTACCCTTTTTAAATAATGGTATTACCTTCGAGAGTTTCAGCGAATCTAATTGTAAATGTAATTTAAAAAATTATCGTAGATTTTCTGTGACTGATAAAGTATAATTGGGGTTTTACTAAAGTTCAGTTAATAAAGAAAGGAACATTTTTCTATGCCATAATCAGAAGTTTACCCATTCATTCTACAGAATTGTTAAAAATGATGTAATGTAAAAGATGAAGAACTTTTAACAAATTTTCATAAAAAACATAATTTTGATAGTTCATTTTTCAATACATTCTTTCAGCCAGGTTACCTCCATTCTTGATGGTTCATTAAATAATTTAATTTTTATACCATATATCTCAACATGTTGACTGCCACGTTATTTTCAGGATTCCGGTCTGAGAAGCCAATTCAATTTAATCATATTATATTATATAGTATTCATCAAGAAGCCTATAGAATGTTTTTTTTTTAAAGAATTATCTTGTAGTAGGGTTATGAAACAGAAATCTCTTCACGGAAGCCAAACTACGAGTTTATTCGTGCACCGAAACGGTTCAACGTGTCACTTTGCTAAATTCATCAGTAATTAATCAGATATAGAGTCTGGCACATCACATTTACGTCTTTCTCGAGGGTGTTGTTTTATAATTATTTTATAATCAATTTATAAATTTCTGTTCTGTTAATAATAAATTTTCGGTTCATTCAAGCCAACAATGATTTTTTTTCTCCTCCCTGAAGCCATCTATTCATATTTACACTGATATAGGTCCTACGAATTTAATCGTAGGTGAATATATATGGTAAGCAAAGAAACTGGGAGTTATCTCCTAGTTGGCAGACGTGTTATAATGGTTGATTTTTATACTTTTTTGGAAATCGCAAAATGGTTTTATATTGTGTTGTGCTAGAAGAATTATTAATTGATATATACCTGTATGTGTGCCCAAAAAAACGATTATCAAACATTTGAAGAAGATGAGAGTTTGAGGAGAGGGCATTTTGAAGAGGCAATATTCACACTTCAGAAGTTACTGGAAATTGTGATTTCATCACATTATCATTCCTTTGATATAACTAATGATTTTTCCCATTAGTTTATAAAAAAAAAAGATCAATCACCATAGATCTTTTCAGGATATACATAGTATCAAAAAGGGAAACATACTAAACCTATTGAATAGAAAGATTTTTCTGATAATTGTAAAATGTAATATGATAAAAATGAATGAATTCATTTTATTGTAATATCTAATACCTACGATCGAGATAGCGACTAAAGTTTATCTTACAGTCACAGATGATTCCTCATGTGATTTTATGAAAACTCTGTTCCTATTTTAAAACAAATCAATTCATAGTGTCCTTCCAGGATTCATTTGCCCCCGCAATGATGTCCTACAGAATGGATGCTGCAATGAATCCTCTCCACTTGTAACCCAATATTCATGCGAAACTTGCAAACCAACTAATTGCTGTGCAATTTATGAATATTGCATTTCCTGTTGTTTACATCCAGATAAGGTAAGTTCCTTCTTATGAACTACATTCATATTTGAGGAAGCTATGATTTCATTTTCACATGTCGCCTCCTTGAAAAGTTATCCAAATTGGTATTTATGTTGCAAGAATTTTTTCATAAATTACTTGAGTGTCAGTTACTCATTTCCATTAGCATATCGTTATTCTAAATGTAAATATTCCTACAATAATATCCAAATCAACTGAAAAAAGAATTATCAAATGCTCTCATATTGCTATATCATAAAAATTATCAGTAGTAATACCACTAGTGACTGAATTTTCGCGATAAGTCTGTCGATGTATTTCTAAACGGAACTGAGATGCTTGAAAACACCACGAGTCGCAGGACGAGTGGTGATTTCTTCAAGCAACTCAGTTGAGTTTAGAAATAAAAGACAGACTTGTAAGATAAATTCAATCTCGCGTGGTATTTCATTAGATTATTTCACGAACAAAGTGAAAGGTCAAAAAAATTTAATTCGGCAGAATGAGAGGAAGAAATTTAATACTAAATAATTCAAATTTAATTATAATAATGAAATATTTATTTTAACTATAAACAATTTGTTTTAATTATTATTTGTTACCTATAACAATAAATAATTTCATATGAACACGAACATAATACATTAATCTCGACTATAATTATTATAAATGGTGCAATTGTAAAAAAATTTAATAGTATGACCGTTATTAGGTTGATACAATGTATTGTTGGTATTATTACTTGATGTTCTTGGAGTACTAAAAGTATTCACTATATTCTGATGATGTTCAGCACTAAGATGTAAATATGGTTTCATCGAGTTCGAACTTCCATGTCCAGTAATTTTCATAGCTTGTTGTTCACTAACGCCGGATTGAGTAACTGACTAACTACAGTGGCACGATTAGAGTGATTTGTTATTTTTTGTTTTTTAGTGTCTAATCCTATCTTTTCTGCAGAGAGTTTTGTCGATTTTGATATTGTATTAATACCAATAGGGCAATTCTTGTACCAATTATTATTATTATTATATTTATTCCATTTGCCATTCACCGTCAGAAAAAGTCTGTCATTGGTAATCATTTCCTTTTTCGATATAAGTTTCTGGTATAATCTCACAGGACACATTTCAGGATTTTTTAAATTTTGAGTAAGCCATTTGGTATCTGCACAGATTTTATCACCACCTTGGCGAATTTTGGAGAATATCGGGTTATATGCAATTCTGTTTGTTAAACAGCCTTTGTTGTCAGTCTCTTCCTTAAAAAAATGTAACATGGAAAAAGTTGCTTCGTTACCTCTCCAAGCTAGTTCTACTACAGCTATGTGAAAAAACTTCTTTTGCAGTCCCTCTGGCGTGTCTCCGTCCCATTGTATTCGTCTGAAGTCATAGCAACAGAACTCATTTTCTTTTTTTCGGGTACAGCTTGCAACAATTTTCTCTTACTATCTCGAGCCGCCCCCGCCTCCTTGAACATTATATCTTTGAAGGGATCAATATGTCTCTGATACTCACAAAAATATTTTTCGTGTACTAATTTTGCAGTATGGTCCATATGGTTTTAATAACACTCTCCTTGTAATCACTACCATCAATTTTCCGCATATTGAATGCCCAGTCTTTTAGAATGAATGCTAATCTTTCGTTGCTATTTTCTGCATCTAATTTGTAGTTGCGTTCCGCACAGTACGTCTAAAATTGTCTCCATATATAAGATTTTGATTTTTTTGTGTTATTGGGTATATTTTCTTCAATATTTTGTTTTATTACTTCGTTTGAAGTAGCACCGAAGCGACTCATTTTGACGTTTGCAGCTACAATTATTTCTGGTCAAACTTTGCATTGCGATCCGTATCCATGGTTACGTCGTTGAAAACACGATGCTGATAGACCAATCAGAATTGAAAGACAGCTGGTGTTTTTGCGATAATACAAGCTGTCTTTGGTTTTTGATTGGTCAGATTTTGTGAAAATTCCAAGGTGCGTGGAATAGTCTGATAAATTCGGCCTTAAGTTTCAACATGAACATTTTTTGTTTTATTGGGTGGTAACACTTTCAGTTATAATATTTTTAAAATAAGAACTGTATAAAACAGTTAAGATTTTGCACGACGAGACAAATAGGATTTGGGGGGTTATGACTTTACTGGAATATAATAATAATAACTGTTACTATCAATGCTCCCTATCATTGGAGTAGTTATACAAACCACCAACTTTGTCAAAAAATATTCTAATTAATTGAACTGTTGTGACAAATAACAAGTCATACATAATTGTCAAAATTTTAAATGCTATTTAAGTAAATGCCAAAACATATAATAGACACCTCCCATAAGGACAGAGTTAGAAAGTTATGAACCAAGGCTACGTCAAAATATACACCAGACATGTTGACAAATGTTGTAGACACACTGACTGAAAAAAACTCATGTCGGACAATCATCTTAATTATAATATTCCACCTGCTGTCATTATTAGACTCGGTGATAGTTTTAAAGACTTTTCCTGACTTCTAACTACCAAAAAAAAAAGTTGACATTGGCAAAGATGTTGTTCACCCTGAGTGAAAAAATTTGTCTGATTTTCTAGTTAAAGATCACTCTTCAAAGAGTACATCTATTGCCTTGAAACCCCCACTCTAAATTAAAAATTTGTGAAACTAAAAATGTTTGTTATTTCTTGTTGTTTTTTCAAATATCCATTTTAATTTGTTTTACTGTGTATATTAAATAATATAAATAATATATTCCTTTACATCGTGAAAATATGATTTTCTTTCAAACTCTGTTTATTTCAATTGTCGGCAACAGGCATCAATATTACTAATGTTAAAGATAATCTTCACAGTTTCCCAATTATTGACAGTCATATTGGGAGAAATTTCAATAACAAACACAGCCTCTTGAATATATAAATAAAATTTGAATGTATTTAAGATAGGGTAGTTATTTAATTATTTGATTCACAGAGAAAGTCCTTAGCTTATTTTTGGATCATTATTAATACTTGATGAGTCAAGATAAAATCGCTACCTTATATGTCTATAGCATTAAACTAATTTGAATGTTATTTTGTTTATAGTAATCTTACTAGTAAAGAACCAAATTGGAAATAATTGTCAATAAATTCAGAGACCTTTGCAGAGTCAAGAAAAAATGCTTTCACCCTACGAGGTTAGATACTGAAAAATTTTTGATTCAATAGATAATTTTGGTTTCTGATGTGATTTGATTATCAAGAAGAAATACTCCTCAGGATCCAGTACTTCTCTTAAAGAGAAGAAGTTGCAAAAAATACTTTAATCTGAAAAATAGTCAAATTTATCAAAACAGAGGAAGTTAGTAGATTCAAAGTCAGAATAATTGTGAAGTTAACAAACAATATTAGGAAGGAAGAAAGACGAGGAAGTATGGCTGGAAAAAGAATGGTCCTTGACATCAGGACTACGTCGGCGTATGCAAGTACTTGACTTTTGCTATTGTAAATCAATCCCTGATTCCATTGTCTCTGAATATTTGAAGTTATTTTTATTAGTGCACTTATTGCTTTGTATAGACGTACCCCTATGTCAGAGTTCTTTCTCCAATTCGTATTCTTAAATATATTTTTGAATGATCATACTTAATAAAAAAGGAATTATTTCTTCAAAAATTAAAAAGAAATTTGTAAATACTTTTTTATAAGAAATAAATAATTTGTATATACTTAACTAAAGTAATATCCATTTAAGTACCCTGATTACCATTTAAGTATAGTTTTCCCAATATCAATTGCAGAAGCATAAAAAAGTCTTGCGGCGAAATCCTGTGAGCAGCAGTGGCGGAGATAACTAATTTTATTTAGATATTTTAAGATTTTAAAAATACTTCATAAATAATGAAAAATGAAAAAAAATTAAAGACAAGCTTTTATTTATACAAATACAGTAAGAAAGAAAAATAATAATAAATAAATAAATAATAAAACTAGAATATCCTAAAACGTATTTCGATCGGCACACACCAAGACCACAGACGCTACTGGTTTTTAATCTTTCAGAGCTATTAAAACACAAATATAACGCGTGATTTATGACCTCCCATCGTAAAGACACACCTACAAGCATTTATGTCCGACTTGATTGGCCCAGACGAATCGGTTGTAGAACAGACAGCAGTCACTCAAGTCCACATTGACCAGCGGGCTCTTTGTGCCGACGGAGACTGTATACAAGTAGTACAGATTATTTTTGGTTCCGTTTCTTCGCATATACGCTCGTGTTAGCGAAGTGAGTTTTTATTTGTTCCCTATAGAAACAGCTTCTGCAATTGATATTGGATGGACTATACCCTGATTACCAATTTAGGATGTTTTTTTACTTGTATTTGGATTAAGTGTACCACTTGAATAATTAATTCTTTTTTGAACTATTCATCACTACTCAATGCTTAATTATTACAATTTCTATCATTACGAAATGGAAAAACGCGTAAACAAATGTACAAAAAAAATATATTCGCAGGTAAACAATTTCAAATAAATTTGTTTTTTGCAGATAATTCAAAAACTAAACCAGAAAGCGTGAAATAGGAGTCTTACAGAGGAAGAAATTTCCAATAAAAAAGTCCCTACTCCCGGAACTCCTATCTTGATTATTTATACTTATTATCAAATGTTGAAAATAGAGCTCTATGAGAGCGCTAGTTCTGTGGCAGTGATGCCGACAGTATAACATAAAAAAAATATTTACTATTTACTATAAATTGTTTTTTTCATTGTGGTATTGTTTAGGACACATTAAAGAATGTGATCCCTCTCTCTCTCTCTCTATATATATATATATATATTGTGTGGGTTCTTGAACCATTACGTTTAATATTCTTCTGTGGTTTTCTTAGGTTTCTGGTTCGTTAGAATAAGAAAAATTCAGTGATTCATAATTAAATTTTCAATAGTTTCGTTTCGGGGCTCCAAAACTTCTTCAGTTACATTTGTGTTTTCTGAAAAGGGGGTTATGGTTATGGCATGGTGTAAATTATATTTTTTTTGTTTCCTCTTTCTTACCTAAAACACAATTAATGAAAGTTCCACATGTTGATATGTGATTGCTGCTTTTTTTTGTGGTATTTCCTTTTTTTTTTTGTGGTTTTTTAGGTTATTTGTTTTAAAATATGTGGCCAATTGGGCGGTTATGGTTGAAACATGTTGAAAATAAGGTAATGCAACATGTTTGATACTAGAACAAATAATGTCAGATTAAAGAGGAAACAATGAGTGCTCAATCAACCATAACCGCCAATTGGCCACATATTTTAAAACAAATAACCTAAAAAACCACCAAAAAAATTAAAAAAAGGAAATACCACAAAAAAAGCAGCAATCACATATCAACATGTGGAACTTTCATAAATTGTGTTTAAGGTAAGAAAGAGGAAACGAACCAGAAACCCAAGAAAATCTCTAAGATTCATTATAGCTATTAAAAACAAAAACGCTAAGAGATAAAAAACACTCATCTTGATATATAAAAATACTCATAAATAACATCAGCGAGATATAAATAACTAAAAGGCACTAATAATAACCATTAACATGTGGAAAACAAAATATAATAAATTAGGGGACGAAATTTATTACCACAAAAAACTCATGTTCCCTGGGAGCATGTGATGTGATCGAGGAATATATAAAGCCATGGAGAAGTTTTTAAGAGGCATTCAGATTCGGATTCTAATTCTATTCAAGTCAGAGTATCCGAAGTAACCAGTATCAATCAATCAATCTTTATTGGTGCTATGACACAAACATATTTACACAAGTCAATGTATGGCAAAATACAGGTATATAAAATTATAAATATAAAATAGGTACAGAAAATACAGATTAATCACAACTACAATCATAAAATATAAAATACAGGAGGTACGTAATGAATCCCACTAGGTATGCAGTTGGGAAATATCAGAAAAAAGAATTCTTCGTATTTGTAAAGTGGAGAGTAGAGAAGTAATTTCGGTACCAGTATTCAATGTAAACAGAAAAATTCAGAAATAACAGTGAAATAGAAATAGTTTAAATGTATTAGTCAAAAGTTCAGAGCGCGAAAATATAAATCATATGCTTATATAGAATCAATTCTGGTCAAATTAAATTGTTACTTACTTTACGAAAGATAATAAATGAGAAGAACTCTAAGGCCCGGTATTTTCACCTCTGGTTATCCTATGAATAAATTACCCAACGGTTAGAATATGCTTTTGTTTAACGTGTATTGATAAAGCAAAATCACATTCTAACCATGGTTAATTTATTCCTAGGATAACCGGAGGTGAAAATACTGGGCCTAAAAGAATTAATAATAAATAAACAGATCTCATTATTTGTTAAAAACCAGTGTGTGTGATCCAAGTCTGAAACAGCTGAATATTACGGTCAGCAAAAAGTTATGTATTTGTTTCAATTTGGCATATCCAATCTTTCCCAGATATTGCTCATAGAATGGCATATTCGATTTTCTACAGAAATTATAATCAATCAAAATGACTTTAATGCAGTTAAATACATATTTGAGAATGGTCTTTTGTTGTTGTGTCAATCCATATTTAAGTTAACTCTTAATTTTTGACTTTTCTTAGAGAATCTCCACTTATTGTAGTAAAATGAATAAAAATAAGAATTCTATTACTTTGAATAACATTTCAAAATTAGTTGGACATATTGTTGTTAATATGAAATTATATCTAGGATTATGTCACAGTTTTTATTTTGTGATTCAAATTTGTTATACACAGCGGGTGTAAACATTGGCAGATATCTATAAAACCTTCATAAAGTTTCTTTGGAATGATACTTGGTCATTCAATAAACTTTCATTATTGTTTTGATTGCTAAATTAGTAAAATATCACATATTTCTTACAGAACTGAATAAAATTAAAAAAATGTTTGTTCAGATTATGTCGAATGATACTTGTAAATCAACATAATTTCATTTTACTGTTTACTAAATTCCTAAAATCTCAGATCTTTTATAAAGAGTCTTTGAAAAATTAGTACAACTTGTCAGTTTATATAGAGTTATTATACAAGTTGTCATACATTATATGGAATGTGGATTCAATTGTTAGGCAAATTTTATGGAATTACTGAAAATCGTATGTGTAAAAATATCTCAGATCAGTACAGTTGTTGTTTTTGTAACGAAATATTATTTTTATTTGGTTTATAAGTGCTTTGATTATTTGCATAGTATCCTTAACTAGATTAGCAAGGTACCCAATTCAAACGGCTCCAGCTCTCTAAAATTTATAGCATCTATATACAGGGGGAGAATTTTATCTGCCGTGAGTTTTTATAAATTATTCACACCTTCATACACTTGGTGATTACATCTTGATCATAAATATGGCAGTCAAAAGGCAGAAAGACTAATTTGTGAAAAAAAAACAGTAAGGACGTCCCCATTGCTCAGACCAACCTCCATCTACATCAAACAACATCATGATATTTTGTTCTGATCTGAAAAAGGTGTGTGTTTTGTGATGAAGGAGAAGGTAGAAACAACTATTAGCATTTACACCCAATACCCAGCGTGGATGCAGTCACAAGTTTGTTCCTTAAGACGTGTTCTGTTGATATTCTTTTCCTCAGTTTGTATTCCTATGTACATCATGCACTGAGACCCTAATTTTGTAATATAAAAAAGTTTAAACACTGGAGAAGTACTGCTAGATGAGTACAAATCCTGCATGTATTGAACCAATTCCGTTATAACTGTACCATAAACAACTTCTTCAGGATTATGGTAGTATTCTCTATGAGAACGTTCAACAGCTCTTGCACGTGTTAGAAAGCGAGTATAGCATAGTTTGTGATATTTGGTTTCTAATGCTACCAAATCTGTTGAAGATAATTCCAGTTTGTCATCTTTTAGAGCATGACTATGAATTATAGGGCCAATACCTAGCATGGATGCAGTCACAAGTTTGTCTCTACCTTCTCCTTCATCACAAAATAGACACACCTTTTTCACATCTGAACAAAAGAATGATGATATTGTTGATTTTGATGTAGATGGAGTTTGGTCTGAGCAATGGGATCGTCTTTCTTTTTCTTTTCGCCAGATAGTTTTTCTGCCTTTTGACTGTCATATTTGTTCTGGCAAGATTTGTGATATTTTGCTGCATGGGCTACTATTTGTATCCTCCAACTGATCCAAATTTCCTATAGCACTTGAAAGCTCACCATGTTCAGCAAAAATTGCAAGATTCTTCGCCATTGTTAAATAACCTTCATACTTCCGAATGATTAAGCGCTCTTTTGAATGTTTCTGGCATAACAAACCCAGGTCCCAAACAAACTGAGCCACCATGGTCAATCGTAGCATCAACCAATTCATGCTTCCTCTTCATTGACATGATTAGATAATTTCTGTCTTTCTATGAGGTAGACGAAAGCAATATCTTCTTTATACGGTGAAGTTCCTCACACAACGTCTGCCTGAAAAAGAAGCACATTTATTAAGTTGCCCCCAAAAATTTTAATTTTGAGAGGAGCTACGTTTTAAAAAAATACCCCCTAAAAAGCTAGAATTTATTTACATATACATCAATATTACAATAATAACATTTACTACTGAAACAGTTATAAAGCCGCTCTATTACTTTTCTGAACTCATATAATTACATTGTTGCCATAATGACTAGCTGTGCAATGATACATTGTTTTGGCAAATTTTCAGCAACTGTTTGTGATGCAATAGAATTCATAAATACCATCAAAAGATAATTTTCTGGCGAACAAAAAAGTATGGGACATGTTTTCAGCTACTTGTAACTGATTCCAAGTTATTTAGCAAAATATTTCGAAAAAATCAAAATAAAAACAAAAATTTTAATAAAGCTGCAAATATTTCTGGTATTATGAACCTAAACAATGATGTCTAATATACGTTGGAAAGCGCTTTTTCTCCTGATCGATAATCACTAACAATATAAGTTAATATCAAAACAAAAACCCGAGTTATATAGAGAAATGAAGAAGCGTGTCATAAAACTTTGGCGGCGATATTGATTACGTCATCAACACTGCTAGAGGGCCAGGAAAATTTGTGTCCTGGGCTTTTTAGACTCCTCTACCCATGTACTATCTAAATCTAAAGGGGCGCATTGGTTGCCAGATGTGAAATATTTTGGTATAATTTTCAGCTGTCCTATTTGATCCTATTGATTTTTCTCCAAAATGTAGCTATCATAAATTTTGAGTTTCATGCATTTGTTCATAAAAAATTTAAGTTTTTACGTTTTAATGAAGCCTTTAATAGTTTATATCTTGTACGACAATAGATATTCAAGGCAATTTTTTTAAGTAATCAAATATCCGAATTAACACGTTGTGGACGGCATGAGATCATGCGGATGCAGTGCTTGTTTCTATACAGGGCAGGTCCGGCTTGAATGTGATGCCACACAACATATTTTCACTCAGACGGCGTGTACTTCATCGGGACTCACGTAATAATGCTAAATAAATGGTAGGCGATCAAGCGCTAGCCTAGCGACCAACGTATATGAGCCGGATCGAGATTAATTAATTAAAAGTGGTTTTTATGGGCATCAAAGTGAAAAAATCCGAAAAATTATTATTGTTTATTATAAGAACGTAAAGAAACAAGAAACGCATTACAAAGCATTACGAATACGATAGGCTGAAGCAGTAAAAATAGATTAGGCTAATATATTTAGGCCTTAGTAGCATTAGCATGGTTTTTCTCGGAATCTCCCATTGTCAATAAATAATATGACTTCTTCACTCGAATTACTGCATCAACTGAGCTTGAAATCGGCACCCGCCAGAAACTACGTGTTTGCGTTATACATAGCCACAACAATAATTATTTCTATCTAGCCAATCAGATGACCACAACACCTACTGCATCATGTGACATTACATTGCTACATGCCGGCTCAATAATACGATGACTTCTACACAGACGGAGTGAGATCAACGTGATGCCACAAATTAAATTTTCAAAAAACCAATTTAAATTCAAAACTTGTACTATATATAAATATAAAAAGTCATATTTGAATAAAAGTGATGAAAAAATAATAAAAAAATTGCCGGCTGAGTGATTTTTTTTCTTTGTACAGCCGTCCTCGACGTGTTAATAATAGTCTCAAAAACTATTGGAGCTATAATAGTTGAAAAGATATTTGAAATTATTTAAATATTTAATTTCTTTTTACAGTTTATTGATCTTTTATTCCTTATAATTTTTTGTTTACTTTATGTTTTACTTATGTTTTGAAAACATGTTCCTATGGTAGATAAATATTATTAATTTTTATAAATTCATTCAACATGGAGTATTTATAGATTGCACATCTGTTAAGGTATACATGGCTGGTTTTGTTATTTTTATTAGAATCTGAAAAGAAATAATTTATCTATAATGATTGTTTATAACCAATTAATTAATTAAATAAACAATGAGAATGTTAACAATTTGTTTCCTAAACTTGTGAGAATTTACCAACGATCATTTTTAGAAAAATAATGATTTCTTAATATGTTAACAAAAAAAGTATCAACATAAAAAAAAATTTTTTCTAAAAACCATTATTGCCTCAAACTAATAAAGTAATAAAAAAGTTAATCAATTTGTTATAGTCATTGTTTGAACAAATGGCTCAAAACATTATTAACATTTTTTTATTGCATTAGCCTAAATTATTTATAACTAATGGATACTACAATTTAAAAAATCATATTATAATCTTATTAAGTATAAATCTAAGAAGATCTCCACGAAGCAACATAATTTTAGTACCATTATTTAAACAATTACATGACATGATTAAAAACGATAACATAAAAGTTCTTAATAACCATATCCTAGATGGTAGAAAATTTATAAGAGAATATTGGCGGGATCATATTTTTTTGAAGTATCCTTAACAATATCATCATTGAAAAAAAATTTTTTTTCATTTATAACCTTTAAAATATTTACCGCAAATATTCTTTTTCATATTTGTCCATACGTTATTCCAAATCAAATTTTTTGAGATGTTAACTATCGTAACTCGAATACATTCTTTAGTTGATCAAAGCACCCTGTATTAATAAAACAAAAGTTCCACAATTCCCTCATAAGGTTTACTTGTAATTGTCTTAACTATTTTTTTTATTTTGGTGTAGATTATTCCTGTTATTTTTCCATTTTTCACTATAAAGTAGTTACACCTTTACTATAATAAGCTTCAACTTCAATGCTGGATTTGCTAATGTTATTTTTTTTTGTCTAACTGTGCCATTTTTTTCAGAAAGAAGTTTTGGAAAATGTTCTGGGCAAGGAACAAAATAGTGTCTTATTGGCATCAGTAACTGATCACTTTGAGCTATGTTTAGCAAAGTGCCGAACAAACTCTCAGAGTGTACAGCATGAAAATTCTTATAAGGATCCCAGGACCAAACATTGTTATGGAGAACTGTCTTCTATAAACAGTATAGATAGTGGAATATAGAAATATATTATAATCACACCTGTTTTTTCGGAGAATCTGGGAAATAAATGAGGTTTATAATAATGCCTGGTATTAATCATAATTAGTTCATCATAATTTTATAATTCCACTTCAGATTTGCATGTATTTATGACTGAAGAAATAATAGCTAGTTCTATTCGTCTTTAAAGTGTGTATGGGTTGTTCGTCAATCATTATCTGTTTACCACAGAGAAAAAATACATTTACTCTCGATAACACCATATAGTATATATTGTTAATAGCACCTTCAAACTAATTAATTATTTCAAAATGAAAAATACGTATGTACAATCAAAAATTCAAATATTAGCATCACTCTTCAAAATGCGTCTAAAGTTGTAAAAATGCAACGATTGTTACTGTTTCTCTTGTTCAAATTCCGAATTGTCTTTAACTGTCATCTGGGGGGGAGGCTGGCAAGGAGCAAGTTCAGATTCCGGAGTGTCTTCTCTATTATGAAACATAATATAGGGAGTTTCCGAGTGTTTCAATCTGCACAGGTCTGCAGTTTGGTTTCCCTTTGGCAAAGGTGTAATCTAGGAGAGTTCCACAGTGGACTATCACTGCATAAAGCTGTGAGATGTTCGTAGAAGATCACTGTTTGCGAGAGCTTGGTATGCTTGTGTGAAGTGGGATCGTATGGAAAATGTTTCGAAAGTGATGATCAACCTTGACGGTACTTCTACTATCCTGTCTGTCAGCCCACTGCACAACTTGCACTGATATCAATTGTCAGTTTTCTGGTAGCAAATAATATTGAATAAATATTTAATTGTCCAAAGAGGAATACACTATAGACACTTGTGTTATATAATATATATATATATATATATATAAATATATATATATATATATATATATAAATATATATATATATATATAAATATATATATATATATATAAATATATATATATGTATATATTAGAAAACAAGGGACTTAGGAGTCTCTTCACAAAAAATTCAATATTAATTGAAACAAGTGGTAGACCACAAGCGAAAAACAACCACTTTCCAGGCAAATACCACTCAGAACGTTGAATGATATCCACCTGAAAATCTATGCAAACTTCCATTGACAATTAAAATTGATTGCAAATGTTTCTTTCTGATAAACTTGATTATGTTTATGCCAGATCCGCCTAACAATCCGCATACCGGTTTCAGGCTTTTAGCCCTCATCAGTATGGAGTAGTCACCAGTCAGAGATCCGAAGACCTCTGGCAGAAGGCAGAAGCGAGACCCAACACAAATGAAAACTTCATCAAGCTTAATCACCTGTAGGTATGCCGGAAAAATTAACTTTTAACCGGCGGTACCTAGTGACAAGTGATAGAAAGAAACACTCCATACTATTCACCTATCTCAATAGGATTTCTATCTCGACAGGAGTGGCTGTATGCCCGACAAGGAGTTTTGATATATGATGAGCTTTTTATAGTCCCCCCCTCTCTTAACTTTTGAACAGTTGGACATCGATGGGACGAAAACTGTTTTGAATGATATCACCGATACTACTTTTTGAAATTAAATACATTGTGATTGCTCAATAGATGGCGAGGGGGCACATCAACTCAAAAATTTCAAATGGCTTGGGGAATGAAATGGCATATCGTTGAACAGATAATTCAATTCTCTTTTCGACCCTACTATTTTTTGGAATTTCGTTTAAACATTTTTTCACAATATGCCTTTGAAATGTCAGGTATAAGTGCAGATCTGAATTTTTATTTATTTATTTATTTAATGTGTAATACAATTTCTTTCAATATATACATGTGTTAAGTTTTACATTTTTTTTTCGAATGCACCTAGGCGTAAATCACTTGTTTGTGCATATTAGGGTTTCAGTTAGACATTCAACACTTACGGATGGTTTATTTCTCTCTGTTTCATAACATACTGACTAATAGACTAATAATCTGGGAAAACTGTAATAACAAAGAAAAAGTATTCAGAGCACAAAAAAAAGTAATACGTATCATGAGTCTAAATAGCTCTAGATCTCATTGTAAACCACTATTTAAAAAATTATCTATTCTGCCATTGCCATGTTGCTATATCATGGAGTTCCTGTTATTCCTTCACAAAAAATGTTTAACTGCACACCTTTTTGCAGAATAAAAAAAACACAAGATTCATATAGATATATCAGTGTTAAGCTTTACAATTCTCTACCAGATTGCTATAAAGATTTAACTCACAATATAAAAAAAAAAACATAAATATCAATGGTGCATTGTTTCTATACAGTGGAAGAGTTTCTGTGATTGTAATTTTAATTGTAGTTTTAATTTTTAATGTTTTTGACATTAAAATTCTTGTAATTTCATATTAATAAATATCTATCTATCTATAATCACAATTGAATTTAAATTAGATATCTAATATATACAATTTACTAGATGATTATGAGATTGAATTTTGTTCTATTATTAATAATTACTACAGTTTACATTGAAGAAAAAAAGGAAGAGGTAAAAAAAAAGAAAGAAAGATAAGCTGTAGGTAATATCAAATGAGAAATTAGTTGCTTCTGGATTGTTTTAAAGTACATTGTGGAATAAATTATAGTTATGGTTTATGAAATGCTCGCATTTAGTAGAAACAGTTTGAATTTTTTTAACGTTTCTCAATGTGGTTGGCAGCAGATTGAACATCCTAGGGGCATGGAATGCAGAGAACCGTTGGCTTATGTCTTTTGTAACAAAAGGAGTAGATACACTATTTTTTTATTTATTTCTAGTTGAGTACTGATGAGATATGAAGTTCTGGGATTTGTCTTTTTTTGCATGTAAATACAGTTTGCGAGGAAGTATAGAGATCTCACATTCAGAATGTCTTTATCATAGAGTAAAGCAGTTGGATAATCTCTATTTTTGCACACGATTATTTTTAGTATGTAATTTTGAATTGAATTCAGTTGATTCAATGCATTATCATAGAGTCCATCCCACACTAGATTTCCATATCGAATAACTGTTTCTACTAACGATTTATATACTATTGACAATTTTTTTTTGCTGAGTATGTTTCTCATGTGGTAATATTTATATATTAATCTTCTAATTTTTTTAGTTACATCGTATATATGGGCCTGCCATTTCAGGTTGTTATTAATTGTTATTCCCAGATAATTGGTAGTAGTGGTTTCATTAACGGAGTCAGTGAGATTATCAATTTGCAACATTGTGAAGTTTGGTCTTGTAGTCTTGTTGATAGAAAATGCTATATATGTGGTTTTCTTCAAGTTCAGAGATAGTTTATTGTGATCAAGCCAGTGTTTAACTTTCGTGATATCATGGATCGTTTTATTTTTTACTTCATACCAGTCATGGTCTTCAAATACCAGAACAGTGGCTCTCCTATTCCTGAACCAAGTTCTACCGCCCCTGAACTTAGCTCTGCCACTCATGGACCTAGCTCTCCTACTCCTGGACCTAGATCTCCCACTCCTGGACCTAGCTCTCAAGTTTCAGTCCCTAGTTCTGCTGTTCCCGGCCCCAGCTCACGTATTTCACGTCAAAATTCTCCTATTTCAGGTCCTACCTCTCCTGTTAGATTTCTTCTTGTGGAATGTGCAAACAAGAAATCTTTGAAATTCCAGCAAATAGTGCAACAGATTTTCCCAGCTCAAAAAGAAGCACGAAATAAACTAAAGATAAAGTTGGAGGTCAGAGTAATTGAGAAGAACGAAAAAAAAAGGCAAATATCAAAGAGAAAGAAAATAAAGACAAGGCCCAAAATCAAAAAATGCCCTAAAACATCAAACAGATCTTGTAAAAAAGCTTTAAAAAAACCACCAAAAGAATGCAACATAAAACCTGGACGTAGAACCCCGAGCTACTATGACACCAAGCGGATTATTTGTGACAGTCATTTGATGATGATTAGGTACAATGCACAGTATGCAAAGGACGGGCTCATGTTGCATGCACATCTCAAGAAAATATAGACTTTTTTAAGTGTGATGTTTGTGCGAATTAATTTTGTAACATTAATTTTAATTATAGAGAATGTGTTTTTATTTTAAAATGATTTCAATAACGAAGTAGGTAATACTGTTTTAGTTTTTCACGATTTTTTTCTACTGTCCGGTACTACGGGACAGTTTTTGAAATCATCATTTTGTAACCTTTTTTTCAGAATAATTTTTTTTATAATAATTAATATAAAATATGAGACTCTCAAACAACCAATGTTAATATATTTGTTGTTTTAAGGTTAAAATTAGCAAAAAAAAACAAAGGTGTCCCATAGTAGGGGGAGTAGGAATATTGTTAATTCCAAGTAGGTATTTAGCATTTAACTTTCATTAAAATCAAAATTCTAATTTTAACTTCGATTTGGATATGATTGAAGAGTAAATTATGGTCAGTGCAACCATGGTCTGCAGATCTTAAGCGTTAGTAAGAATTCTTGGAAGATTGTATCTCAAATAATTTGTCCACTATAATACTACAATTGTTCCATTATCATGATAAATCGTCCTCACTTGCCTCTTCTATATATCATTTTCATGATTGACATGATAGTTGATTCACTATTCAATGTGCTAAGACAGATAGAGATAACATACCATCGTTTTTCTGTGTTCCGACTGAACTTGATATAAATGAGGTCGAAATAGTCCATTCCCACGTCAATCACTTCTGGAATGGCAAGGGTTTGGTTCTCTCTTTCTTACATTTTTGGCAGTGGAAAAAGCCATTTATTATCCAATAGTCTTTCTTATCATCATTTAACGCCAACTCAACTCCCCTATGGCGACATTTTTCATGGAAATGTTTTATCAATAATTTGGTACAAGCATGACTCAAATGCATAATTATTGTTTTTTTCCTATCACTGTTCAAGCGTATGGATGGATTTGGATTTTTGACTACAAGTACCAAAATCCCATTTTTTTATTGTGGACAAAGGTTTCGAAGTTGACTCTGGGAACTTATGGATTTTTCTTCTTCCATTCCCCACAATTCTCCAGCTGCGATTCAACGTAACAGTGTTCTGTTAGATCTGACAAAAAGCTTCAATTAATTATTGTAGATTTTCTATTTTAGAAAAAAAAATAGTCAATTTTCAGTTGAGAATGTTTTTTTTTCAACATTGATATGTTTCACATATCAGATATTCCTTTTTTCGAAAATTGTTGAAAATGAAAAATATCTTTAACCGATTTGAAATCAAGAAAATACAATGCATACCTGCTGAATGGCGCAATAATATATTCATAATGATTTTGTTTTCCATATCCATCGTGAAATAAAAAACCAAACAAATTGAACTCGAAAAATTTCTAGAAAACGAGTTTTAATATTGAAAAATGTCAAGAAATGTAATCATTCTTTTATTATTTTAAGAATATTTAAGAAGTAAAAATTTGACTATACGGTCAAAAGAAATAATAACTTTAAGAAGATAGGTAAGAAATAAAATTTCCAATTATGAATGAGAAATCCGTATCACTTAATTATATTTAAAAAAACACGCTTATAAAGTAATAAGGACTAAAATGTTGAAAATAATAAGAATAAAGTCATTGAAAAAAAAAATCTCGTGTGTAAAAAAGCGTAGGGTCAGTTATGTAAAAAAGCGTGAGGTTGATACCAGTTATCATATTATAATTATTATGAAAAGTAAGTAAAGGGCACCCCAATGACTTTATATTCGTATTATTTTCAACATTTTAGTCCTTATTACTTCATAAGCGTGTTTTTTAGTTTAAAAAAATATAATTAAGTGGTACAGATTTCCCATTCATAATTGGAAATTCCTCCAAAACGATTGAGATAATGGGACAACTTTGGAAGAGCAAAATTATTGCTCTTCACGACTTCCTCAAAATTCCCCATGCAGTTTTTTTACAGAAAATAATGCGGATTGACATGGAATTCCAATCTACAAATTTTTACAAATATCCAAAACAATCTCAGCTCTGAAATGTTGAGAATTTTGTGTTTTCAATTGAGAAATATTTTGGTACTGTAAGTATATAAATCTTTGTCTCAGGAAAACTGAGCAATTCGGCAAAAATGATCAATCTTTGGTTCAAATGAGTAATTTTATCTTTCAATATTTATCCATTCGATACATACATACATTTTTACGAATCTAGGAAAATACAGAAATAATTATTGTCCGTTTAATTACACAAAAACAACACAATAATTCACTCTGACAATTAATACATCAATCACAGTTCACTGCCAAATTATTTTGCTCGATACTGTATCTGAATAATGTTTTCTTCCCCTATACTGTCTTTTTTTATAAGTTACATGATATAAAATGTCAAAAAAAAAAACGTTGATCGTTTCTCGAATGACCTCGACTTTTCTGTGACATCGGTGGTCGGTCACACTATATGCTTGGGATTTCCCGTCGATTCAGACAGAAAAAACAGGCAACTGCGTACTGCATTCGTAACACTGACCCCCCTCTAATTTTTTATTCTCCTGACCAAAAGTCATCGTTTCACGTGATAGGGCTTCAGTCCGAGGGCTACGCTGGATTCTATAAACCATGTCGTTTTCTTCTTTACTTCGTACGGTCCTTCCCAAGACATTGTTAGATTCGGAGGTACGCCTTTCTTCCTACGTTGATTGTACAGCCAAACCTACTCTGAATACCTACTGGTTTGGAATGGCTTCCACCCATTTGCTGAAATAGGATATAAGGATTTGTTTGTTGCCATCACAGGAAATAGTCCAGCTACATCAATGGCAATTCTTTATAATATAGCACTCACGTTGTATTTCTTCATTTCATCTCTGGACCTCAACTGGCTCGCATACTCCTATGATGTCCCTTTCCGGACTGTTATTTCATCAGAAAATATGTTAGCAATTATGACAGGAATGTCCTAATTAGAGCTCGTAATAATTTGCTATAGGAGATTCTTCACATGGTTGTACTATTACAATGCAGTATTCTTAGCGGCCGGAACGTTGCGGCCACGATTCTGGAAAACTTTGAAGTGTTTGACTACAACCACTGCCACGTAATATACACAGTTCTACCACGAGGTGGCTACCACAATAGGGAACACTTTTTTGGTGGCCGCTTCGTTCCGATCTACGTTTCTGGATCTCAGATAGCCACATTCCAACCATGTTGTGATCACCTGGCAAAAACGTAGATATGTAGTGGCCGACACTAAACACGTTAAACAACTAATGGCGCTTGTGTAATTTATATGTAGCTGTCCTGCAACATATTTTTTATATAAATGTTCCTCATTCATCCATTTTTCCTGTTTCATTTCTAACACTCGATCGACTATACGTATGAGAATATATAACATACATACACCTAAATAAGTATATTGAATTTGGATACTTTTGATTGGGATAAAATTAATACGATTGAAAGTTTACTGTGAAATATGTAGCTCGAAAGTTAGCACGCGCCATCTGAATACTTTTTATTTAAGGAAAACATAATTTTGGAAATAACTCTGAAATTATGTTCTTAATCCCTCAAACATGTTTTTATCAATCTTGGTTACTTGAAACCAATACTTACCTAAATAAATTACTACGTTTGATGCAGTACTGACAACAAGTAAATCTTTATTGAATGTTCCGTTAATTTTCCTAATAATGGCGACCCAGCATATTCCTGTAATTATGGCGGTTTTTGGAGAATATAACTTTAAAGTGGTAGAAACTGAAAATATACCACTCTGAAGTTCCACTCATCATAAAGTGGCCAGTGGAACTAACTTATTAACTTCCACCACTAGAAACTGCGCCCACGCCGCAGGCCCATGACTCACCTAACCTAAAAATTACAATAAGTCTTATACCCTTGAAAGTGGCGAACACGTCGCGGCTATTATAACCGGCCACTTCAAAGTTATAACCCGGATACATGTCCATTGATTGTTAAAAAGGATATGTAGCAAGTATGGTGGATTTATGCAGCTTCAATTATCAAGTAACAATTATTAACTAACAAGTAATGAAACTGAATTAAAAATTAAGGTATGAATAGTAAGCAGGCGCACAAGTCAGAGATCCGGTCTATTTATACAAAATCAAGAAAAATTGTCTATTGAAAACGCATAACCCATTTCATTTTGAATAAATATCATTAACGTTTCACAAAACAGTTCAAGTCACAATCAAATAATTTGAAAAAAGCGGTCCAATCCACGGTCACTTCATGGTGAATTTTAAAGGTAATTGTAACTTTGGAGTGACTTTTATTAAATGCGAACTGTGGCAATCACTTATGCGGAGATAGCAAGAATGTGGCAACCATCACCACATATCAAAATCAAGTGCCTGCCACATTGAAGGTTTGATGGAAGTTACTAAAATGTTACCGAAACTATCATACTTTATTGAAAATGATTGTGACTTCTAAGTGGTATTCAAGTGGCATGGGATGGTTACCGCAACGGTTATTTTCCACTTTCAAGTTTGAAATTTTTTAAGGTGATTCTTCTCTAAGTGACCATAATGTTTCAGACACCTCAATTGGCACTATCAGGTAATAGAACTGTGGAGTGGCTACAACCAAAATTTCAGTTTTTCTTACTGTATAGTGGTAGATTTAGTGGTGATTACTTAATAACCACCGAATCGAAGTTGCAGTTTTCACTATGATGCTGCTTGGGCTTCTTCTGATCGAGCCTTGATAATCTTCTCAGATGAACCAGGTATTCTGATAGTTTTAGCTATCCGCCAAATTTCATGGTTTTCTGCTCACCATCGAAAGAAAATCTAGTCAATTATCAGTCCAAGAATGAATTATTTTTCGATGTCTGCCACAAAACTTAATCGTAGTCTTTTGAGAATTAATGTAATGTCAGCTCCCCTTGTAGCGGTGCATTTTCATTTTCTTCAGTGACCGTTCGTAGGACGGAAATGGATGTAAGCGGTCTTACACTGTCTGATCCTAGAACACAGCTGCGGACCAGGGATACTGACGTACCAGTGTGTATAGTGCGTATGACATATCATTGGTTCACCTTTCCTCTGATGGTTAAACTATCGGGAGCCCTTCTTATTCTGTTGACGCGAATGACCCTGGTGGCTTCGTTATCACTATAGGCTTGCCTGCACCCCAATTTGCTGGTTAATTTCAGTTTTTTTTGTACCTATCCGATGACTCTCTAGATGATTCTGTTTTCGCAGGTGGGTCAGAATAGGGGGTGTCCTGGCAGGTGATGATGAGCGTGGTGCTACCCTCACCTGCCATCTCTCTTGAAATATCCGCTTCTACCACATCTGAAACAGTTTTCCCTTGATTGGTTATTAGCGCTGCTATTCCTGGATTTCACTTCTGATATTCTACTGGGCATCTGTTTTGTATTGTCACTTTGTGTTTCTTCCTGGGGTAGCTCTTCAGGAGGTATTGAAGACTGCTTGCACTTTGAAGGCACGAACCGAAGCTTCACTGCATTTCTTGAAGTGTGTTAATTTTAGGGTCCTTTGTATTTCAATATATCTCAATCCGTCAATGAATACCTGCACCGCCATGAAATCTTCCGGGACCTTTGCACTCATGTGTACAATTGTTTTCGACCTTAATTCTAAGGCAGCAATCAGGTCTCCATACTTGCGCTGGTAGTCTTCCGGGATGGTCTAAAGCTGGACCTCTCAAAGCTTACTATAAGTGCATTAGCCTTTTTTGTCATTCCATCCATTGGCTTCTGCAGCAAGCTTCAAACTGTCTATGATATAGGGGCCATGTCGACTGTCCATCAAAAGTCGGAGGTTTCACGAAATTGAGCGATGTGGCAACCCTGTCATGGTGGTCTTGGATCTTCAGTGAAGCAACTTTCTCTTCTAGTTCTTCGCACCGCTCACAGTTCTTTCCTTGCTTCTTTTCGGATAGCCTTGACTTCTTTATTTATGAAAGGGAGGAATATCGAGGGGACTGTTAAACAAAATGGAATAATTTTAATGGACATAGCTCTTAAAGAGAAGTGTTAACCATAGACACGTGTTTCGGGCTCTCGGCCCTCATCAGTACGGTGAAAAAGTGCAAGGACGAACAACACTTGGTAGAAAACGACAAATCAACGGAGTCAACAAACAGAAGCCAGCCGCACATTTGTAGTTTCGGTTAGCAGACCCTGCATTCCAGGGCAACAACCAACGTCACCACGGAGGCAGCTATAGCTACCTGCGTGACACCCGAGTCCAGGATTCTAGAGATGAAAGGGAGGAATATCGAGGGGACTGTTGAACAAAATTGAAGAAATTTAATGGACATAGAGATGTGTTAACCGTAGACACGTGTTTCGGTACGGTGAAACAGTGCAATGATGAACAACACTTGGTAGAAAACGACAAATCAACGGAGTCAACAGTCCCCCCTCGATATTCCTCCCTTTCATCTCTATAATCCTTGACTTGGATGTCACGCAGGTAGCTATAGCTGCCTCCGTGGTGTCGTTGGTTGTTGCCCTGGAATGCAGGGCCTGCTAACCGAAACCACAAATGTGCGGCTGGCTTCTGTTTGTTGACTCCATTGACTTGTCGTTTTCTACCAAGTGTTGTATGAACCAAGTACCAAGTGTTGTATGAACAACACAAGGATGACCTTGCACTTTTTCACCGTACTGATGAGGGCCGAGACCCCGAAACACATGTCTACGGTTAACACTTCTCTTCCAGGGCTATGTCCATTGAATTTCTTCCATTTTGTTCTTTATTTATCTTACTGTCCACTCCTTCCATCGTTTTCCAGACTATGTTGATTTATGCTCCAATTTTAATTACATCTTCTTTTTGGTCTACGATTTGCCCCTCGTTTTTCTGGGTAATCTGCTCGAGAAATGATTTCTGTTCTTCTTGTTCTTAATTTTGTGACGTCAACTGTTACAAATCTGGGGCTCATGGCTATTAAAATACGGAACTAATTTTGTCCGTTTATATACACTTCACAAAAACAACACAATAATTCACTCTGACAATTGAATAAATTAATCACCGTTTACATGCTTGGGACTTCTCCTCGATTCAGACTCAAACAGGCAGTAGCGTACTTTATTCGTAACACTCAATGATGCTTAAAAAAATCGTTATGAAATGTTTTGAAATTTTTATTTGTTAATTTATCGAAATTATTCTAATGTACTGTTGATATCCACAGTAATGATTTCAATTTCTTTCAAGACATAAACATGCGATCCGATCCAAATAACCTTGGCTATTTCTTTTTTAAATTCACTACTCCGCACTCAATATAAAACAAAAATTGTATATATTGTAAAATAGTAGTCCATGTAATAAGTACGCTTTAGCGAACGAATCGGAATGCATATAACATTTTTTTGTATTAGTTTTCTAAATAAACAGAACAGAAATGCCACACATATTTCCCCGCCGTGCATACATTTTCAATTATAGTATTTCTAATCCCAATTGGACCGACATAAAAAGTTTCGAGATGGAATTCTCTTCCACACTACAGAACTTTTTTATGATTGTACCAGAAACGCTTTGAAAGTAAAAACACTGGTAGTATATAAATTTCCTATTTGCCGGGCAGTCCATATGAACACTCCTCGTAGTGCTCTTATTTTTATTGCCGGTCGAATTGGGATTAGAATAACTATACCATCCATACGGTAGTATAAGGAAGTTGTGCAAAAATCTAGCAAGCGATTGTGTATCGATGTCACATTTGTCAAATTAATATTAGTGTCTATTTTTCATGGAATAAGTATTCCAAAAGAATATTTCGAAGAAAAATAAAATTAAATAAGTTTTCCGAGTAAAACAATACAATTCCGCTAAAGTGGCATTTTGCTGACTCTTTTCAGTATCCAAAGTATTTTGTGGAGCGTATACAAAAAAAACTCAATTATATCATCCATAAGCGGAATAGGAAAAAATATGTTTTATAAAAAACGCCAAAGTCGTATTTTTTAAGGCTCAACCTAAAAATCATTGACTCAGGAGAATTAATCAGGGGGGGGGAGGGGGGCTTTACCACTCGCAGCGCCCCTAATCTCTTCAGTTTGCATGCCATTTGGTAGAATACACGAATTCAGAAAAATATGCCCGTTAATATTTTAACTTTACATCAGTTCCATAGTTTTCAAAGCTGACTTCAAATGAATATTCTGGTAAATAATTGACAAAATGGTTAATAAAGTATCAACAGAAACGTTTTGGTTTTCAATGACAATACTCAATTACTACGTATACTCTACAAATTTGTGTTTTCAAAATTAAGGAATCTTTTCTAACAGGATATAGAACGCACAAAACATACCGATGGAACTGAAAAGGTATGAAGATTTTCTACTGATTATTCACTTCATTTTATGTGTGTTTGTCGTTGTTATGATATTCACATCTTGCGGGATGACCTTGCGGTTGTAATGCTTGCACTATTCGATAATATTATGGATAAAATTATTACTTTCATATCGTCTTACATAACCCAGTTGGTACAACGGTTGGTACAGGCCTTAGACACACCACATACCATAACAACCTTGAAGTAACTTAACTTTGTTATGAATTAATAACATACAGCAACAAATGATAAAAACCAATGATATGATCGACGACCGCAAGACCCGGTTCACATGGATTTCATAAAAAGCTAAGCGTCACATGTTTGTATCCCCAAACTTCTTCATTTTTGTTTTCAAAAACAGAAATAACGATCTTGAAAAAATTAGTAGAGTCTATTTATTAATCCATAGTGTAATATAAAATTATAATAAAAAAATAACCCCAAATTTCAAAAACTATTTAGGAATATTTTTAGAATTTCTAAATTCGAATATATTTTTCCGGTGCTTTGAAAAACACATAATTACAAAATTTCGTCCAAATTGAATGTTGGATAACGTTGATAATCATTGGAACTTTACAGATATCATTGATATTATTA
The DNA here is from genome assembly GCA_018342105.1 of Gonioctena quinquepunctata. Taxonomy (NCBI): domain Eukaryota; kingdom Metazoa; phylum Arthropoda; class Insecta; order Coleoptera; family Chrysomelidae; genus Gonioctena; species Gonioctena quinquepunctata. The sequence goes on from JAFIRS010001531.1 coordinate 91,803, forward strand.
CGAAATTAGTAGAGTGCGCCCCTGTTCCTTCTCGCACGTGCTAGATAATACGGCCGTTGATACCTCCCGATAACGTCATAGAATCATCGAGATGTTTTCAAGAACCAGATGATTCCCGAAATGACATTCTCGGGGATTCTAGACTTATGTTTTTGAATAGATAAGCAGGTCCTACGCGACAGAGGAACAGTTAATTCGTTGATATTATTTGTGTGATTCATTCGAAGTTAGTACAGCACGGTATTTTGAACTGTGATTATTTGAGTGTCGGAGTGCATTATTGGGTTGAGTTTTCAATGTGAAATAAATGGATATTGAATTTAATCGAGTATCGCGGAATGCAGTTTTGTAACAATATTCGTTCATTGCGGTTCTCTTCTCAAAAATACTGGTAAACAAAAGAAACAAATTATTGTCAATTATAATTCCCTAATTACCAAAATGTTGCTAGTTCTTCTTATCTGCAGTATTATGAAAAATTGTGGAATTTTATTGATTATCAATAATGATTGATTGGAAATTAATAATAAAACAGTTTTAATCTAAACTTTTATTCGGAAGAAAGGATTTTTTGTAGAAGTGTGAAAGTGATCTGTTATTCACCGCTGTTATAGGAGTTGCACAGAAACCGTCCTATCCTATTGAAATTAATTATACTTCGAGCCACGTTCTCATAGACCAAAATGGTAGAGCTCGTCCAATATTGAAACGACCGTTTGGTAGGTAGAGAGGGGGAAAACACGAGTGGACACGATTTACTGTAGCAGCTTATGCTACGGCGAATCTTCACCAGTGTCTTGGCATGCAGCGTTTGTAAGGTTAGGTTTGTTTGATTAATAAATAGGTAGTGCACTTATTATCTTGAATTAATGAATTCATAATCTTCGACCCCGAAAACCTCCACATACCAATTTTAAATCGCCTATATCAAATAATGTGGTACGCCTATGGAATTTCTATTAATAAGTACGGGCATCTTCGAGAAGAATTGGTTGTTAGGTAGGGGAATAATATAATATTGTACGAACTCTAGTCACACATTCTCGTGCTACTAGCCACTACTTTCAACAAAACAAAAACAACACATCCTTATCTCGTACCACAGAACTTAAGCATAGAGGAGAAGGGAATTATCGTTCTGTAATAGCGTTCTTGAAAGGAAGAAATTATGCAGTAGGAACGCATGCGCATAACGCGTATTCGGAGACGGTTTCAGATTATTTGTAGCCCATTTTATAGAATCCGAAAATAAGTTTTAACAACAGCATATTTGAACATTTGTCCCTTTTTTACAAACTTTTATTTAGTTTTACTTCTTAGTTAGTTAGTTAGTTCGTTCGGTTGTTAGTTTGTTGTTAGTTAGTTGTTAGTTTCACTTGTTAGTTAGTTAGTTCGTTCGGTTGTTAGTTTGGATCAAATCTTGCAAGTGAATTTTGACCGACTTCTAGTCGTCCTATTAATTTGAAATTTGCAGATGTTCATAATTCCGGTAACAATACATTATTGAATTTTTGTTAGAGAAAAAAACAAAATGGGGGCTCCTAGATAGCAGAGACGAAATTTGTAATTATGGTCAGATTTGATTCAAAATTGGTATGTGGGGGTTTTCGGGGGTCGGAGATTATGAATTATTTGTCAAAATTCATAAATTCAAGATGGCGGATGAGTTTTGTGATTATGGTCCAATTCGATTCAAAATTGGCGTGGGAGTTTTTGGGTTCGGAAATCATGATTTATTTCAGCTCAAAACTTACAGGGAAGAGACCTTGTAATAACGATGCTCTATTAGAAATGAACAGATTAGGGCGAACTAACTAAAAAGCAAAAAATAAAATAACTAATAAAAAACCTTTTTAAAGACAAGCTTTTATTCAAGCCGTGTACTAAAACCTATCAAATAAGTTTAAGTCATCGCTGACAATTATTTAATTATTTTTTGTTGAATTATTTGGTTTTAAAAAGCTTGTCGCGCGAAGTGTTCATGAAAGTAGGTATCAATTAATTTGATTGGGCAGTGATTGGTTGGTAATTGAGAACTTGTCGAAGTAATTAATTTTTACAAAGTTTTCATAAAAGTAGGTGCCAATTAAATTCATTGGATAATGATTGGTTGGTAAAACAACTTGTCGAAGTATTAATTTTATTACAATTCGCGCGACAAGCTTTTTGAAACCAAATAATTCAACAAAAAATTATTAAATTATTGTCAGCGATGACTTAACTTATCTTATACGTTTACGGCTTGAAGGAAAACTTGCCTTTAAAGAGGTTTTTTTATTAGATAATTTATTGTTTTATAGGGTAGCGTTCAAAACTTCAATTCGAGTTTGTTGATCATCTCACTGATATTAAAACTTAAATTTGACACTTGGTAGTAACATATTACTCTAGGTGAAATCTGAACAAGTAACAAATTTTCTCTAGTACAGCCTCCATGTTGTGCAACTTGTTACTGATACGTATACACTTAGTTACTGTTAGATATATAACTTTAAGGCAAATCCTAAATCTAATGTACACTTACCTAACTGAAGTGTATTTCCTTGTGAATTAACCCATTATGTAACTGGTTTTCCGTATTCTTGGCAAAATTGCCAAAACAGACAGCCCCTTGGCTTTGCGGTTTCTTTTTGTTTATTTGCTTCTTTGTATTTGTAATTATTAATTTTTACTATTGCGCAAATATACATATATTATTATATCATTTAATGGAATAGTGAGAAACTTCCATAAGATGTGAAGAAATACGTTCACTGAAGAACATTCATAAGAAAATAATAACAACAGCGTTAACCATGAATACAAAATATTATTAAAAAACATTACAAACCCAAGACATAGTAAATCTGGTGTAAATCCGTAAACTAACATGGAAGCAGCCAGAGTTTTTAACTTTTGAAATATGTCAATAAAGTAAATGAAAATTGTGGCATTGCAGACAAATTTTTAAATTAAAGAAAAAACCATCCTCGAGCAGGAAACGAACCTGCCACCTTTGGATTTCTAGTCCATACTCTAACCATCTGAGGTATGGAAGACACAGGTTCCACTGCATTTCGAGGATTTCGCTTTTCTCTAGAATTCAATGTTAGTTTTGTTGTGGGAATGGATTATGAAGGTGAGGGATCTCATGTACTATCAGTGGCTATCAAGAATCAAGAACAATTTTACCTTTTCCTAACATCGCCGTGGATCGACGGCTTCAGTGAAAAAAATTGTTTGTGTATGATTTACTCAACATCCAGGTGAACAGTTTGGTGCCAATCCACTTGAAATCACCAGGCACCATACAATAATTTTATTCATTCAACGCTACATAATTGTTCTCCAATGCATTCTTTGCAACATCAGATTATTTTTTATGTAATTGGAAACAATGTTCACTTTTAGAAAAATTGAACTCCTTTTGAAATTCGATAATAGTGAAGAATATTTTTTGGTGAATCTAAAAAATTCACACTTTACAGATGGAATTTAGTAAAGTTGCCTTATTTAAAAAATTTTAACCTTTTTTCACAAAAATCACTCAAAATGCCTCCTTCTTTTTCCAAACAATAACCTTAATTTTTTTAATTTAAACTTACACAGTCCAAATAAAAAATTCACTCTTTGACAATGGAATTTAGTAACTTTGCCTTATTTTTCATGTTGGTAATAAATGAATCACCGCCCACAACAATTGCACACATAAATGAAGGGGAAACTATTGCTCACATTTGAATTCGAAAAGTTGGCGGTGATTCATTTATCACCAACATGAAAAATAAGGCAAAGTTACTAAATTCCATCTGTCAAAGTGTGAAATTTGTTTATTTGGAACTGTGTAAGAAGGAGGATTTTTTCGATTAAAATAAGTGACTCAGGGTGTATTGTTTATGCTGGTAAAAATAAGGAGGCATTTTAATTTGTGCGAGAAAAACGGTGCTTGAAAATGAGATTTTTTTTAAGTTCTCCAACTCGGAACGGTATGAGACCACCGCATTTTCCCTATATTCAGAGTGCATGTGTAGAGTAACTTTATATTTACCTATTTTTTCATTTGTAAAAAAAATACTTCGTTTGAGTCTTGACCTATCAGTGCTATCAAAATGCCTAGAACACAGCTTATTTCTGGGACTCATATTGACCACTCCTGACATTCCCAAAATTTCCAACCATTGCTTTCTCCTGGACCCAAAACTGAAATGTAAAAAGATGATCAACCATTATTCTCGTCAATTATTTTCGAATATTTTCAGGCCGAGCCTGATGTTTGACCTTGAAACACTTCAACTTGCCTAAAATAATGAATTCCAGGAATATTACCACTGGACCCGATGAAACACTATCAGGTATAATTTCAATAGTCTCAAAAACCCATGAGTTGAGGCGAAATAAAGGTGAAACAATAAAAAGGCAAATGCATAAACACTTTTCTAAAAATGACATTTGTCAACGTCAAATTATATTGTTTACGTTTCTAGCCAATGCGCAGACTCACCTACCGCTTATTCATTTCCCCTTGTAAGAACATTTTCAGGACCATAAAATGAATCCTTTTTCCATAAAAATCAGTCTCGATTGTAGCGCGATGCAATACATGTTCAAGCGCCGAATTAGAGGGATCTTTTTCAAGGGAACTGTACGCTGAGAAACGCAATTAGCATGCGTGATACAGCAAATAAGCCATGACTGGACTGTTGGCAACGTCGCAATCCAACGATCGCTCGCATTTAGTTGTTCAATATACTCTTATGAACAAGCAGTCAAAGCTATGGATCGATTTCGCGCAAAAACTGGTAGGTTTGCTAAAGCAAAAGTTGAAAAAAGGAAACATAAATTGTCTGAATTGTGTAAGGCTCGAAATACGAACAAAAAACAGTCTAATGAAAATGATGTGTGTGAAGGAAATCGCATTGTTAATCTCAAAGAACTTGGGATTGAGTACGGGATTGAGTACAATTTCTGGTCAATTATATTTGAATGATGTACAAGTCGATTCACAAAATTTAGTAGATTGTTTGGTAGCATTTAAATAATTTTTAAATTTATCTACAACTCCAAATTTACTCGTTGCGCATAATGCGAGATTCGATGTACCTAGATTACTAAGAGCAGTCATTAATAATAATTTAATGAATTTTATCATGATAGCAGGATTTGTGGATAGCTTAATTATTTTTAAAAAAACGTTTCCAGATCGAAAAGGGCCAGGAATGTTCCAGCTATCAAAATTAGCCAAAGATTTAATACCAAACGAAACATCAGATAATTTCCACGAAGCGATGTATGATGTACAAATTTTACAGAAATTAGTTCGTTTTATTGGTAAAGAGTCAGACTTATCAACATACATGAAATCATATAAAGAATGAATTTCAGAGCGACTTGAGAACGAAAGAATATCTCGTAATTTACCCAATTTAAGTGCCTTAAAAAATGTTATATCACGGGATTTATTGGAAAAAATTTCGCAACAAAATATAACATACCATTTTCTGAAACAAATGTATCACGGTGAAGGAGAAGAAGCTGTGATTAATCACATGACTGAATAATTGGAGAATGGACAACCTAGAGTTACTAAAAATAGGAAAGCATTAACTAAAATCATTAATGAATTAAAAATAAATGTTTAGTCAATCAAGTGATTACTTAGTATAATAGTCAAGAATAAATAATATAACATTCATTGTTGTTTATATTTTTTGTAGATTCATACGTTATATTTTATTAGCCTGTTAGAAATCTGAATATTTTTTGTTTATGTTTAAAAATATTCGAATTATGTTATACGTACATGTGTTGTACAAATGTATTAATACAATAAAGTTTATGCACTGGTTTTTGCCGTTACTCGTTAAAACTACATTTTATTTTATATCTATTCCCATTGTAATATGTTTAAAATGCATCAGTATAAATTAACGCAATCATTCACAATTATTATTCATAAATATGTGCGTTCCAAAACACAGTTCAATTCAAAACAGCAAGACCCTCGCGCTCTCGTTTATTTGAATCACCAGCGATCGCTTGAGGCGTTGCCACGATTCTCAGCCTTCACCATCTTGCACTTTTCATACGCAATAATTTAGAAACTTCTTATAACAATATATAAATAACTGTATGGCTACGCGTCTTAAATTTTTTTTATAAAATTTGTTACGTACCTTTCAATAATATACTAGTTTTTCAAAAAGATCTGAATGGAGGGTTTTTAGTTATGCCTTAAAATGTGGTGTCCGCGGTAGGGATTATATCTCGCTTTCGGTGTGGTAAATGATTCCAAAAATTTAATATAATAAGGTAATAATGTTAACTAAAAGTGGTATGAATATAAACGAAATCTGATTGGAAGTGGATTTCACGACAACTACCTTAAGTTCTGTGTCTCGTACTCATTGTGCCCGGGATATGAAATCATTACGTTTTTGAGTGCTTTAGCGACTACACGGTTTGTGAACAAAGTGAATTTGTGCATGAAAATACCAAACGGGGAAGAAAACTTATGTTAGACAGTATCAAAAGAAATTGGAAGGAATGATAGCTGTCATCGTATTTAGAGTCTGACAGTAAGTTAGACTTCTCAAGAAATCTCAAGCATATTGTTATGTATGCACATTTTATATGAAATGAAGCACTGATTAATGTAAATACAGGTGTTTAATTTTCAAACGTTTGCATTCAACTGGGGCCACTGCTCGAGCTTCGTCGAGCAGGTGCCGTAGGAATGTTTACAAAAAGTCAGCAGAAAAACTGTTTATCGCACCTGAACTTTCATAGAAATTCAGATATCTAACACCTCTCTCTTTTACAAATCTTTCATTTGCAATGAAAACAAAAAAAATCAATTATACATTAATCTATCTGGAGGGCGGATCTGACTACGAATTTTTGACTGTCTTCCGACAACAATACCTGCTGGTATGCTTCCGAAAGATCGATTTTAGAAAAATTTTCGCCCCCTTGCAGTTGACTGAATAAATATTCGATTCGTGGAAGGGGATACCTTTGTACCTCCAGTTGAGGGTTTAAAGTTATTTTGAAATCTCCGCAAAGTCTAACTCCCCCCTTTTGTTTCAATATTGGAACGATTGGTGTCGCCCATTCAGAAAATTCAACCGGCACCAAAATATCATTATCGACTAATCTTTTCAATTCATCTTCTATTTTGGGTTTGAGATAAACGGAACAGGGCGCGCTTTATAAAACTTTGGGGTAGCTCCAGGTTTCAATTTCAGTGACACTCTAAATTTGTTAAATTTGCCAAAAGATTTTTCGAATACGGCCCTGTATTTTAGAATCAACTCATCCGGGTTGATAGGAGAACTTATTATATTATTTAAATCATATATGACTTTATCTATTCTACCTATTCCTAAATTCAACATTTCTAACCCATTTCTACCTATCAATGGTGGACCTCCATTTTTTACCACATAGATTTTTAACATATATTCTTTATTTTCGTAATTAATTTCAACTTCTACAAATCCCAGTGGCTCAAATGAGATTCCAACATAATCTCTCAGTGACAAATCTCGAGCTTCGTCGAGCAGGTGCCGTAGGAATGTTTACAAAAAGTCAGCAGGAAAACTGTTTATCGCACCTGAATTTTCATAGATATTCAGATATCTAACACATATTTTGTGATATGCAAACAAGATAAAAATTACTGAATTTCTGAAGGTGAGAACTGTTGTGCAGTTTTTCTGAAACCTATTACAAAATGGAAGCGGTTTGTGCCGTTCTTTCCAATTTTCTGCGATTGCTGTACAATGTTTTCGTACTTTATCGCCATTTTTTGCTTCAAACCTAATATAAAAGGAAAACGGTTTGTGCCGTTTTTTCCAATTCTCTGCGATGACTAGAAACATTGCATTATACAATGTTTTCGTACTTTATCGCCATTTTTTGCTAACGATAAACAAGATATAGGTATATATCCTTTTTATTCATGGATATCAATGAAAAGTGGAATAATTGTCTATTAGATTAATCGAGAGGATGGAATACGAGGTAAAGGAAGAGAGTCCGACATCTATACAAAGTGTCTGAAAATAGGGGAGAGAGGCGAACGAGCACCCTCAGGAGATACGGGGCAGCCAGCCAGCTGCTGCAGTAAAAATTTTCGTGTCTTTCAGTTACAGAAACGACAGATTATTACAGAATGATTTCCCTGAGAAATGTGCTATTCTGAGAGCTCTAGACTAGGAGTTGGAAAATTTTCTACCTCCAATTGAGAGGAAAAAAGATATAATAATTTGTAATATCCAGTATAGGATGGTAGGGGCCTTTCTGTTCTGGGAGTCTCTGAGCAGCATATTCAATGTAGAGCTTCCTGATAGCAGTAGTAGACGCGGGTAGGTTGTTTTATGAGACCCATCACCTGTTATCAGTATAAAGACGCCAACAGGTTCTCCCTTTGTTGAACCAGGTTTCTCAGATAGTAGCAGAAACAGACAAAATTGGCACCCTTTTATTGGTCCAAATTTTGGGGAACGCTGCAAAACCACCAATCTGTTCAAAAATCATCCTATAATATAAAAAAATATAAAAATAATAATTATAAAAGAAATCATCCTCCACATGGCAATCCCAGGGAAGAGCTAATTCAAACTCTCAACGCCCCCACCAAGATATAAGCTTACAATCAGGTGTTTGCATTGAATAAAAAGGTACAACAAGAAATCATTGAAGAGTGAAAAGAAGATAACATATGTACCGCGTCGAGGTCAACGTTAACTACAAGAGAATCGGAGGTAAACAAGAAATTTGCTGGTAGAATTTCCTTTTTTGAAGGAAAATGGTCACAACTAACACCGATCAATTCATTCTTTCATGTGAAAGGATTATAAATACCTTTTTGTTTTACCTATATAAGTTCACCCTCCAACGCTGGTTGAGATATCTAGAACTGAAATATGTAGGTTGCAGACAGATTGATAAATGACTGAATATGGGTCAATTATTAGATATAAACACATGAAAGGCGAATTCATACTGGCTTGTTCCAGAGGCAAATGTGGATTTTAGATTTGTTTTAAAATTGCAAAATCATCAACAGATTCATCCACACTAAACACTTCAAATTAGAAAATTCAAACAGTAAAAATTATTATTCCTGAAGAATATTTCATGTATAAAATTGATCCAAACATGCATACTTTGTTGATACCATTTGCAAATATAGGAAATATCTTGAATTCATTTTCATTGGAGAAGTTCTAGAATTTACTTGTCTTCCTTTTGGGCTTGAGTACAGCTCCATATCTTTTTGCAAAATTTTGAAACCGATTATCAATCATTGTGTTAGAATACTCAGCTGATGAATGCTCTCGAAATACACTTCGGAATTATTACAATCACTGGATTTTGTAGTCAATTTTGAAGAATCTGACTTGGAACCGAAGAATATGTGTATATATTCAGAAAGAAGTGAAAATTCGAAAATTTTACGAATTTTTGGGATTCATTATTTTTATTTGCCCACCTTACAAGTATGTATGAGTTAATATTGAATTATTTGAACTCAATTTGAATGTTAACGATGAGTTAGAATGGTGGTTTGAAAATAATCAAAATATGTCGAATGTCATTCGAAGTGAATATTTTGACTGAACTATTTATATCGGTGGTTGGGGGACTTTCTTTGGGCTCTTTACGGCACAGGAAATTTGGAAGGACAATGAAAGGGAAATGTATATAAAATCACTAGAACTTTTGGTGGTATTTTATGCACTTAGATGTTTTGTAGGAAATACCGATATATTTTGAGAATTAACAATACAACGGCAATTTAGTATATAAATGAGATAGGAGGAACATTCACCTGAATCGGATTTCAAGAGACATTTCGGAATGGTGCGAAATGAAAAAATTTTTTTATTGTTGCATCTTACATCAAATTAAAAGATAACACTAGCACCGATAGAGAATCACGGCACGTCTTCAGCAGCTTAGCGTGCTGGTATAATTTTAGACTCAATGGCAGAAGGGTCTGCGAAATCCAGTGCTTTTGTCAGATTACATATAAACAGACCTCTGGTAGACGAAACAGCCTATGAGCCTATGTAAAATTTCCGAAAAAAGAGAAAAAAAAAATGAAAATTGTAAATGTTTAATTGATTTTTTTTATAATACATTTACGATGTATTAAGTTAGAATTTCTAGTTGTAAATAAACATAATTCTATATATGTGTAAATATTATTGGTGTTATTAGAAAAAAAAATAAATGTATATATATATATATATATTTATATATATATATATATATATATTTATTATATATATATATATATATATATATATATATATATATATATATATATATATATATTTATATATATATATATATATTGTTATAAGATGAGAGATTTTTTAATTATTGAATTTTATTATTATTATTATTATTACAAATAACAGATATATTTTTGGCCCACGTTGGGCGCCAATTGTTATAAGATGAGAGATTTTTAATTATTGAATTTTATTTTTATTACTATTATTACAAATTACAAATATATTTTTGCACCGCGTTGGGCGCCAATTGTTATAAAATGAGAATTGTAAAATTAATTAATTGATTATTTTTTTGTCCTTCTTGGGTTACAATTGATAAGATAGATGAATTATTTTCACCCTGTATAATACATTTCAATGTAATAATAATTGTTAGCTAACGTCACTGTTTTCTCGTCACGTTGCTGCCAATTGTTATCACTTTTCTTACCACGACTAAACTCAGTTGGTACGCCTTTCGTCTCAGATAGCCGGTTCAGGCAATAGAGCCACTGCTTGATGTCAAATTCAATATATTCAATGTTTATAAGTACGATTGCAGATCATTGTGGAAAATAAACGAAAAAGTATCGAAAAACAATTATTTCCTTTATTCAGGAAAACTTATATTTACCTGGCCTACGATAGATAACTTATGCTATGATCATTCTACAAATTTTCAAAGACAATAATGAGAAACGGTGATGAATAAAGTATACACAACCTCACTTTTACTTTTAAGGTTGAAAAATTCTTTAATTGTTCATTATCAAAATGAAATAGAGTTCTTCTGATATGATGCGAGTTAATTGTGAAGTTATTCAGTTTGTGATGTGCACTAGAATCAGTATTCATATCGAAGTTGATTTAAAAAAATAAACATATTCAATGTGAAATTAGAAAATAAGTACAAGGAAACATTACCCAAAAACTATAGGGTTCTTTTAACGAGCTCAACATCTATGAACTCGGGACCGCCATCTTATCGTCCCCTCCCAAGGACGGCATATCTATCGCCTTATCTCGTGCTCATTTATAAGACGCCTGCAGCTGCTAATGTGCTACTACGCTACCAGGGGCGGATGGGAAGGGGCAAACCGTCCCGGGAAACTATTAACAGCGTCCCGGTCCACTTTTGTAAAATTGAAGGATTCTTGAAGGAGCTATACCAAAATCGTTAAATTTATAAAAATGAAAATAAGTCCTTTTACTTAAGTACTTTCCAAATGCTTTAGATATTTTTTCAACTAATAAGACAAAAAATGTACCTAGGATAATTAAAAACTAATGAAACTAAAGCCTGGTCATTGGTATTGGACAGATAAAAAATTGTCAAACATATTACAATTTTTGAAAAGGTGCTAAATATATATAATACTTCATTTTGACAATAATAAATTGAACAGATAAGATTCCACAACAAATCTTTATGATCATGATATCTTGAATATACGATTACTGTATACAAATTAGGTCTACATATATAAAAACGAAAGTTTGAAAAAGTGTCTCACTTTTTTTTCATAAAACAAGACAAACCACAACCAAAAGCCTTACAACAGCACACTTGTTTTAAAACCATCCTTATCCACAGATAGATAGTTATGGCGTCGATTGTCAATACAAAATTAAACAAAGTACTAGTATCTATAGTGCACTAACGAAAAAATAAAACACTTTATTCATTTGCCACAACCGGCTCGACCGCCCGCGCAATATGATGCAATAAACAATAAATAGTATGAATCCCAATTCCCAGGGCGCAGCGCTGGCATAATAGACATGATCGCTGTTACGTCAAAGCGATAGACCGGCCCGGCCAAAACGTAGCGACCCTTCGGGAAATCTCCCGAATTCCCGACTGGCCCATCCGCCCCTGTACGCTACAGTTGTTAGGGCATTTTACGCACACCTTCCTTGTCAGGTGGTCACCCATTCTAGTACTAAACGCGCCCGACGTTGCTTGGCTCAGATATCGATAAGACTCTCGTCAACCTGACCAGCCACCGGTGCCCATATGACTGTATTGGGGGTGATGGGCGCGAACGTCTGTGGAGTTTTGGTATCAAAAGATTTGTAGTGTTATTTGAAAAAATGAATGGAAGCCAATGTGCGTAATTAGGGATTGGAAGGGTGTTATAGTATTGTACGGTATATTTGACTTAGATTGTTGATGTCTGTTCTGTTGTTCATCGTGTTGGTGTTTTTTTATATAAATCATTTCCTTTATAGTTCTTTTTTCTTTGTTGTTCTCGTAGGCGAGTATTTTTATGTTGTTGAAATCTGGGTTATGATCTTCGGTTAGATGTGATTGTTAAGGGCTGTGCTAGAACCTTTCATATATTTATGACCGTTTAATCTATTGCATAACAGTTGGGACGTCATTATTCCGATGTAGATTTGATTGCAGTCGTTGCACGGGATACTATATATGAGGTTGGATTTTTCATTTTTTTGGTCCTGGCTTTTTGAAGGAGTTGTTGTTTCAATAGATTGTGTGATTTGTAGCTCGTCGAAATATATGTTTCTTAAATATGTTTTTTATGTTCTTTGATAAGCCTGGATATATGGAATGGTGGTAAAAATATTGTTAGTGGTGTTATTACTTTTTAGTTTTACTGAGTTGTACAGTTTGGGGGTCCGTTGTTTTATGATTTTGTTAATAAGATTGATGGGATAGTTGTTGTTTGTGAGTGTTATGCGGATTTTATATAATGTGTTTTTTCTTAGTTGTGGGCTACTTAAAATGAAAACATTAAATCAAAAAGCAAAAAGAAATACTGAAGATGCCCCCGGCCAGGGGCGAAACGTCTATAATAACATAATTTAAGTTTTGATTTCAACTAAAGAATCCCAATCCCAAGAACTTCCTACGAAAAAGATATATATATATAATCAAATTGAACAACATCAAATAAACTTGCTCATGCGCAATCAAGGAACAATGTAAAATACATATTTAGAGGTTATATTGATATCATAATAATGAATAACAAAGAAATTTCACCACTGTGAATAGGTGTTATTAAAAATAAACCAAAAAGTGTCGGAACCGAATATTATCACTTTATTTAGTTTTTGTTGATAAAGTACCTGTTGTAAGTTCAGCTTGTGCACTGACGCGAGTCCTGGATTATTCTGTGGCTATTGGAAGCGAAGTTTGCCAACTTTGAGCCCCCTTGCTGCTGGTTACGTCATGTACAGGAAATCTAATCAGAATTGGAGGAAAGTGGCTGCTTGGTCGAATCTGTGCCTGGTTGTTTCTTGATTTGGTTTTAAGTGTCCAATTGCAGATATACTTCTGTTGTCAGCTTATTTGCGTTGGTTTTTTTCATAAATTTTTCATCACGGCTTCTCTCCTCAAAATTTCTTTTTCGACTCCTATTTTCCTCTTTTCCTGGCAACCATCACTTTTTGTTCTCCAGTTCGAATTTTCACTCTTCACACTCTATTTAAAAACACATTTTCTAATTCTAACCTATGATACATATTTTATTTACAATTTATATATCTACACATGATATTATTTATATAGAACTGTTGAAAATTCACTACTACCTACCAATTTTCTGTTCTCAAATTTGATATTTTGATGATTTCCAATCAATCAATAATTTATTTTCCTGAGACTTTTTTACAAGCATGGAAATCGTCAAATACACTAGTAAAAATAGGAGTTATAAAATCAAGTGATAAAATATGGAATATACATCTGAGAAATATATATATATATATATATATATATATATTGAATGTACATAAAAAAAATTCAATAGTAGTGGTAGGAGTTAATCATATAAAACAATTAACAAAATATATAGTATAAACAGTGAAATAATAAACAAGCAAACAATCATGATGTCAAGCAGCCAGATCAGTTTGAAAATATTAATCTAATGAATAAAAGGCATTTTTGAAGAGAATACTTTTAACACTATTTTTGAAATTGATGGGATTAGACATTTTCTCAACATAATATGAGGTCCATTTGATACAGATGTTAATTTGTGAACAGGAATTATCAGATTATAATTTTGTCTAAGAGTATAACCAGCAGCTATGTGGATAGTATCCCTTTGCTGAAACTTGTGGTAATGATTCTTAATGTAAGTGACACAATTCAAAATATACATGGATATCACAATTAAAATTTGTAATTCAGTAAATCACCATATTTTTTAAAACACATGGTTCTTAATATCTTTTTTTGAGAAATCAACAGATCGTTCAATCTACTGCAGTTACCGTAGCAGACTAAGCAATAATTTAGACTTGAGTGGACTGTAACAGTAAATTATATCGTCAAAGAAGTTAGCTTAGGTACGTAAGGATTAATTTGAGCAATTATATGAAACGCAAAACGGGTTACTGTAGTAGCTTTCAAAAATCATTTCGGTATCAGAAATCAATTTAAAATGTTTGCCCACCTTGTAGGTAGGAGAAATCGACAGAAGGAGGCGCCGCCGAGAAAAAAGATCACAAATTGTTTTTCGGTAGAACCGATAACGAAGTTTTCGAACGAAATTTGGCGAGGAGATACGCGCGACTCGATCATTTTCTGTTGAACGTCGTCGAAGCTATGTGTCCCCGTAAATGTTTGATAAATGTGCGAAAATGGCCATTCAATTGTTGAAGGTAGGAATTTTCGTTTTGCCTTAATCTTGAGCAGCCCCATTTTGGGAGTTGAACTCTGTAAATTCATTGAAGGACTGATAATAATGTAGCTAAACTTTAATTTTAGATTTGCCGGCCATGTTCTCAACCCTATCACAAATTTCACATTGAGAAGAGTTACGTAGGTCACGTATCCAGTAAATATTCGATTGCTAGAAACTTCCTACGGGATAGGATCCCACACACGGCGGAAAATTATTTGGGGAACGAATAAAAACTGTCATCACCCAGAAACGGGCCTCAGAGCAACAGTCGTTGCGCACCATACTAGTCAACAGAAAGGGAAGGGCGGCAATAGCCCATAAGGTTAGATCTTTCCATTTAATATCACCAAAGTACCAGCCCTACCAGTCAATAATTTTGCGACAAGATATCCAGACGTTCCAGTATTATCATTTTTCCTATCATTATTTTTAACATAGTTTAGCTGAGCTTCAGCTAAAACTGTATTTCACTACAAACAAAAGTGTAAACCGAATATATGGGTACCAAAAGTAAATTGTAAATGAACTTTGACTTTGCAACTCAAATAATTCCAATTAATCTATTTTGTATGAAAAATCATAGTAGTAAATCACTGAACCCATCATATAGTTTAATTTATAACATGTTGAATTTTCTTTCGGTTCTTAGTTCTGCCTTAAACTAAGTGGCGCCAAATAGAAACAAAAACTCATTTATTCTATCTAGTAACATCATGCCTATTAGAACCACGCCCGCTCCCGAACTATAAAGAGAAGCCGCCGCAATTGTGCCCTGCGACGAAAAGAAGCAGGGTAACAGGACATAGGCATAGTAGTAGCTTAATAAAATAACGGGGACAAAATTTCTAAGATTCCAAAAAACGAAACAATGTTTGGATAATTTAATCATTTGGACCATTCGGAGATAGGTGGAGGGCAAACTAAGCGCATTTGGCTTGTTTTTTTGCTCCCCATCTTCCGCCTCATGGTGACACTTTTATAAATCGAACATGGTAGGACAGATATATATATATATATATATATATATATTATATATATATATATATAGTGACTAGGTATATAATATAAGATAATTAGCCAAGAACATATGATATAACAGAGAAAGTTGGTAGAGCGAGAATTAACATGGTAGTGATACGTTTATAGTATACTATGAGGACATGATGAAACAGTGAAAAAGGTTGGTGCAACGTAAAACCGTGTTTTATATTTAGAATATATTTAGTTCGGTTAAAAAAGATTGTTATTGGGTAACGAATTCTATATTATGAAGGTGTGTTTTTCAGGAGGGTCATTATAAGTTGGTTGTTATTAATAATGAAATTCTTGATATTTATTTTGTATTTTTTGAAATTGGAAGTTATCTTTATACCGCCTGGTAGTATATTATATAGTTTTGGACCAAAATAAAATATTGTTCTCTGCGTATGACTTTTTTTAAAGAATGGTACGGACAAGTTTTGTGCATATCTGGTATTCTTAGTTCCAATCGTGTTCTGAGTTATTTTGTTGGAATAGATCCAAACGAGACATTGGAACGTGTATAGACTTCTGACGTCAAGTAAATTAGTTTCCTTATACAATAGTTGGGTATCGAAGCGCTTAGATTTTCCAAAGATTATTTTTAGAATTGAATTTTGGCTCATTTGAATATTATTCAGTACATTCTCGAATACTCCACCCCATACTGTTATACAATATCTAATTAATGATTCAACCAGGGAATTGTAAATTATCATCAGGTTTTGTTTAGTTAGAATAGCACGAAGGTTGTATATTTTATATGTCAGTTGTCTAAGTCTTTTGACCATATGAGAGACGTGTTCATCCCATATATGTCATACGCTGGTTCAAAAATACACCTAGATATTTTATTTTCGCCACTTTCTCTATATTTGGGCAGTTGCAAGATATTTTGGGGCAATTTGGCTGATGTATCTGAATGTTTTGCATCTCGGGCTGTTTGTTATTATTTGGAAGAGAAAATGTTATAAACATAGATTTTGAAACATTGAGATTGAGGAGATTGTCGTTCAACTATATCTGTATGTGTTCTAAGCTTTGTTCTGCTTCATTGTATGCCTGTTGCCACGTATTAGTTTTGAAAATAATTGTTGTATCATCAGCGTATGAAATGAGGTGACCTTTGATATTTCTAATGTCAACTAGGTTGTTAATATAAATTAAAAACAGTATCGGACCTAAAACTGTGCCTTGTGGTACCCCAACAGAAATTTCGCGAGAACAGCTAGTGCTGTCACCGATTTTGACACGTTGGCTTCTGTGTGATAGATAGTTTTTGAAGATTGTATTTGCTGGTCCTCGGACACTATACGTGTATAGTTTGTTTATCAGTTTTTCGTGTGAAACTGTATCAAAAGCCTTGGCTAAATCCAAAAAAACTGCTAGGCATTTTTCGGGATTATCCAAGGCCCTTGTTGTTTGTGATATGAAATTCAATATGGCGGATTCGGTACTACTTTTATTTATGAAACCGAATTGTCTCTCTGTTATAACTTAATTTTTTTCAAAAAAATTGACCAAGCGTGATTTCAAAGCATGTTCTAGTATTTTCGCGAAGTTATCAATCACAGAGATTGGTCGGTAGTTTCCCATTTCTGATTTGACACTTGATTTGAAAATGGGAGTAACTCTCGATTCTTTCCATTGTATTGGTATTGTTACTGTTTTGAAAATTAAATTTATTATGTATTAGGTTAATGGTTCTACTAGATAAGGGTGATACGTTTTAATTAGTTTGGTTTTTATTCCATCGGGTCCAGGTGCACAGTTATTTTTTAATTTAGAAATAATTTCTATAATCTCTTTTTTATTTACAGGTGTGAGGAAGAGTGAGCTGGTAACAGATTTATCTTTTATAAAATTAGGTGGTGTAGTATGTGGTACATCGGTTCTTTGAGTCATTTTTTTCCCTATCTCTATGAAATATTTTATCGTTGTCTATTTTAATATTTTTGATAGTTTTGTTTGTTAGTTCGTTTATTATTTCCCAAGTTTTTTTTGCAGTCTCCTCTGTTTCCATTCAATTTATTTTTGTAGTATTCATTTATTGTCATTCTTAATAATTTATTAAGCTCATTTCTATATATTTTGTAAGCAATATTCAATTCTGGATTAAATTCTTTATTTAGTTTCAGTTTTCATTTTATCTCTATTAATCCATAAGTTATCCAAGGTTTGAACCTACATTTGGAGGCTGTTATTTTGTGTTGTGTGGTACAAATATTTGAATGTTTTGTTATTTTAGTAATGAAATTGTTATAAGTTGTTGTGCTTCATTAAAATAAAACTTCCGCCCAATTTTCATTCTGCATGAGAATGTTCAATTTTGCATCATTCGTTTTTGTATAATAACGCAAGACTTTTTCGTTTTGTTCTTTATTTACATTTGATTTTTCATTTATGGAGATGAGGAGGGATGTAGTGAAATGGTCTGTTATGTTCGTTCCAATAATCGAGGAAAATATTGATATTTTTTCAGTTGTTTTTTGTTTTCTAACAACTATATGATTATTTATATAGGATATGAATCCTCTTTCTGTCAAAATGCTTATATATTGGTTAACATCATTTGAGGCACTATCCAGAAGGTTAATATTAATATCCCCCATAAATATTTCTGTATCTGTCTTTTTTATATTTGATAGATATTCCGACAAATCCTCTATATATGTCCGAACATTCGTTGAAGGGGGCCGGTATGAAGCAGTAATTCCAAAAGTTAATTTGGAAATCGTTATTATGATTCAGTACTTTGGTTTCCGATAATGGTAATATATTCATAGTAACTGGTAGAGTATTTTTGACATAGATCATGACGCCATCATTTTGATTAAATTTCGACTCATTATAAAATACTGTATAATTTGGGATTTGAAAGACACTTACCGCATCTAGGTTCCAGCATTCTGAGAGGACAATTATATCCATATGATCATAATCCTGTTCTATGTATACCATGAGCTCGTCGAATTTTTTTTTAATGCTCCTGATATTGAAATGAAATATACCAACTTTCCCTGTTATCTGTGTGGCCTTCTGACTCTGTATACATTCTTGTATTGTTAGAAAAATTATGTTTTTATATCTTTTTGGTCATCCAATACCTCAAGGAATTCTATCATCATAAGATTATTCTATCTTGTTTTATAATTTAATTGAAAAAACAGTATTAAGAAACACAAAAAACAAAAAATAGAAGAACAAAAACAAGATGTCACTAAGATAAAAGAGAGAAGATAATATAAAATACAGTTCAAACGAAAGGTTTTCTACAAAAATAGAACTTAGTTCGTAATGGAACATTAGTGAGAAAGTACATCTAGCAAAATTGAGTTTTTTTTTTGAGGAAATACTTTGCGAAAGTTATTGGTATTTTCAATAATGGAGATTTTATTATTATGATTTATATATATTTTTCCAGCTTCTGTCCACACGTGTTTCATGCATGTTTTCTCAATTGATTTCGTCATCAGTTCGACACGTAACCTGGTGAGATCTTCTCGTATAATGACTCCTGTTCCCTTAAAGAACTCTTTGTTGTGGTAGATCTGTTGCTTCATCCCTTGACTTTTCAGTTTAAGATAGATACCACGCGGTTTGCCATTCTCATTAATTTTTCCTATACGGTAACAGAGTCCGAAGTCATCCTCGGTTATTTTCGCGGGTATCTTCGATTTAAGCAGTTCTATCACTTCTTTTCGGGTGTCTTCTTTGTTTTTTTCCGGTAAGTTGAAAACTCTTAGGTTATTTTTCCGACTTTCTTGTTCAATATAGTCAATCTTTTTCGAAAGATTTTCGTTGCCATCTTTCAGACTTTGTAGTGTGCCATCCTGTATGTTAAATTTGGCTTCGTATTCAATTTTTGTTTGGGAATGTTCATTCCTTATCTGTTCCAGTTTTTGTTCCATGAGATTAGGTTTTTTTTCTACTGATTTCGAGACTGCCTCCGAGACGTTGTTTGCTATAGTTTTTATGAATAGCTGATCGCTCATACACTGTTTGAATGCTGCATTTCCTCACTTTGGATTTCATCTCTAATTTCCCTTGTGAGGACCATATTTAAATGAATTTTCGAAGTGGCAAACAATTAGAAGTTCAATATGATACTGTATGTCAGATTTTATAATTTTTGAAGCACTTCCACTTAGTGATATTAGCTTTTTACTGGGAGCACTTTGACACGCACTACTCCTGTCGGCCATTTTGGTATTAATTGGGAGTCAATGTTCAACCCTAAGAATTTGACTGATTGTTTCTGTACAATAGATTTAGTATTTTCTCTAACCAATATACTACAATCCATTTCTCTAAGCGAGAAAACAATGGTATTTGTTTTGTTGCTATTTAGTGCGAGGCCGTTTCTGGAGCAGTAATTAAGCATATTTGCAACTGCAGTAATACCTACCTGCCTGGTCAGATAACCCTTCACATAAAGCAGAACTCAATATGAAGGACGTGTCATCAGCAAACTGTACAGTACAATGTTGTTGATTAATATTGGAGATGTCGTTAACGAATAAGAGAAAGAGAGTAGGACCCAGGACACTACCTTGGGGAACACATGTTAAGATGTTACGATGATCAGAATGATATATCCCCGATTTGAGCCTAACCTTAACAGATTGTGACCTGCCAGTCAGATAAGTCTCAATCCATTTGAGACTTTGGCCGCGAACTCCAATGTCATAAAGTTTATCGAGGAGATGACTGATGGTGTCAAATGCACGTGACAAGTCAAAAAGATTACTGATAGTTTTTTCGCCATTTTCAAATTTGGATAAAACCTGATTTACCAATGAAAATAGTTTGACATTTCCTTGTCATGTTTCCTTGTGATTCAACATTAGCATACAGGATGTTCTTGCTTGTAGATTATTTTTGACTATTTGAATTCTAAAATTTTATTTGTGGATCTTAATTTCTATACTTTTATAGGTTGTGAAAATAAATGGATTGTTGGAAACATAATGATGATACACTGACCATCAGTGGTTAGAGATCATCTGCTTTAATCTGCTACTGAAATCGTCAAATAACGATGAAGTTTAGTGACAGGTAATGGATCTCGACGGCCAGTGATAAGTACGTTTGATTTTCGATTCATTTCTAACATGAATATTAAATTATGGAAGGAAAGGATTCACGAGTGTGTGTCGATTCCTAAGTCCTCGAATGGCTCAGTTGGTAAAGCGTAGAAGCTTTTTTTTCTTTTTTTTTTTCTTTAATTCAATCATTTGTCCACTATGCCACAAAATTCCCTTCCTTCATTATATGTATTTCGGACGCAATATTTCCACATTCTTCAGAAACTTTTACATTTGTAATAGTGAATTGGTAGCATATAATCTTTGATATTTTCTCTGGGGAAATTCATTAATTCTTTCCGTCGATATGCGCCAGGTAAATTAAAAATCAATATAACCTAAAAGTGAAAACAGTATTAATGGGTATCTATATTATATTGTTACGAAAACTAATACACTACGCCACTGTATATGATGGGGCACTAGCCTGAAAAAATAGGGTGAATCTAGCGATATCGAGGAAAGTCAACGAACTACAGGAAGGAATGCTCTATACTTTTATAAAAGCATGCCGCATCATTGACTGAGTTGGTTGTTGTAGCGGAATGATCGAAACAGTGAACTGTGATTGGTGTATCCAATTGATAGAGTGCATTATTGTGACAAAAAATAATTAATTACTCTCGTTTCGGACGTCCATCGTCTTGATGGATTTAAAAGATGTCCACGACGTTTCGAATGCTTGTATCTGCAATCGTCTTCAGGTGGCAAGTTTAGGTGCTATTTATATGTCTGTCGGTGCAATAGTGCGAGTAATTCTGCCTTGGGTGCGCAATTTCGCGCGGTGTGGTGGTGCGTGAAGTTTCGCGCCTCTGCAGTCCGCCAGAAAGAGCAATTAGTGGTTTCTATACGTTCTTGATCTCAACGCTTGGTTGACTAAAGGCGTTATTGTCTTCGATGTGGGCGGCCTCTTTGAACTTTCGTTTGAACTAATTCTCCTCTCTATGTAGAACTCTTGCGTCGTCCCATAGAATTCGATGGTGGTCAGTCCAGGCGTGGTCAGCAATTCCCAATTTTTTTGACATTTTTCCACGTTGAGTCCATTTCTTGTGCTCATCCAATCTTACCGATAACGGCCTCTTTGTTTCTCCAATGTAGGAATCTCCGCATTCACAAGGAAGTTCATAAATGCAATACTTACTGATTTCATTTTTGTTGTCAGGTTTGGTCTTGGTGAGGAAACTCCGTAAAGTACTGCCGGATTGGAAGCAGCTCTTGATGTTGACCTTGTTTTCGATCCTGCTGATCTTCTCGGAGACACCTTTGATGTACGGAAGGCAGATCACTGTGCTTTGTTGTTGCTCTTCAGATGTCATCGTTCTCTGGAGTTGTTTCAACACTTCTCCTAGGAGTCTTGGGATATCCATTCCGGTGAAGGTGGAGTGGTTCAAGGAATTGGCTATACGGGAGGCAGAATACAAACCAAAGCTGTGGTTGAGGTACGTGGATGACACATTCATTATATGGAACCACGGAGATAAACATCTCCAGGATTTCTTCTCAAGAATTAACAGAATCAGGGATTCGAACAAATTCACGATAGAAATGGAAACCAACAGTGCCTTACCCTTGTGAGAATAGGAAATGAAATCCGCACATATGTCTACAGAAAGATGACAAAGAGAGGGATCGTGAGAACATTGGTAGAGAGAGCGATGCACATATGCAACGACGAGAAGTCACTAGTTGCCGAATTAAACCATATCAGAGAGGACCTTCACCGGAATGGATACCCCAAGAAACTCCTAGGAGAAGTATTGAAACAACTCCAGAGAACAAAGACATCTGAAGAGCAACAACAAAGCACAGTGATCTGCCTTCCGTATATAGAAGGTGTCTCCGAGAAGATCAGAAGGATCGGAAACAAGTCCAACATCAAGAGCTGCTTCCAATGCGGCAGTACTTTACGGAGTTTCCTCACCAAGACCAAATCTGACAACAAAAATGAAATCAGTAAGTATTGCATTTATGAAGTTCCATGTGAATGAGGAGATTTCTACATTGTAGAGACAAAGAGGCCGTTATCGGTAAGATTGGATGAGCACAAGAAATGGACTCAACGTGGAGAAACGTCAAAATCGGGAATTGGTGACCACGCCTGGACTGAGCACCATCGAATACTATGGGACGACGCAAGTGTTCTACATAGAGAGGAGCATTGGTTCAAACGAAAGTTCAAAGAGGCCGCCTACACCGAAGCCACTAACGCTTTCAGTCAACCAACCGTTGAGATCAAGAACGTATGGAAACCACTGATAGCTCTTTCTGGCGGACTGCAGAGGCGCGAAACTTCACGCACCACCACACCGCGCAAAATTGCACGCACCACTGCACATGGCGTAATTACACGCACCATTGCACCGACAGACATATAAATTGGTAAGTAGCACCTAAACTTGTCAGTATGCACCTGAAGACGATTGCAGATACAAGCCATCACAACGTCGGAAACCTTTTAAATCCATTAAGACGATCGACGTCCAAAACGAGAGTAATCAAGTTACCACATCGTCTACAAACTCCAAACAAAAAATAATTTGTTCAGTATTTTAATAGCCACCAACCCCAGTTTCGTAACAATATTTTAAATTTCTTCAACACACTTTTATGCATGAAAAACTGAATTGTCAGTATTCAATAAAAATATGTTTATATCGTCATTTACAAATAACATCTCAAGCTTATACTCCTTTGATTTTTGTTTAAGAAATACCATAAATTTTCCACATCTTGATATCGACATCTTTTTTTACTACTAGCATTGAATAATGACTTGATTAATCGAAATATACGAGTATCTAGCATTTTCAGTCTTGATATCTGTAACTTTCTTTTTTTTACGATTTTTCACAACGTTTATAAGACAGCTGTTTTTCCAGGATATTTTGGGAACGTTATTTAAAATAGCGGTTGTGGCTTCGTTCTCTATATTCGGTGGAAAATTGTTTTCATATTATTAAGAATCTGGGGATCGCGGATATTAAAATACATTTCCCAAAACAATACATCCTGACAACTGAGTAACTTTTCATAGTCACCCCTAAAATATACCTCGCACTTCACTGGTCTGTATTCTGGCTTGAACTCAACTTAATTTCTTCTCGCTCACGTACGTTGTCTTTAGCGTTGAGAGTTTTCCCAACGGTTGCTTTTCGATTATAATCGATCCACTCGACGATTCTGGGGCGTTCTGGAAGCTTGCCGTGACGTCAGTCAGTGGCGTGACAAACATGCAGTGGCGTAGTACAGTCATTTTGTTACACTGCCCACCCCCTCTTAGAGAGCCACCATTTTATCATGATAGGGATTCAGTCTTTCCAGATGAATAATTTTCATCTCAGTCCTAGGGCTGGATCCTTTTCTTTACCTGGCACAGTCCTTTCCAAAACGGCATTACTTTGTAAGACACACGTTTCGTCCTACGATGATTGTACATCCAAACCTGGTCACCTTTGAATGAGCTTGAATTAGCTTTCAAATCATAACGAGCTTTAATCCTGTCGCTCGCCAAAATCATCTCCCGAACCTTTTCGTGGATTTGCAGCAAGCTGTCCCTTAGTCAGTCTGCTTCGTCCTGCACTTCTATCTCTTTTGCTTGGTGTTCCAAACACCAAGTTACAGGTAGGGCAATCGAAGATTCTTCCAAAGATAATGCTAACCGAGGTAAACTTTATTGAATCATAGGCAGCTGCTCTGTATACCAACAGAAATAGTGGAAAGTGTCTGTCCCTCCCCCTTCGAGGATTTTTCACTACTTTGGAAAGATGTTCTTCCATAGTTCAATTCAATCTTTCAATCATGCCATCCGAGTGGGGGTGGAGCGCAGTAGTTCCGATTTTGCTGATACCCACAAACTTTCTTGAATAACTATGATACAAAATTCCTTCCCTGCTCAGAATATAGTTTCATCGATAAACCGAATCTTGAGAACATGTTGTCCACTAATAATCTTGCTATTGTGGATGTTCCTTGATCTGGATAGCATAAGGGGTTACTCATCTGCTCAAAGATTTGTTTGTTTCTGCCAATAGGATACAAGATTGGATGACTCCATTCTTACTCTTGCACCTTACAAAAAGAGAAAGAAGAAAAAGAAGAAAAAGGATAGATAAGTGTCTATAAAAACAGGACACACATGATAATACTCTAAATTATACTAATTATGGAAACACATAACTTGACATAGTGTATCAGTATGGTCATAGCATAGCGATCATGGTCATAGCATAGCATATATCACCCTGACATTACATATTATTATGTAGAAATTGCGTCCTTTCCTTCCCGCTGTATACAAATCTCCATTACATATTATCCAGAAACTTTTGTTTGAGACAATATCTGAAACTGGCCAAGGATTTTGCCTGAAGGGAAAGCGAAAAGTCGTTGTATAGTTCAGCTATTTTGTAGATGAAGGATCTTTTGAACTGTTCCGTGCAATGTCTAGAAATGTGGAACCTTTTACGTCTGATATTGACGTGATGTTCATCAGTCCTGTATTGTATTTTGTTGTAGAGGTAGGGTGTTTTGGCGATAATAATTTTGTGATATAACACTGAGGTATGAAATGTGCGCCTGTCAGACATTTTCAGCCATTCAGCTTTTTTCTGCGTGTTTGAAACAGGATCCCTTTTTTTAATTCCGAAAGAAAATCTCAAGCACGAGTTTTGAACTCTTTGGATTCTGTGCTGTTCAGTGGTATTCAGAAAGTAGTGGTAAACCACATCGCAATGGTTGAAGGTTGAAAGTATTAGTGTGTCGCAAAGAAGTAATTTAGTTTTAGTATCCAGGGTGTGTCTGTGGGGATATAATACTTTCATCTTTCCATATGCCTTCTGAATCAACAGTGATGTGTGTTTCTTGAATTTGAGCTCATCATTGTTTGTTACTCCCAAGTTTTTCACTTGATTTACGACAGGCAGTTCAGCGTCGCCGATTTTAGTACCCAAACCACCAACTTTGGACCTGGTTCCATATCGCCCGTATATTATTACTGAGCACTTAGCAATGTTTATATGGAGTGCGTGTTTTTTCGAAATGTCGACATTCATGGTTTATAACACTTACGCTGACTGATATTTCATTGAGTTTGAGTGAGTAATACAGTTGCGTATCGTCTGCATACATGTGGTATTTTAGTTTATTCAAGACAATGGATAATTGTGTTGTATAAATTGTATAAAGTATGGGCCCGAGGATAGAACCTTGTGGTACGCCTGAAGATAAGGTCTTACATTCTGATTTTACATTATCTATTCTTACTAGTTGGGATCTATTCGAGAGGTAGGATTCAAAGAATTTAACAGAGTTATGTGACAAACCATTGTAATATGCAGTATAGAGAGGAGAAGTTGGTGATTTATGGTATCAATTAAAATTAAAGCAGTGACCTCGTTATCATCTGAAGCTCTGACAATATCATCGAGTATGTGGAATAGGGCAGAGTTGCACAACTGTAATTCGATCTAAAACCAGATTGCATCATTGGTAAAATGTTATTATTATAGAGGTGATCTCGGAGCTGATGAGTGATAGCTTTCTCCATGATTTTAGAAAGAAAAGGAAGTAAGCTAATAGGACGTACATCTTTTAGAGCCTTGGGCTCTTCAACTTTTGGTATCGCAATCACAATCGATTGTTTCCATATTTTGGGAAAAACTTTTTTTCCAAACAGAAATCAATAATGTGTAGTATAACAGGTAAGGGACAACATAGATTTATAAGAAAACTGTCTAAGTCATCAATTCCTTTTGATTTGGGACATGTAGAACAGTAGCAGAATTTCTGTAATCAAAGTAAATACTAAAGGTGTAGACGAGATAAAAAAGGAGTTTATTTCAGTAGCATTGCATAAACGGTTGGGAAGGTTTGATGATTTGGGTTCATTTTATATATTTAATTTTTCACTAGTCGACTTCGTGTAGTTTCTAAGTGGTTTGTAGTAATCCCAGTCCTCGACTCTTCCCGTCCGTTTGAACTTATTCCGAGCCTTATCTCTTAATTTCATCATAAGTTTGACATTATCGGTGATCCAAGGAGTGTAGGGTTTATTGAAGCTTCTTGTGAATAGGCTGAGTATGTGAAGTAATCAATTTTAATAATCTATATCGTCCATTATATATACATAGGAACCCAAGGAACCGTATTCAGATCTTTTGAGAAATGTTCAATATTAAAGTTTTTAAAGTTGCGAAAAGTTTTCAAGGTTTGGTCGGCATAATTCATTAGGCCAATATCCTAGTAAACCAAAAAGTGGTCTGTTAAATGATGTAAGTCTGTCGTTCCCCAATCATCTAGTTTAAAATTTTCGTTAACAATGACATAGTCCAGCAAAGATGAAGAAGACTGTGTAACCCTAGTTGGGGATTCTATTATTTGTTTCAGTTCATAAGTTTCTAGGATATCGTTGAATTGAATATAGTTCTTATCTAAAATATCTAAAACATTAATGTTGGAATCGTCCGTACATATGATATTATCTGATTGAGGAGCAACTAAAGTAAGGCTTTCCTCGATTTCGCTTAAGAATTCTGGGATATTCGAGTAGATGACACCAACAATATAAGTAGTTGGTCCATGTTTAATATTCACCCATAGCTGTTCCACATTATTAGAGATTGCACTTATCAATATATTGAGACGATATGATTTTCTAGAAAAAGACTCCCACTCCCCCTCCTCTGGTATCCCTAGCTAAGTGAATGAATTTTTATCGTGGTATTTGAAACATAGTTACATCACTATTAGGTTTTAACCACGTGTCAGATACTGCCAGTTGATCATACTCTTTCGGGATTACCAAATTGCGTAAATCATTGATACCAGTATATAGTGAGAGCGTATATTGATATCGGCGAATTTCATCACGAGTGAGTAGAGGACCCACTTTTTTTGTAAGTTATAAGTTGATGAAAGAAAAAAAAAATGGCCAGGAAGAAACTTAGGGAGAATATATAAATATAAATAAAGATACTAAAGTATGTTATTTCACGATAGTTTTAGTTCGCTGAGAAAGTGAGCGAGAATTGAAGATTTTTCGAGGTTGGTTAGGGATATCAGATGGTGAGTTGAATTTTATCTTCTTATTTTCTTCACAAGATGGTTCGAGTGATGCAAATGTAGTGTTGATCAACTGTTTTCCTTCTTCCTCCGCACGTTTCAACTCCGTGTATGTAAATTCGGTTCCATTTGTTGTCAGTACCTTCCTCTTCAGATCAACTCTAGGCGTTTTATCGTGAATTTTCGATTGTTTCAAACGTGACAGTATAAGAACTTATTGGTGGTATAATCTTCAGGGGTGAGATCATGTGCGATATTTATATTATATTTCCTCTTTTCCGATTCAATTTAGATTTGGCAAGAATATCTTGTTTCAGTTGATAATTTACTGTTTCTAGTGCAACTGGGCGTACTTTTTCATCTGAGCTTCTGCCCAATCGATAAATATCTCTGAAATCAGAGTTAGAACATTCGATCCCCAGGGTATTAACAAATAGACTCGAAATATCATCTACTAAATTGTTATCCGACTCGGGAATGCCATAAATCACTATGTTATATTCCTTCTGTCGTCGTTCTAGATTCAAGATTTTCTCCCACAACTTGATATTCTCAGATTCTAATTCTAAATGTTTTGCGGTTAACTTATTGATTTCAGTGGAAAAATCTATACGTAATACCTTTATTTCTTGTTTTATTTCCTCGTGCCCTGCCTGAATCAACCTGTTTAATTCATCAACGGTGGCTGACATCACGTTAAACTAGTGTTTCTCAAAAAACAAGTACGATTAGCTGAATTGTAGGAGTTCATTCACACCAGAGAGAGCCAAAAAAAATGGGATGATTCTTTGTGGAGTCCCTTATCAGCAGATTTGTTTCAAGCGATAATAGATTTTCTATACTCACAGATAGAGGCTATAATATGTTTCCATCAATAACTGCACTTAAACTGACTTTTCTGGATAATTGGCGCAGAAGATATATTCACTGTTAGATATACTTTAAAGTTTTTCAAATTTGTTGAGTTATTCCAGGAATAACCTATATAATACACGCAATCTTTATGGAGTGGAATAAATATGTGACACTTCGAATGTTTCGAACTATACTTAACTTCGAACTATGTCCAAAGTCTTATTGATTCCCAGATGTTCTCCTGACTTTCCCTAATGAATTTCCTTCAAGGCTGCACCTGTCCTTTTTCTCGGGTAAACCAGTTGGGAAATTGATGACCTCCCATCATCTGACTCCCATACCCGTTTAAGTATTAGCCCATTTTTCATAATCAGGGAATCCCTTGCCTTGAAAATGGGATCTCTGTCCAAAATATCTCTCCAGTCTGTCAGTTCCAATCTCTCTCAAATGTTTGGATCGGTTTCTTGGTCCTGTCTCATGTGCGTAGTGTCTCATCCGTCTTCAGTTGATAACATCATTTGTCTCATATTAGCGACTCCTTCATGGCACCTAATTGTTGAGATGCTCTTAGATACGGTCGTTCTAGGCTATGTTTGCTATTAATATAGTACTTCTTCATATTTTCACTGATGGGCAGATTATCAGTAGTTCTTCTGACCTTGTTGACTTGGATGATCCTGGGAGCTTCGCTTTCACTAGTCAATTTGCTCCCCGATTTATGTAGTGGCTAATCTGTTTTGCTGGTAACTCACTAGATGATCCGGTATTCTTGAATGATCTAGTATTTCACCAAACATCTGCTCTATACTGTCACTCTGTGTCTCTTCCTGAGATGGCTGTTCAATCGATACCGCTTTCACTTTTGGCCTTATCTGTATAGTCCCACACTTCTACCACTTTTGCTTGGTGATCTAAACAGTAAGTTACAGGGCAATCGAAGTTTATTTCGTAAGATAATGCTAGCCCGGGTAAGTTTGGTCAAATCATATACAGCTGCTTTATATGCCATCAGAAATAATCTGATGAATTCATGATTTTAAATCCCATAAGCCCCTAAATACCAATTTCGAATGGAAACGGTCCATAATCACAAAACTCGTCCACCATCTATCTTGGAGCCGCCATCTGGAATTTAAGAATTTTGACAATAATTCATAATGTTCCAAAATCATAATCTCTGACCCCGAAAACCGCAACACACCCATTTTGAATGAAATCGGAGCAATGACAGAGATCGTCTGCCATTTTGGTTTTATGAATTTTGACAACAAAATCATGATCTTCAACCCCGAAAACCCCCATATCCCAATTTTGAATCGAATCAGACCATAAACACAAATTTCGTCCGCCATCGCCATTGTAGCGAACCAACTGACTCATGCATGAAATCTCTTCAAGGAATTCATTTGTTTCGTCAATCACCAGAATTTGGTTGATTTTCAATATTTACTTAAGTTATATGAAGTAGGTACTGGTGATATTTTGACCCCATCTAAACATTCCCGAAATGAAAAGAGGAAGTCCTGGGACACCCTGTATATTTCTTGAAGATCTATCAATAACTCTCATAGATATTAGTTTTCGCTATTTTGCCTACTCCCCCTTATTGCACGCCCATGCCCACTGCATAGTATTGTAGGTTTTAGGTTTGTATTCGCAAGACTCCTAATCAACCAATCAATTATCAGGATGAAAGAAAACAACTGAACTAAGTGAGACTGTTACTTTTAAGATTTGACAGTAATGTCATTCATTCGAACACCTATTCATTGTAAAACTTGAAAAACACTTCGAATTCAAATCTTCATAAACTCTTTTGTTTTCCTGTTTTCCATTTCTTTATTAGACCACCTAACATCATTCATTATCAAGCCCAGTATGACGTGACGGTGGTATTGTAAATGCTGGCGGAAATACGTATTATTTACAGTATAGGTGTCCCCGGGACGGGGAAGGCAAAGGGAGGTCACAACATGCGCGCGCTTAGTTTGGCCATTTTGTCACTTATTAACCTTTAGTTGTGGTACTTTCTGATGAATAATGTCTATCATAATATAATTAAATAACGTATGAATTTGACTCTCTCATAAAGTTTTTGTGAGTTTGTGTGGTGATGATCGAATGAACGCTTTGAGCTTCCCAGCTGCAGCCATACGAAAGTTACGTGGAATATTTGGGAACGAAACGAAAGCATTTGCCGCCGGAAGGTTTGTTGTAGTTATCTGCGATTAAGGTGAAGTGAGTAATTTTCAGTCGGAAAGCTATATATTGGAGTAAATAGATAATTACCTTGTTGGGTCAATCCGTGTATCGATGTCAAGTTTTACCATTTGTGCAAAATATGCTGTGATGTGAATTAAAAGACATTAATATGTGTACCGTTTTAACTCGCCCCAAGATGGCTGCCGACGGAATTCATTCTACGTATTTACAATAATTGATGGTAATCAAGCTTCAAGTTGACAAATGGAAAATGGTTCGAGGGTATTTTATTTCATTCCAAATAAATATTTTTTCACTGAGAAGTATATTTATACAATAATTCGAGTGGAGTTTAATGCACAGTTATGATTTGATCGAAATTCGTCTCCCGCCGGAACTCTTCCAATTTATTTTATCTTGTTTGTAAATGAAACGAACGTTAATTGTCATTTTTATTCGAATTTTAAGCTATGTGTGAACCAGAAGAAGTATCTCAAGAAGTCTGGTCTTCCTGGATTCTAGATGCAATTAGGAAAATTCGTTCTCAGAAACAACGACCTAGTGTAGAAAGAATATGCCATGCTATTAGACAACATCACAATAGTTATCATGAAGATGTAATAGGAGAACATTTGGAGGTTGCCGTTAAAGAAGGATCAGTACTGAAAGTTTTTAATAAAGGACAAAGTTCTTATAAAGATCCCGGTGGTTTACAAAGTAGAACCCTCAAAATAGAACAGAGTGTCGATTTAACAAAAGTAGTGACTAAAGCAGTTAGGGAATTGGGCGAACGAGATGGCTCTTCTCTGAAGTCCATAGAAAAATATATAAGACAATCTCATACTGTATTGGAAAGTGCTGAAAATGACTTGAAAGGAGCCATTCGAGCTTCTATTAAACGGGCGGTGAACAGAAATTTTGTCGTTCAAGATGGTAAAAATTTCAAATACAATTATAATCAGCAAAGTCCCAGTGTTAAAAAAAAGGATGGACCCAAAAGGCTGTCCCAGCATGCAGATGACTTCAACACAATTCCCAAGGTATGACTTTATTATTATGTATATATTTAAAAACTACTTAATTAGCGATAATGGGTCATGTTTTTTTTGGTATAATAAACTTGTAAAAAAATTAAAATAATTCAGAAAATTTTGAATTCTAGGTATATCAGAGTAGAAGTGCAAAAATAGTTTACCCTAAAAACTTAACGAACTGCACTTAACCAAATTATTTCATCATAAATCGTAAAATTATGCAATTATTTAGAAATTGTATTCTATATTTTGCCTGAATTGAAGGATACTTTATATATACCTATAATATAGGTACATAGTTTAATAGTTCTTATGTCCCCGTTTTCGAAACCTTATAAAAGGAGTAAATCGTAGTTTTTTGAAAATTTCTTGTTTATTTGAACTTGGATGCTCTTGACTGACTAATCTTGTCACAATCCCCACAAAAATATTAGTTTCAAACAATATTTATGAGCATGTTTTTATGTGTTGAAGTGAACACTTATACTCAAATATACCTAGGAAATATTTACACTTTATACTTATGCAGGCACATGTCCTGTGTGGGAGAAATTACTTAACCCTCAACTCTTTCCTACTCTTATAAAAAAAGAAGTCGAATGTAAAAATGTACAGGCAATGAAGATCGGAATTTCATCATTACATTGTAAATAATTTTTTCTAATTTCGACATTTAAAGTGACACTTTTCAAAACTCGTTGACGTTATCAAATGTCTACTTTTCATCACCGGTTGCGAAAAGTAAAATGTTTCACAACTGGTGATGAAAAGTAAATTTCACCAGTTGCAAAAAATACAGGAATAAAATTGTTATAAATTCAACGCTAAACTACCTACTAGAAGTACTTCTTTATTGTTATTATATTCTTTGTACCTATTTTGATTTTATTCAAATTTAATATACAATTTGAACAATTGGTGATATTGACCACAGATGACAACGTAGTTTTCTGTGTACCTAGCATTAATTTGCGTATTTTCCCTGGAAGTCTCTCCAAGGATGTTGGTCGCAATATCCTAAAGAACACGCTTTTAACGCACTAAAAAGTAAAAAATAATTTTAATAGTCAACGACTATGCCAAAAAGCTTGGGGTGCTTTGTCGAAATTAATTAAAATTAGGTACCTATTATGTTTCTCAAAGATACGCACACTATGCTTTTTGGCATACCTGTCGTTCAATATTAAAATTATTATTTACTTTTTAGAGCGTTGAAAGCGTGTTTTTTAGATTTTTAAAATATATTTTTTTATATATTTGAGTTGAATTAAAAAGGATCACATCATATTCAAAATTAGAAAAAATATTGTGTGAAACACGTTGAGAAGCACTATTTTTCGTAACTCGCTTTCTTTCGCTCGTTACGAAAATAGTGCTTTTCCCAACTGGTTGCTCAAATAACTATTTCATAAGGAAATTTCACACATCCATTTTGAAAGTTGTTAGTTTGAAAACGTAACCATGGCAACGAAAAATGACAAATGAGCATTGCCTCCTTCGCAATTTTGTTCCATTGATCATCATTCAGAAAGTCAGGTTTGTTCTTCAACTTTATTTATAGTTTTTGTCAAAAAAAAATCTTACCGAATATCACATGTGCTTAAGTTATTCTTGGAAATGTTTTCTTGGTCACGAATATTTTGAGAAAATCATCCCCTCCTCTTCAATAATTTTCAAAATATTCGTGATTTGAAAGTCGAAACAAAAATGAAAATAGTTGCAGCCTTTGCTTGAGCTATATTGATCAAAACCAATATACCTACCTACATACGAAATGATTTAGCTACCTATAATATATAATGCAATAAACTGTTGTTGCTAATTTTGTATGTGAATTGATTATTTTGCTTTCAATATACCCACTGTAATAATTTCTAAGCCAAAAATAACCACCAAAATTATAAAATGATTGACACAGTTCTTGTCCAGGTAATTTTATCCAAAGTTATAAACAAGGTAGGTATAAAAACAACAAAAAAACACTATACTGCTGCTGAAAATATTTCTAGGTTCTAGGAACCGAAATTATAAATTATAGGTTACCTATATTCGCAGAAATAACGCGTTTTCATGCATTACCGCCTGAATCCTAATCCATATCTTATTTTCGAAAAAAATGGAGCATATCAGAGGCGTTCTATCCCTATATGATCATTTTTAGTAATTTTATTTGGAAATACTAATCTATCAGAGAAAAGACATAATGACCTGTTTTGAAAATAATAATTATGTCTACAAAAAAGACGGGTGTGAAGTTATCCACAACCACAAAATACACTGAGAAAAATGTAACTCGGATCTGTTTCTCGTTAAAATGACAATGTAGGGCTTATTTCAGTAAACGATCAAATTCTGTAAGTTCATAAATGTAAGAAATGATATTTAGAATGCGTTGTTCCCGGGGACGGGGGTGTAATCGGGGTGGAAATGTTGAAAAAACTAAATATACATTCAAACGGCACTGTAGAGTTTTTTAGTTTGCTGAATCAAATTCAGGAGATTGAAATACATAGCACCTGATATATGAAATCATTTGTCGCCGTTAAGTTTTGGGGGTGGAAATTTGAAAAAAATCAAATTCATTAACGGCGTGTAGAGTTTCTATATGCAGAATCAATCGAGGTCAAAATACATAGCACCTGATATATGAAATCATTTGTCGCCGTTAAGTTTTGGGGGTGGAAATATTGAAAAAAATCAATATTCAGTTTAATCGGCGGTGTAGAGTTTTCTAATATGCAGAATCGAATTCAGAGGGTTGAAATACATAGCACATGATATATGAAATCATTTGTCGCCCCGTCGGAGGGTAAGTTTGGGGGGGGGGGATGTTGAAAAAAATCAATATTCAGTTTTAACGACGGTGTAGAGTTTTCTAGTGTGCAAATGATTTCATATATCAGGTGGTATGTATTTCGACCTCCTGAATTCGATTTTGCATACTAGAAAACTCTACACCGTCGTTTAAACTGAATTCTAATTTCAATTTCTCTAACTACTGACAGACAAATGATTTCATATATCAGTGGTACGTATTTCGACCTCCTGAATTCGATTTTGCACACTAGAAAACTCTTCGTTTAAACTGAATATTGATTTTTTTCAATATTCCACTTAAAAATTTTTTTTTCAATTTCCATCCCCAAAACTTACCCTCCGACGGGGCGACAAATGATTAAATATATCAGGTGGTATGTATTTCGACCTCTTGAATTCGATTTTGCACAATAGAAAACTCTTCGTTTAAACTGAATATTGATTTTTTTCAATATTCTCACCCCCAAAACTTACCCTCCGACGGGGCGACAAATGATTTCATATATCAGGTGGTATGTATTTTGACCTCCTGAATTCGATTCTGCATACTAGAAAACTCTACACCGTCGTTTAAACTAAATATTGATTTTTTTTAATATTCTCACCCCCAAAACTCACCCTCCGACGGGGCGACAAATAATTTCAGATATCAGGTGGTATGTATTTCGACCTCCTGAATTCGATTTTGCACACTAGAAAACTCTAAACCGTCGTTTAAACTGAATATTGATTTTTTTTCAATATTCTCCCCCCCAAAACTCACCCTCCAACGGGGCGACAAATGATTTCATATATCAGGTGGTATGTATTTCGACCTCCTGAATTCGATTCTGCACACTAGAAAACTCTACACCGTCGTTTAAACAGAATTTTGATTTTTCAACATTTCCACCCCCAATACACACCCTCCGACGGGGCATCAAATGATTCCATATATCAGGTGATGAGTATTATGACCTCCGGAATTTGATTCTGCATACTTGAAAACTCTACACTGCCGTTTAAACTGAATCCTGATTATTTTTTTACAACATTTCCACCCCCAAAACTAACCTCCGACGGGGCGACAAATGATTTCATATATCAGGTGCTATGTATTTCAATCTCCTGAATTTGATTCTTCAAACTAAAAAACTCTACAGTGCCGTTCGAATGTATATTTATTTTTTTTCAACATTTCCACCCCGATTACGCCCCCGTCCCCGGGGACAACGCATTCTAAATATCATTTCTTACATTTATCAACCTACATAATTTGATCGTTTACTGAAATAAGCCCTACATTGTCATTTTAACGAGAAACAGATCCGAGTTACATCTTTCTCAGTGTATTTTGTGGTTGTGGATAACTTCACACCCGTACAAAAAAAGGACTCTTTTGAAAACGTATTTTCTGGACCTATCGGCCGGCCTGGAATAGGCAACCAAGGGGCGATATGTTCGTCTATAACGGGTGTAAAAACAGCCACGGTTTTCGATCTGGCAACACTGCGGGGTCCTTTCGTACGCACCCGCGTCACAGGTTATAGCTAAAGAGACGCAATAAACAATAAGTTAATTGCAATTTGTAGCGGTAGCACATGTTTTCTTCGTAATAGTCTTTTGGAATACTCATTTCAAGGACAATAATCACTAACATTTCAATTTGACAAACAATCGCTTGCTACATTTGCTGCCGTTTAATATACTGCGGTATGGATGGAAATTGAAAATATTTAGCATAATGTAAGATTGCTTTTAACTTACCAGCGATTCTGGGGAGTTGAAAAATTACGGAGCATATAAACATGAAAATTAAAAAAAAAGATTTAAAACAAACTTTTAAGTCAATCTTTTATATATATCCACTAAAAAGGAAAACGTTATTTCTCTAGTTGCTTGACCTAGGTTATTCTGTGAGTAGCAGATTCAAAATCTTGCCGCGCAAGAATACCTATATTATATTCGCGGCAAGCTTTTGAATCTGCTTCTCACAGAATAACCTAGGTGAAACAATTAAATAAATTATTTTTTCCGTTTTTAGTGCATTTCTATAAGAGCTTGTCTTATTTTTTTAATCATTTCTATTCAATTCTTTTTAGTCATTCATGAAATGCGTCATCTTATTAAATTCTGACAAAAATTTATAATCTCCGACCTCCAAAAAAACCACATACCAATTTTGGATGGAATCGGGCCATAATAACAAAACACGTTGCCATCTTGGAATTCATGAATTTTGTCAAAAATATCATGATGTCCGACCCCAAAAACCCCACATACCAATTTTTATTGGAATCGGGCTATAACCACAAAACTCGTCGTCCCATTGGAGCCGCCATCTTAAATTTATGAATTTTGACAAAAAATTCGTGATCTCTGTCCCGAAAACCATATACCGATTTTCAATAGAATCTAACCAAAATCACAAAACTCGTCCGCCATATGGGAGCCGCCATTTTGTTTTTTCTTTAACATTGTCACCGGAATCATAAACACCTGCCAAATTTCACGTTAATCGGACAACTAGAAGTGGGTCAAATTTAACTTGTAAGATTTTATTACAAACCCACAGACAGACATCGGGACAGGTGAAAGTAAATAAAAGCTAGTAAAATGGAATTGTGTGATATTTGCACCCAAATCAATGGAAATTTGGATGTTTTTTCTGACTTCAAAATTTAGAAAATTCTTTCGAAGAAAAGGTGATGAATATATTTTTCGTGCAATCTCACGCGAAGTGAATATTTTGCGTTCTCAACACAGTCCGCGAAATTTAATTTCGCGGCCGTTACCAAAACCAACGGCCGCCAAACCAAACGTCACTTCCAAATTTGACATTTCTAAAATACGACATTCTGTTTGTCACACCAATCTTTAAACTCGCTGTAACATTTTTCGTACTGCCGTTTAGATTTTTCTGGTATTAAAACAGAAAGCGACGAGTTTATAATACTTTTTAGCTCTGGAGGAGTTCAAGATACTAAAATATCAGTATTAGACATATTTGCGTTTTGTCAAGAACTGTCAAAATATTTTGTATATATTCAAACATACCATTTTCATAGCAACGCTGTGACTTATTGTTTAAATTGAACTCCTATTGATTTTAAAGCAATAATATATTCATTTGCAATTATCTAGTTTAATAATTTTGAGGATCGCACGAAAAATAGTGTGGTGCCATGGCCGTGAAACTTTTTAGGGACCTCAAGATTATCCTGCCTCGGCCTCGGCGATAACTTTTCTGTCGGTACTAAAAAAGGTATTTCGCGGCCTTGGCATACAAATAACTATTTTAATCAGCAAATCATTTTCTCAAATCTTCAAGAATATTCCAAAAATATGCTGAAACTCATTTTTTCGGGAAAAATTTAATTAAAGAATGCAAAAAACTTTATTTTCCATAATGTCTATTAACATTTCTTAAAAATGTCTAATATAGAAGTTATTTATATGATAAACAATATTTCACAACTAGCTTCGTCTATACGGCGTGAAAATATGTGTGACGTATCAGTTCTAGTTATTTGGAAAGCTAATACAAAAAATTGTGAAACTGACTGGTAAATTTCACTTATCACACCACATAGAGTACCTACACATTTATATTTATATAATTTTAAACAACGCTAATGTGGTTGTAGTAACTTTGAATTTC
This sequence comes from Gonioctena quinquepunctata, assembly GCA_018342105.1. NCBI lineage: Eukaryota > Metazoa > Arthropoda > Insecta > Coleoptera > Chrysomelidae > Gonioctena > Gonioctena quinquepunctata. The sequence goes on from JAFIRS010001531.1 coordinate 130,440, forward strand.
GTTTTATTCCTTGATCTACGTTTTGTTTCTTTTGTATCACGATGTTAGATGAATATGTTTAACATCATTGAATATATATATATATATATATATAATTTCTTCAAGACGAACAGATACCTAACTCTTCCTGTAGAAAATTAAGGTAAGAGTCGCCTATTAGTCGTTGTTGGAGGAAAGATGGACCGTACCCCATACCCCCCCCATACATTTACTGAAAACTGATGCTGAAAATGAGCTTCAAAGATTCCATGTGGATTTTCCTCAGGCCAGAGGTGATTGTTATGGAAATTTCGTATACACTGTCGTCCAAAATTAGCCACGTCAGTAAACAAAATGCCATTTAAAAAATTAGGAATTTGAGCGATTTGATGAAGAATCCAATGGCAAAAAACTAGTCGCGGAAAAAAGTCTCTAGGTAGTAGAGCTTGCACACGTTGAATATGAATGGGATACAATTGCTGTTCTTTAAGAATTTTAAATACAGTGAAGTTGCTTACATTCAGTATGTTGTCAATTTTTCGAGTACTTGTTTCCGGTGACTCGAGAACTGCTTCTTCTAGTTGCACAGTTCGTACTTCTCGAGGGCGCCCGCAGTCAGCCGTTTGTTTCTTAAATGTAACATTTTCGCGCAAACGTTGGTGAAGACGAGCAAATATTGTGTGATGGGGACCCTACGTCCTGGATACAACTCGGCATGCAATCGTCGAGCTTGTCGACCATTTCCATTACTTCGACCATAGACAAAATGCATGTCTGACAATTCCGCATTTGTATAATTTTCCATTATTTTCGATAAAAGAAAAATTAATTAATTATTATCATTAATGTTATACCAAACTAAATGCTTAAAAATGAAGAAACGCTAATTTGACATTTCGTTGAAATATTCGTATTTAACAGAATGTTGACAGTAGCCTACTAGCATCGCTACCAGATAATGTATTAAAGTAATGACAAATACGCGTTAAGATGTTTTATTTTTTGCATAAAAAAGGCGCCCCATACGAATAAAAGGCAGGAGAGATTTTTTTGTCAGAAATTGAAGGAGAAATTCAAAAATGATTTTTAATTTTAAATATCTCAATGGCGTACCATTTTTTTCTTTAAAAAAATTGAGATCATATGCGCTAATGATGAACATAAAATTCTTAATTGCAAGTCAAAAAATGCGCAATAACTACCTCTTAAAACTCACCAAATTTCATTTGCATATCTCGACCTGTTTCGGAGCAATAAATAAATAGTCAGTTTTCAAGAAAAACTTTAACACCCCGTATTTTGGAAAACGAAGCATTTGCGGACAAAAGTTATATAGCAAACTGTCATTATTTTTTCATGCAGAATCACCCCCTGAAGTTTGTCGCACCTATTCACTAACACCCTGTATACATGGTGTGTCTCACTTCTCATAAATACACCCCCGTATCTTCCGTAATTATTGGAGTAGAATTCTGTAATTTTCACCATCAGTGGATATGCTGTGGGCGAGTTTAAATTTTCTCATGAGGTTGACCTGAGTGACATACACTGCGCGCCAGAAGCGATGGATATACCGATTTTTACGAAAAATAATATTAGAGGGCAAGATAGGCTCAAAATTCTTACGGGTACGTGATCAGGAGATCAACTTCACTACCAATCCATATTTCCGTCGAAAAATTTTCAGTTCTGAAAAATCTGAATTTGTCTCACTTCCCATGGAAACGCCCCCGTATCTTCCGTAATTATTGTAATAGAATTCTGTAATTTCCACGATTGTTAGATATACCAAGGATGAGTCTAAATCTCTTCTGAGTTTGATCTGAGTGACATACACTGCGCACCAGGGGCGATGGATATATTGATTTTCGCTATAAATAATACAAGGGGCCAAGATATGCTCAAAATTCTTACGGATTCGTGATCAGGACATCAACTTCAGTGCCAATCTATATTTTCGCTGAAAAATTTTCAGTTCTGAAAAATTCAAATTTGTCTCACTTCCCATGGAAACGTTCCCGTAACTTCTGTAATTTATTGGAGTAAAATTCTGTAATTTTCACAATAGTTAGATATACCGAGAATGAGTCTAAATCTCTTCAGAGGTTAATCTGAGTGACATACACTGCGCGACAGGGGCGATGGATGAATTGATTTTTGCGAAAAATAATATAAGGGGACAAGATAGTCTCAAAATTCTTACGGATTCGTGATCAGGACATCAATTTTGGTACCAATCCATATTTTCGCTGAAAAATGTTCAGTTTTGAAAAATTCGAATTTGTCTCACCATGGAAACGCCCCCGTATCTTCCGTAATTATTGCAATAGAATTCTGCAATTTTTACGATCGTTAGATATACCGAGTTGAGTCGGAATCTCTTCTGGGCTAACCTGTGTGACATACACTGCGCGCCAGGGGCGATGGATAGAACAATTTTTGCAGAGTTTATTACTGTAGAACGTGATATCGAGTGATAATTATCACTAATAAAGCAGTATTTTCGAGAAATATTTCTACATTGAGTTTCTCTAGCCGTTGTTTCTTTAATGAATATCAATTAACAGAAAAAGAATGGATTTTTTTTTGAGATATGCTTCAATAACATAGTCTGGCTTGTTTTTTCATTTTGAACAATTTTTTCGATTTTGTGATGTTTTCGGAATAAAGTTTAATACTTCCTTAAGAAAATCCATATTTTTGTACTCCCCTCTGGAAGCTAAGCAAATTTGAGAATTTGAAAAGTGGGACAAATTCGGATTTTTGAGAACTGAAATTTTTTTAGCGAAAATATGGATTGGTACGAAAGTTGATGTTCTGATCACGAATCCTTAAGAATCTTGAGCCTATCTTGCCCCTAATATTATTTTTCGCAAAAATCGGTATATCCATCGCTTCTGGTGCGCAGTGTATGTCCTCAGGTCAACCCCATGAGAGAATTAAGACTCACCTACAGTATACCCACCGATGGTGAAAATTCAGAATTCTACTTCACTGATTATGGAAGATACGAGGGTGTTTATATATATATATATATATATATATATATATATATATATATAATATATATATATAATATATATATAAATTATATATATATATATATATATATATATTATATACATGCATATATATAAAAAAAAATTATTCCCACGACCACCCTTCTACTACATAAAGTCGAAGTATGGTTTGAATTTTGAAAAATAAAAACAGTACCTCTAGATAATACTTCAAAACTCACCGATTTATGATAAGGATACTTTCTCGTATTGCCCTTCGAAACTAAAATAATTGGGTCAGTCTCAGCTGGGGGAGTTTTGACAGAATATTTGTTAGTTCATGTAATAAGTCGCAAAATGAGACTTTAGCGAACGAATCGGAATGTTTACGGACGAGGCATATATATATATATATATATATATATATATATAAAGTATTCCCACGACCACCCTTCTACTACATAAAGTCGAAGTATGGTTTGAATTTTGAAAAATAAACAGTACCTCTAGATAATACTTCAAAACTCATACTCAAAAGCCATTTGCGTACGTGCTACATAAATTTTTTTTGTATTAGCTTCCCAAGTAAACAGAGCTGGAACATCACACTTATTTTCTCGCCGTGTTTACAGGTTTTTTCTGACGACGCAAGTTGAGAAATATTATTTATAATATAAACTACTGTTGTTTATCATATACATAACTTCTATATTCTACATTTTTTAAGAAATGCTAAGAGACATTTTGGAAAACTGAGTTCTTTGAGATTCTTTCATTAAGTGTTTCCCGAAAAAATGAGTTTCAGCATATTTTTTGGAATATTATTGAAGACCACTTCTAAAGACATTTTAAGAAAAAATATTTGCTGATTAAAAATATATTCATCAACTTTTCTTCAAGTTATTTTTTTCTAAATTTTGAAGGAAAATTCCTGAAAATAACAATATACCAAATTTCCATTAATTTGGGTGCAAATATCAGACAGGTACATGCATACACATTTAAAAAAAAAAATTTTCATGTTCATACGCTCTATAATTTTATAACTCATAACATACACTCTCAAAGTCGTGAATATGTTGTTGGGATATTGGTCAGCCCAGAAATTGGCAACACTGCAAAATTCAGAATAGTATTTTTGCAAAATATCATCAGAAAATGGCGACCAGAAATTCTGAGTTTACGATTTTTTAGTGGGGCTTGATTTTGTTTCCCCATTGAAGTTTGATTCAGTTTAGGAATTATACTGAGCGCTCCAATTATATTTTCTCTGAAACTATATTTGTTTCATTAGCCACAAGGTTTCAAATTTCTAAAATTTTACATGTTTGCAGCACAAAAATATTGTCTATAGAAGACAATACCTATATATAATGTAGGTCGCCTATCTCTTTGAAAAATTAATTTCAAAGATAATATGATCTTATGAAATGAAGTTGCACAAAACTTTTTTCAATCTCAATATTGTTTTGTAATGGATTCCTCCAGTTTAAACTTAAAAAAAATCAGTGCTATTTTGTTCATAACGTGTGATTTATCCGAGGATAAATTCAATTATAATAATCTGGAGATGAAGGAATGGTACGAATGAAAGGTGGCAAATAGTTTGAATTATGTACATTTAAAAGAACATAAATGCCTTTACGGGCGTGTAAACTGCCACGGTTTTCGATCTGGCAACACCGCGCGGTACTATTGCGTTCCCAATCATTTAGTCATCTCTTCAGGGTCTCATTCTTCAGACCACAGTTTATAGCTAAAGAAGCAGTTAGCTCACTTGGCCCAAATGCATGTTCCAAGGTAACATCCACTCCAGGGAAAGAATTCAGGATGCGCAGAAGACTGTACGCGATTATCGCTCTTCGAAGTATACGAACAATGTCAGTATTAGTAACACGCGGTATGCGCGAGGGATAAAAATCAGAGTTGTGCAGTGTACAAACGGGAACATAAAGATCAAAGTGCCGACGCCAAGTGAGCTAACTGCTTCTTTAGCAATAAACTGTGCTTCAGACTAAGTAGGTAGTAGAGCTCATCCAGTATTGAAACGACCTGTTGGTAGGTAGAGAGGGGGAAAACACGAGTGGATACGATTTGATGTGGCTGCTCATACTACGGCGAATATTCACCAGTGTCTTGACATGCAGCGTTTGGAAGGTTAGGTTTGTTTGATTAATAAATAGGTAGTGCGGTTATTTATTCAACTTTGACAAAAATTTCATAATTTTCGACTCCGAAAACCCCCACATACCAATTTTGAATCGAATCGGACCATAATCACAAAACTCGTCCGCCAAAAACTACGTCTCGTGTTTCGCCTATACCAAACAATTTGGTACGCCTATGGAATTTCTATTAATAGCCACAGTTAGACAATGGCTCGGGTATCTTCGAGAAAAATTGGTTGTTAGGTGGGGGAAGGCCAAAGAGGTCGTTTCAATACTGGACGAACTCTAGGTATTATCGGGGGTAACAAATGATCGCATAATAGAAAAATGATATGGAATATATGAGGTGGAAATTATGTTTCTAACTTAGGCGATCATTCATACTTTGAGAGGCATTCTGAGTGGGAAGAGAAAAACAATCATCTTTTTTAGTTTCAGAAGTACAACCGTTTGTAGGGCCGTCGGAAAAAATGGGAAATAAAAAAAACATATTTTTCAAATAGAGCAATCTATCATAGTGTGAGTGGGTAGAGAATGTTAATACAACCTTTCTTTTTCAGCTTCTGGGGGCAGAATCGTTTGTAGGAGCTGTGGGATTTTTTAAAATTATTATCAAAAAAATAATTCACATTTTCCAGATAGAGCGATGTGTCACATCTGAGTGGGAGAGATGTTTCTTCCTATTTCAGTTTCTGAAGGCAGATTCGTTTGTAGGGCCGCAGGAAAAAAAGTTGAGAATTTTCGAAAAAAAAAACATATTTTCCAAACAAAGCGATGTATCACACTCTGATTGGGTAGATAATATTTATACAACCTCCCTTCTTCAGTTTCTGAAGGCAGATTCGTTTGTAGGGTCGTAGGAAAAAAGTAGGGAATAAAAAAAATTCCAAATAGAGCGATGTATCACAGTCTGAGTGGAAAGAGAATGTTAATACAACATTCTTCCTTCACTTTCTGAAGGCAGATTTGTTTGTAAAGCCGAAAAAAGTTGATTAAAAAAAAAAATATCATGCTCACACCGCCTTTTTCTTCATTTTTAAAGGCAGATTGTTTAGGGCCGTAGGAAAAATTGATATTTAAAAAAAAAAAAAAATATTTTCCAAACAGAGCGATGTATCACACTCTGAGAGAGTAGAGGATGTTGATACACCTTTCTTCTCCAATTTCTAGAGGCAGATTGTGGTTGGAAGATAAAAAATCTAAAAATTCATATAGAAGGCAGATTCGTTTGTAGGGCTGTAGGAAAAAAATTGGGAGTTTTGAAAAAAACATAAAAATTTTCAAAAGAACGATGTATCACACTCTGCTGTATTTGCATGAAAAAATGCCTAGCAACGATTAATTTGTTCTATTTGAGAATATTTCAATTTGGGGGTGAGATATTGGGGCAGTTTTCGGGTCACAAATCAATTCGTGTCATCGAACATGTCAAGGAGGTGCCAAAATATAGTTATTCACCAAAACATTCCCAACCCATTTGCAGTTCGAAAACCAACAAATTCTATAAATTACGATAAAAAAAACTTTGCTGCTGTCACACCGGTATATGCTAATGACTACAGGTACAACCATAGAGAAACTAAAAATAAAGAGAGTTGTCAAACCTGCAGAAAAAGTTGGCACCACGTTTAGACAGTGGCGACATAACTCGCAACTGGCCGAACTAAGTTAGTACAGGCGGGTTTTTTAAATGTATTACTTTTATATGGTTGATATGGTATATATTTCATAAGTGATCGATTTGCCATTCCTGTATTTCATATGAATGGTTGTATCATATGAAATACAGGGATGACAAATCGATCACTAATAAAATATATACAGTAATCGATTCGTAGACTGTTAAGTTCATGGTTGAAATAAAGTTTCAAAATAAATCTTTGTTTCATGATATCAAGAACAAAATAAAAGTTCTTATAAAATAAGAAAAAACAAATACATATTAATTTTGTAATAGACAAACCTTAATAATTTTGTTAATTTATTAGCACAAAGGAGAACGAGTAGGTATAACAAATACTCCAGTTTGATGATAATCATTAAGTAGACCATGTACTTCGTACTTCCTCAAATGGTGATAGGAAATGGAAACTTTTGGATGGAAATAAGTACCAATTTGTGAAAAAAATTCTGCAACTGATGGATGGAAATAAGTATCAGTTTGTGAAAAGCAGCTTATATTTTACCTTGTAAAAGACTATTTCAGGAATTTCAGCGTCAACTCGAATAACAAAACATTCTATTTTCGATGTTGGATTCCGAATTCAAGTCCATAGTATAATTTCTATCATTAATTTTTCGATGACAATAAAGTAGAATTATTCTGAAATTATTACGTGGTTTGTCATTTTCTGACAAACGTCGAAATTGGAAAATTATCATTTCATCATTCGTCTGTTGATTGCGGGCAGCGCCTCCATGCGCGACTGGCCGTACCAAAAACTTGGTGGTCAAGATCGCCAATGTTTCAAACAGTCTCTTTATTTTTAATTTGTCTATGGGTACAACTGAAATGTCTGCATAATACAATATACGGATGACTCCACCATATTTGACAAAGGATTCAATTAAATATGTGGCGGAGTAAGTTATAATAGCCAAATCTAACTGTTATGATTAAATATGTTGTGCTGCAACCCCCAGAAAACAACAGTCATGACTTTCTCAAAAAAGATATATCAAATGTAACTGAATATTGAAGTTTCTTGGAATATATTTGGATCCAAAAATAAAGTGAAAGCATCAAATCAATATGCTCTCTAAAAAATTATCCAGCACTGTTTTTCTAATGTGTAAATTATCAAACAAGCATATATGGGCGTATTTCAATCCTAGGCTACATACGGTATACTTAATACTCATATGGGAAACTCAACCGATGTTGATATAATATTCAAATTAGAAAAAATGGCACTTACCACCATGACAAAATAGATTCAAGGCGAGACTCATGTAGACATATCTTCTGGAGATTGGAAATAATGACACTACCTGCCCTATATATTTACTTCGTCTTACATATGCCTACGAAAATAAAGGAACAGTGGAAATAGCTCCACACTAATACCATTTTTAGCTGGTTTTCAATTGTCTTTAAAAGTCTAAAGTAGTATCAAAGTGAAGTTTATAAACAGCTCTGTGTAACTGTGCTGCAAATAAATCTAATAATATAAGTGATTATTAAATATTTACCTTCTAAACATTCCAAATATACCTATTCGCAATTGAGTGCCAATGTATAGAAACTAACACAAACATTAATTCAATAAAAAAGGAAACTACCTACATACTTGTGTTATCAGCAATTCATCTGTTACTGTTTTTTGTTTGGGTCCCCATTTTTTATCATGACACCCAGATGCTTTAAATGCAAAGTGGAATTTGAGAAAAATGAATCATTCTTTGTATGTGACCCATGTAGGATTCATACCAATTCAGCTTGCTCGGATTTATGCCCTAGTGAATTAAAATGTATGCAATTGAGAAAGGGATCACTGCAATTTCTCTGTGAAGACTCCTCGGAGGGTCTCCCACTCTTATTCAAGCTATTTCTGACCTGTGAAATGAAGTAGGAGCAATGAAAAATGTGTCGTGGGATAAATGGATGAAGAAGTGATATGTGAAATGCTTAAACGGCAAAATCGTGAATCAAACCTCATAATTTTGAACATTCATAAATTCCAGATGAAATCTCATATGGAACGAATATTAAAGTTAAAAGGTAAAAAGATTCTCGAAAATTTAAATGTAAATAAAAACAATTTGAAACTGTTCAGATTAGGGAAACCTACACCAAACAAAAACCGTTCCATAAAGTGATACTACATTCATCAGATGATGCATAATATGTGCTGGAAAATAAGCAACTCCTAACTCCAAGCATAAAAAAAATTTGTGACCAAACTAGGGCTCAGCGCGAGTACCTACTATCAAAGATTAAAGTCAAAACTACAGACCTTGAAAAGGGTGATATTATTAAGTGAATCTAGAATAACCAGTGATAGAGCTCATCCAGTATTGAAACGACCTGTTGGTAGGTAGAGAGGGGGAAAACACGAGTGGACACGATTTGATGTGACTGGTCATACTACGGCGAATATTCACCAGTGTCTTGACATGCAACGTTTGGAAGGTTAGGTTTGTTTGATTAATAAATAGGTAGTGTAGTTATTTATTCAACTTTGCTGGGCAGTAACAATTTGAAATGTTTTAATTATTTATTCAGCTAGTTTTTTATCAGTAATTCAATGTTGAAAAATCAAGGTCGAGATTTTAAATTGTTATTGGCAGAACCGAGCAGAAAATTTCAATGTGTAGTTTTTATGGTTTGCAGCAAAAGTATATCACCATATTTTTACATAGGGCAGAGGAACATTCAAGTCATTCATGATAAAAAACTAGTTAGCCCTCTTGTATATTCGTATTTTTTTAATAAAACAATCTATAAATCTCAAAACTTGTCCCTATCTTGGAGTGACCGTTAGGAATTTTTATGAAAAAACTAGCTGGATCCGGCATGCATTGCAATGCCACGCAAATAAAATATCTGTCTGTCTGTTTCGTTTCGGTCACGTTTCCGGTACCGTCCCGGTCTATCTGTCTATATATATAGATAAATATATATATATATATATATATAAGATAAATGTATATATATATATAGATAAATTATATATATATATATAATGTATATATATATATATATAGATAAATGTATATATATATATATATATAATAGGTTCATAATCTCCGACCGTAGGCACAATATTGAATCTAATCGAAATATACACCACAATAGTTATTTGTCCGAATTATTTGGTTTCCAAAAGCTTGTCTCGCGAAGTGTTCATAAAAGTAGGTACCAATTGATTTGATTGGGCAGTGATTAGTTAGTAAGTAAGAACTTGTCAAAGTATTTGATTTTTACAAAGTACTCATGAAAGTAAACAACTTGTCGAAGTATTAATTTTATTACAACACACATACCAATTTTGAATGAAATATGACCATAATCAGAAAACTCGTCCTTCATCTTGTGCCGCCATCTGAATTTAAATTTTGACAAAAATTTCATAATCTTCGACCCTAAAAACCCCCACATACCAATTTTGAATCGAATCGGATCATAATCACAAAACTCGTCCTTCATCTTCGAAGCACCATTGAACTTGAATTTTGACAAAAATTTCATAATCTTCGACTCCGAAAACCCCCACATACCAATTTTGAATCGAATTGAACCATAATCACAATGTTTGTCCTTCATCTTGAAGCCGCCTTCTTGAATTTTACAATATTTCATAATCTTCGACTCCGAAAACCCCCACATACCAATTTTGAATCGAATTGAACCATAATCACAATGTTTGTCCTCCATCTTGAAGCCGCCATCTTGAACTTATGAATTTTGACAAAAATTTCATAATCTTCGACTCCGAAAACCCCCATATACCAATTTTGAATCGAATCGGACCATAATCACAAAACTCGTCCGCCATCTTGAATTTTGACAAAAATTTCATAATCTTCGACCCCGAAAACCCCCACATACCAATTTTGAATCGAATTGAACCATAATCACAATGTCCTTGTCCTCCATCTTAAGCCGCCACCATAATCACAAAACTCGTCCGCCAAAAACTACGTCTCGTGTTTCGCCTATACCAAACAATTTGGTACGCCTATGGAATTTCTATTAATAGCCACAGTTAGACAATGGCTCGGGTATCTTCGAGAAAAATTGGTTGTTAGGTGGGGGAAGGCCAAAGAGGTTGTTTCAATACTGGACGAACTCTATCCAAGGAAGTGAACTGAAAACTGAAAATACCCAATTATAATATAGTATGACTCAAAAAACTAACATATATATATATATATATATATATACATACAGGGTGTTATGTAATAAGTGTCCGATATTTTACAGGACGATTCTTCAGGTATTTATAAGGTGAAATGTTAATATAAGCATGGGTCTGCAAGGCCTTCATTTTTTATATACAGGGTGTTGAAAATTTATATTTATTTTGGGTTTTCGTAAATAATTTTTAAAATAATGGACGAAAATTGGTATTTGGAAATTTTTTAATGTGATAAATTCAAATTTGATCTTAGTTTGGCCCTTAATTGTAGGGGGCCTACAGGTCTTTGTCTCTTTTGGGGAGTCACAACTTTGTCGTGCATGTATGTATCACATTTTCTAGAAGAAAAATCGATTCCTCTTATCATTTTTACGTGAAAAAGGTATGGTTTTCAAAAGTCGCTACAAGCAGCCGTTTTCGACATATTTTGATTTAAATTAATCGATGCATGTGTTTGTCAAAAAGTGTAACCATTTTGAAAACTTTTTTTATTCAACATAGAAACATTTCAAAAGCTAATTTTTAAACAACAATAAACAACGGAACACTAGATATAAATCTAAATCAAAATCACAATCAATGTTCGAAATGTCCACCTCCTGCCTCAATGCATGCATCCAATGTTCTTCTCATTGATTCGCGCACTCTTTGGAAAATTCCTGGAGTATTTTGAATCGTTCTACAAGAGTTAATTATTCGATTACTTAATTCTTCTTCATTTTGGATAGGGGTCTGGTAAATTAAGGATTTTAGATGTCCCCACAGGAAAAAATCCAAACTGTTAAGGTCTGGTGACCTAGAGGGCATGGCTGAGGCCCTACCCGACCTATCCAACGGTTGCCAAAAGTTTGATCTAAAAATTCTCGCGCTTGGATGCTAAAATGTGCCAGGGCACCGTCATGCATAAACCACATTTCATTTCGTAGTCTAAGCGGCACATCTTCAAGTAAAATATGCAAATCTTCTTCAAGAAAATGACGATATCTCTCTCCGTTTAATCTTCCCGGAATAAAGAATGGACCTATAAAATAATCTCCAAAGATTCCTGCCCACACGTTCTTGGAAATGTGATTCCTGTATCGCATGGGGGTTTTCCTCTGACCACAAATGATTGTTGTGAAAATTGCGTATAGCGTTGCGTGGGAAATTTGCTTCGTTGGTAAACAGGATTTGATTTTCAAATAAAGGATTTTGAATAAGGCATTGGAGAAACCAACGACAGGAGTTGATACGTAACGGAAAGTCACTGAGGGAGTAGTGCCTGAACTCTTTGAATATGGTAGGAATATAACAAATTATCAATTGAAATTTTCCATACCAGAACATGAGAAATGTTTAACGTCAGCACTATTTTTCTGGAGCTTGTTTCCGGGTGTTCTCCTACCAGATTAAGAACTGCTTCCTCGGTTTCTGGGGTTCTTACCGACACTCGACAGATGACTAGCTTTCTCAAAACTTTCTGTTACCCTTAACCGAGCGTGAATTCTTGAAAACGTTTTTGAAGTAGGAGTTGTGCGGTTCGGATAACGCTCCTGATACAAACGTCTAGCCTCGTGAATTTCCGTTAGCAAGTCCGTATGTAAAATGTATGTCAGCATACTCTGCATTGGTAAAGTTTACCTATTATATTGAGCCTTATCAATACCTCTCTGGAAACTGGTCAAATGCCTCAAATATTAAAAACTAGTACTATTGTTCCGATACCTAAAATTCCTAGCACTGTCAAAGCCAACGAAATCAGACTAACACCCTTCCAATTGAATTTGGTTGAAAATAAATTTGTTGTGGCTGTTTTTCTTGATCTGAGAAGAGCATATTACTAGCTAAATTGAATAGATACGGAATTGATGGCAAAGTGTATAACTGGCTTTCTAACTACTTGACTCATAGAAAACACCGTGTTAGGGTGAAAAATACTTACTCATTTGGAATTGGAAATAATGTTGGAGTTCCCCAAGGCAGGGTTCTTGGTCCTCTTCTATTGATGCTTTATCTAAATGTCGTGCTGTTTTCTTATTGTGAATTTCTTAACTTGTTTGCGGATTAATACATTATTGGCATGTAGTGAACTTGGAAATAGCAATACAAAAAATAAATACTATATTATCCAGTGCCAACAACTACTTGAAAATAAATAAACTCAGGCAGAATATTTTAAAAACAAAAGCAATGATAACATACAAATTCAGTCATAGTGGCTTGAAAATATAAATCTTACCATTGATAATCAACTAATTGAAATAGTAACCACAACCAAATGTCTGGAATTACAGCTGAAAAATACCTTATCATTTGATGAACATTCATTAAAAAATCGAGGAAATTAAATTTTTCTAGAATAATCTATCAACCGATTCAAAGATCACAGTTTATAAGTCAATTGTTCAACCACACTTTACTGTGCCTCTCCTATATCTCTTCAATTTGAATAAATTATCTCAAATTCAAAAACTGCAAAATCGTGGAATAAGGATAATTTTGAAGGCCAGTTGGTACACTCCTATTAATGTTATGTTGAATGTTTTAAATTGCAATCTATTTCACCATGATATTTGTATACAAAATATTAAACAATTTTGGCCCATCTTATTTTAATCAATATATTGTCTTTCATCATGATATTCACCACCATTTCACTCGAATTAAAAATTATATATATATATATATATATAATATATATATATATATATTGGGGGTAATCCAACATCTTGCACACCGGTGGATGACAAGTGTATAATGCCATTTATAACGAATTACAGTGGTTGAAAATCCGAAAAAAAATGAAAACATGTTGTAGTCTTTGTCAAATTCGACAACATTTTGGGAAGCGCCGCTGAACTTCAGCTGTCATGCTCAGAGCTATAAGTTAACGCAGTTGGTGGATGCAATAAACGTTTCAATAATGTGGAATGTTGAATTGTCTGTGTGGTAAATGTACAAAAAGAGTCTAAAAATGTTAATTGCAAGTTGCTCGCGATACATATTCAATTTCAAAGTGATGAAAATCAACGAACCTTCTTATATCCAAACTGGTAGATAAAGTCAGAACTAGTATATGAAGTCGACATAGCTTTGAGGCACTTATCGAATCACAATTATCAAAAAATCATTTGTAAGAACACAAAAGACACATTATTGTTGTTGTTTTCCAAATACTATCGTCCATCATTGTTGTTTTCAAAATAATATCGACCATCATTGTGAACTAGTGATTCGGAATAACACGTGAACACTATTACCAGTGTACACGCCTGTTGTTGTGCATTACAAAGCTCTCTACGAAACGAACGTTTCGACTACTATTTTCTGATTGGCTGGTGGATGGAAGATTTTACTTTGCAACCAATCAGAAACAGTATGCGATATCCACGAGAAGTAATTTGAACATTCTTGTCTTTGTCTTTTGCTGATTCTTACAACTAAAGACCGAACTGTTCCGTCTATTTTGAAGAGTGGAAGACTAGAGAAATCATTCGTCGCATTTATGAATGAAGTAGTAAATTTCAATTCTGGTTGGATTCTGGAGTCGTCAATCACGTCAGAAAAATACTGTGCATATTTAAAATGAGTAAATGCTTCGGGGGTTTCCGTACTAGAGATAATAACATAATATAAACTATTTTTTATAGAATAGCAATTTTTTAAATTTATATCGAGATATTAAGACTCCAAATTGACTTGAAGAGATCTACCATTCCTTTTTTCAGAATTGCATGATTTCTTAGTGGTAACTTTGGTTTTAAAATGCAGTCGACGAGTTTTACATATCTGCTACAGGTTTATGTTTTGTGATTTGCTCATATTATTGAATTTGAAATAAGAAACATGGAAATATTTATTGCCAATCCATATAAAATAATAAAATATTCATTATATCATCCATTAGATAACTTCTTCAATCCTGAGAATCTAATCAAAAGTTTTAATCCTTGTGTTAGTGGCACATAGTTATCTAATTCATCGCCGTTGATATCATGGATCGTTTATCATTTTATATGGATTGGCAGTCAGTAATTAATTCTACGTTTCTTATTTCAGATTCAATAATATGAGCAAATCACAAAACATAAACCTGTAGCAAGTATGTGAAACTCTTCTTAAAGCCAAGGCTTACCACTAATGAATCATACAATTCTGAAAAAAGGAATTGAAGATCTTTTCAAGTCAATTTGGAACCTCAATATCGTGATAATTTTTTTTTAATTTGCCCTTCTATAAAAATTAGCAAAATGCCCGAAGAGTTTACTCATTTTAGATATGCACAGTATTTTCCTGACTCGTGATTGGCAATTCCAGAATACAACCAGACTTGAAATTTACAACTTTATTCGCTGAAATGCGTCGAGTTATGTCTCTTGTCTTCCAGTCTTCAAAATACGCACGGAACAGTTCGGTCTTCAGTTGTAAGAACAAGACAAAGACACTAATGTTCAAATTACTTCTCGTGCACATCACGTACTGTTTTCTGATTGGTTGCTAAGTCATTCACCAGCCAATCAGAAAACAGTAGTCGAAACGTTCGTTCGTATACAGCTTTGTAATGCACAACAACAGGCGCGTACGAGAATCTTGGAAACACTACCTGGCAACAGTGTTCACGTGTGATTCTGAATGGCTAGTTCACAATGAAAACAATACTGTGTCTTTTGTGTTCTTACAACTGATTTTTTGATCATTTTGATTCAATAAGTGACTCAAAGCTGTGTTGACTTCATCTACTAGTTCTGACTTGACTTACCAGTTTGGATAAAATGAAGTTCGTTTGTTTTCATCACTTTGAAATTGAATATATATCGCAAGCAGCAATGAAAATGTTTATATTCCTTTTGTACATTTACCTCACAATCAATTCAATATTCCACATTATTCAAATATTTATTAAATCCGTCAATTGCGTTAACTTACAGCTCTGAGCAGGACAGCTGAGGTTAGGCGAGCGGTGCTTTCTAAAATTTTGTCAATTTTGACAAAGAGCAAAAAATGTTTTCATAATTTGTTTTCGGATTTTTAACCACTGTAATTCGTTATAAAATGGCATTGTACACTCGTCATTCACGGGTGTGCAAGAGGTTAGATTACACCCTGTATATATATATATATATATATATATATATATATATATATATATATATATATATATATATATATATTTATATATATATATATATATATATATTTATATATATATATATATATATATATATATATATATATATATATATATATATATATATATATATATAAAAATAAGTTAGGTACAGCTAAAAGTATTAGGTTTATCCAAGCTTTCGAAAATGTTTATTTGCATCATCAGGGAAACTACAATAGATGAAAAAACCAATAGTAATACATATTCAAGTGCGAAGCATTATAATAGTTACAACTTTGTTGAGTATGGTTCCGATGATGTTAAACATATTCATCTAACATAGTGATACAAAATTTCTTGGTACCAAGCTTATACGCACAACAGAAAACAAGCTACTGGTAGATTGGTAGGATACCATGCAGCTCAGACAGATACCTGAATTACCACTCATATCACAAACAGTCTATGAAAGCGAAATTAAGAGTACTGAAAATCTCAGATCATCAATTCCATAATCGTTAACCTTGTCTTATAAAATTCATATCAAATAACGTTACTTAATAACATACTTCATCTCACTTAGAAGTACTAGCCCCAAACAGTAATAACTCGAACATTGTCTCAAACAACAAAGAAAAAAACACTACTCCTACTCAACCTTTTTCCACTTCATTAACATATATAAGAGAGATCACTCCTAAACTCTCCAGATTATTTAACAGCCCTGAAAAATTTAAAATATATAAAACAATCAGATAAATTCATTCTAAGTTAAAGATAAAACTTCCTTACTTTCAATGTCAAATGTAATTTATAGTATTCCTTGTTATGGTTGTAATAAACAATATATTGCTCAAACGCAAAGATCATTATCAAACAGAATAATTTCTCATAAAAGTGACTGCAGATTGCATCCTGAAAGATGTGCTCTGGCAGAACATGTGAATAAATTGGACCACCAGATGAATTATGATTCAGTGATAGTGCTAGAGACACATACATCAAAGAGAAAATTCTTAGAAATGGCTTTTATTTCCCAAGAAACCAATTGCATTACTAAAAAAACAGATATTAACCATTTGAGTTAGGTCTACTCTTATTTATTGTCTTTAGATATCAATCAAAATTAACAACAATGCAATATCAAATAATAGTTCTTTTTAACGTTACCGCCACCTGGAAACAGGAGTTTCACTTGTCACACCACATAGAGTACACCTTAATATTTATATAATTTTAACAATGTTAATGTGTTTGTATTAACTTTGAACTTCGTTTCGTTTTATTCCTTGATCTACGTTTCGTTTGTATCACTATGTTGGATGAATATGTTTAACATCGTTGAAACCAACCTCAACAAAGTTGTAAGTAACATCATGTTTCGCACTTGAATGTATTACTATTGGTTTTTTCATCTATTGTAGTTTCTCTGATGAAAATAAACATTTCCGAAAGCTTGGATAAACCTTGAAGAGTTTACTTTTTCATTGCTGCTTACCCCCATATCCTTATTTTTGTACCTAACTAGTCAGCAAATACTACTCACCCACTATATATATATATATATAC
Source organism: Gonioctena quinquepunctata (assembly GCA_018342105.1). Lineage (NCBI taxonomy): Eukaryota > Metazoa > Arthropoda > Insecta > Coleoptera > Chrysomelidae > Gonioctena > Gonioctena quinquepunctata. The sequence goes on from JAFIRS010001531.1 coordinate 148,105, forward strand.
TACTCACCCACTATATATATATATATATATATATATATATATATATATTATATATATATATATATATATATATATATATATATATATATATATATACAAAAAATCAAAAACACCATAATTTTTGTTTTCAGTTCAATAAATTACCAAATTTATTAAAACGAGTCTATCTCTATTCAAAAACAAGCTAAGCAAACATATTTCAAATGTACCGATATGATATAATTTGTCTTTTACTTTCCTACTATTACAGCTTTTTCTTCAGTCCAACTCAATATAATATGTAATAACTTTTTAAACTCACTTTTTGTTATGTATATTATATTTTTTGATATGTAACATATACAGTATGTCTCACTAAGTTGGAACCATATGGAAAACTGTTTTATTATTGATTTTAGGAGAAAAAGTTATTCTTCATAAAAAATTCTGCATATTCTAAAATCTAAAATACAATCATCAGATATCAATGTTTTTCAGTCGTATACGTGGTATGTCAAAATATATGAATTTTACTCAGGAGTAAAGTACCTTTATATTTAAAAAAAATTGTTAGTGAAAAAAGTTGTTCAGAACTAAAAACTACGTTCAAATATGCAATTACATCCATTTACATAGAAAATTATTTTTTTCTTATTTTGTCTACAATAACAATGCAAATTTAACTGTAGTTACGTGTAATCTAGGATACACTGACAAAGAAATGATTTGTTGATTTGTTAATAGCAAGATATGTTTGACAGTGAATGTCAAAACGCGTTAAATTAATAAGACACATAAAAATGGTAACTTGTGAAGAGAAAATAGAAATTGTTTTGATTGTGGGAGGAAACTATAAAACGCATATAGAAGCAGCAACTATTTTTAATAACAAACATCGCAATAAAAATATCAATTATTCAACTGTTACGAAAATAGTAAATAAATTCAAGAATACTGGAAGTATTAACAATAATTTTAATGGAAAACGCCGAAAACTGGTTGCCGATGAGAATACGCAGTTTGAAGTAATGCTGTCAGTTGTAGAAAATCTAAAAATGTCATTTCACAAAAGGAAGTCGTCGATGCAACAAAATGTGAGTAAAGATACAGTGACAAGAATTTAAAAACTGAATAAATTCAGACCATTCAAACCAAAAATCGTTCACACATTGAAAAAAAGGGATTATGATAGGCGCTTTGATTTTTGCCATCTCATCCAAGGAAAATCAGAAGAGGACCCTTATTTTACGAGGTGTATAATTTTTTCCGATGAGTCAACATTTTCATCAACTGGAACTGTCTCGTCACAACATTGTCGCTGGTGGTCTGATGAAAATCCCAATTTTGTAATAAAGTCTCATGACCAATATTCATTTAAGACGAACGTTTGGTGTGGCATTTATAAGAACAGAATGATAGGACCTTTTTTTTCGCCAATCTATAAATGCCGAACGTTTTCTACAGTTTTTACAAACTCACATCAATGACTTCTTGAGCGAACTACCCTTACAAGAACGTCAATGTATTTGGTTCCAACAAGATGGTGCCGCATGCCACAGTATATCAAATGTTAGGGAATATCAAACATACATTCCATGGAAAAGTTATTCACAGATATTCTGATCTTTTTTGGCCTGCTAGATCCCCTGACTCAACCCCCCTTGATTACTTCTTATGGGGTTGCTTGAAACAAAAAGTTTATCAGAAAGGACCGTTTCAAGATGTTGACCATTTGGAGAGGATAATTTTAGAAACATGCCAGGAAATTTCTCCAGAAATGATAAGGAATGTATTACGTGAATTTGCCAAAAGAACGATTATATGCATTGAACGAGAAGGTGGATATGTCGAGGCATCGGTGGAATGAGGGAACATTGAATTTCTTTTCATTTCCAGAATTAATATGATGTTAGTTACACAACTTAGTATTTGTATGTATTTTCTTATTTGCACAATATATGCATATGCATTCATTATGTGTTTAAATTGCAAAATTGATAGAAAACATTAAGAAACGAAAAGGTTTTGTCGAATATAAAGGTACTTTACTCTTGAGTACAATTCATATTTTTTGACAAACCGGGTATACGACTGAAATTTTAAAATTTAATTGCATATTTGAACGTAGTTTTCAGTTCTGAACAACTTTTTTCATTAAGAATTTTCGATATTGTCGAATATAAAGGTACTTTACTCTTGAGTACAATTCATATTTTTTGACAAACCGGGTATACGACTGAAAAAATTTGATATCTGATGATTGTATTTAAGATTTTAAAACATGCAAAACTTTTTATGAAGAATAACATTTTTCGTAAAATGAATAATAAAAAAGTTTTCCATATGGTTCCAACTTAGTGAGACATACTGTATATTTGTACTAGTGAATTTTGTATATTAGGATATCCTATTCAATAAAGATATATCTATTTACTACGGGTCATTTCAGCTTTGAATAAATGATAAAATCATTCACATTAGCAATAAAAAAAAATAGTTTCCCTTCCTGGTCCCTATTCCCGTTAGATCCAACTTTAGTAAAGTTATTAATCAAAAGTCTTTTATTCTACGAATTATCATCTTAGCAATCAAAATATTCAACGTAATTTATTCCATATTACAAACATGAAACCACAACAATTATGTTTAGTTAGGTAAAGACTTCAATAATTTTAAATAAATTGAAAAAGAAGGGTACGAACGAACGTATACAAATTGTATAAAAATATAATATTGAAGAATGAACAACTTTTCTCTGTAAGACAGATGGTGTTATCCTATCTATACCATTATAGAAGAGTAAACACACGAAATAAAAGGAATAATTTTCCTAATACCTATATTTGGGAAGGTTATATACGCAGTGGCCAATAAAGTTTTTAATCAATTTGAAATTAGTTGTAATATACTTTTCGATGTATTGTCAGCTCAGAATGATTCAAACAATATATTATAAGTATTAATTATTTTATCGATTCCAGGGATAAAATCACATGGAAAAATTCTTCTGCATCAATATCTGTCTGGCAGTAGTTATCATTTTCAGATTCAACTGTGTTGGAATTACCTTGGGTAATAGCTATCACACTAACAATATACTAAAATAAAATACACCTATGCCATATGTTAAAAAAAAATTAATCACCATTGGTTGTATTGGTATTACTACATTTTCAACTTCAGATCGTCTTTGCTGGGATTTTTCACGGTGTAATTTCCATGGCCCAATAATAAACTTGAGACCTAGGATGTTGAACATCTAACTTTTGCAGGGTTCCTATGAAAATGGATTTAGGTCAATTACTATTCAACTATGTATGAACCTACTCATCAGTAAAAAAAATACTTGCTACAAACTTGAGCATATTTGGTTTCGGTTAAATCATGTCTATTGATTGATTTGATTAATTTCTGTCATCATTTTATAGATAATGTGTTAACATTCGATTTATGTCTAAAATGTATTTCCCCAGGAATTGTGAAAAAAACTCAGATTCTTGCGTTGTTTTCGACAGTTGATACAAGAAAAGGGCATCCGAAAAATATAATTTTAATTCTTAATGGATTCTAAAATCCTAGTCTGTATACCCTTGTTTATAATACAAATAGTCTATAAGAAATAACGATACGAACTCCAAAAAATTTCCAACAATAACTGCAATGTGTTATATACTTCACATTATTGTAATTCACATTCGAATGAAAGTTGACAGCTGCTTGTCTATTTTTAATTCACAGTAGTTTTGTCCAGTAGACTTGTTCGTATAAGAAATCAGATCAAATTGTCAATTTGTAAGAAATTTCTGAAATCGCTTTTGATAGGTGAAAAATCAGCAATACTAGTATTCTATATGGGTGGACGTTTTAGCCAAACATCTGAACATTAAAGTATGAGTCTATAGAACATTCTTGACTGATATTATCACATCAAGAATTTCAATTATGGTTCTAATTTTGTCTGAAATAAAGTGTTGATAGAGTATTCATTCCTAACTAAACTATTAAAATTTTCGTTATTTTCAGACTCCCGTACCTTTGCCAATTTGCTCAGAGTGTCTGGGGACTGAAGCAAAAAATCGAAATGGAGTCTTTGAAAAATTAAGTGCCTGCTCTGAATGTGGAGCCCTCGTTCATTTGTCGTGCACTTCAGCTGGACAGGAGCTTGCTTCTCTTTTGGCAAAAGGCGGAAAATGGTTTTGTGAAGACTGCAAAGTGTGTGATGGATGTGGTAAGGAATGATTATGTTGATATTTCAATACTGGGTGAAATAATAATCTCATATTGATGAGTGATAATAATCTGGCAATATTTTCAATCAATAACATGAGAAGATCAGAAGTGGAAGACTTGTGTTTCCCACTACATAATCGAGTTATTTACTGCACAGAGAAAACAGGGTTATTAAGAATTTGATAATTATGAGTAAAAACTTGTATACTATTTGGGAATGGTATACAGTTGATCATTAGATACAATTTCGTTGCTGAAGTGGTATTTCGACATCAGAAACCTAATTTGATAGTTTATTGACCACTAATGCATTAGTATGGATACTCTTTGCTACATACTTCAATTGTGGTATTGTGGTCATCAAACAGTTTAATGAGTGTTCAATTTATCATAACTCATAACAAAAAAAAAAAAAATCGGTCCTAGGAAACGTTCATCTTTTTTTTGGTACACTATTAATTGTTATCGGTTTAATGAACGCCGCATATCATTTGACTGTCCCATGAAATTATTTAAGGGTCCCTAATTTTATTGTTTTTTAAAATATTCCACTTCACTATAAATACAATTCTTTATTCTTTGAAATTACCACTGTGTTTTGGATCATTATGAAGCCCAAGCAAAACTGTTGTCCTTCAATATTTCATTTGTGATAAGTCCAAACTATTTTGAACCTATTAATCCGCTCCAATTATTATCTTCCTGTATTTCCCCAGATTACTCTTGTTCCTTATCGCCTTGACCGCATCAATGGGGTTTGAGAAAGTCATTTTCAGGGCACATGCTCCATTTTTTTCCAATTCTTCATGGTCAATTTATCTCAATTCCTCTTTTGTTATTTCTTTCAAGTTCGAGTCTTGAGTTCGAGTCTTGTGAATTTTCAGATAAATTTTAAACCATGACGTTATTCTTCTTCTTTCTCTTCCATTTATTCCATCAATGATGCTCTCTTCTGACCATAGGGTTGGAGAATAATCGATTTTCAGTTCACTTATTTCAGCCTGCATGTTATCAATAGATGCAAGCTGTTTAGATATAAATTTTATACCCATTTACATGAGAGATTTTTTGTATAAAGTGTATATTTTCATAAGTTTGCAAAGCGCTTTCGACTTTCGTCATCTTCACTGAAAGCGCTTTGCAAACTTATGAAAATATTCACTTTATACAGAAAATCTCATTAATTCTACGAAGTGTATTCCTTTCCACTTTAATACCCATTTGACAATATCCACAATAAAATTTCAAATTTCTGCTGCCTTTCAGATACATCACTTTTAACCCAGAAGTATTAAGGCCAGAACATGTTTGTTCTCTATGCACAGATCTCTCACAAACCATCACTACATATTGTGGGAATATCCTTATTGTCGTTGCAATGTGCACAACTCATTTCACAAAGTTTCTGAATCCGGTCCTGTTCTTTGAATCTAAAGAATTAAGACTTTATTTTCACCACATGTTTTTTACTTTGGAAGTTTTTTTGGACCTAACCCGTTTTCGCTGTATGATTCCAAATTGTATGTTTCAAAGTAATTGATTAAAAGTGATTTATTTTTGTTTGTTTGAGGAATGCATTTATGTACTTTTAATCAATAAATAACTTGTTTATGTTGAAACACTTTTATACTAATTTCTAGAGATAAACAAATTACTTTCGAGTATATTTCAGAGCATAAATAATACGACTTTTTTCTCACTTACTAATATTGAATTCATTGAAAATTTGGTGTGAACCGTTAATTATATTTCTGGGTTTCAAAACATATAATTTGTTTTATTCGTGATTCTTATTATTTTCAGGAAATACTGGTATTTCAATCTGCTTATTATGTTGCTGCAGCTGTGAAAGAAAATACCACATTGGATGTTTGGATCCGCCTGCTGAAAGAAAACCCAAGTGTCCATGGCGATGTCGGCACTGTTTAAGCCACCATGATAATGTCATAAAACCAAAGAAAGGTGAATCTGGAAGTGCAGTTCGTAAAAAAATTTACAGAGTCCGTCAAAAGTTAAAGGAAAAGAATCTGAAGTGAGTAAGATAATTATGATATTTATTTTTTATTCATTTGTTGCATTAGACTATTGGCAATGGCAATTTTATGGCGAAAGCTCACTTTTGTACCTAAAATACTAAGTAATTTCTAGAAAAATGAGGAAAGCTCATAAAATTAATTTACAAATGTTTTGAACAAATCTGGAATTGAAATAATATTTTTGAAGAGAAAATTGATGAGAACATCATTTTTTCAATTTTTGCAATGTTTTATTCCCGGGATGAACTAAATTTTTACATGTTGACAAAAAAGCTTATATTTACTGATTTGAGCTACTTATATATAAATTCCTGAAAATAAATAGATATAAGAGGAAAATAAAAAAAACTATGGAAATTCCAAAATCTAATAAAAAAATGAATAGGCACAAAGTACAAACATTTCAGAATCACTGGGTGGTTTCGGGTTTTATATATCTGAATGCTCAGTTCACTCTATTTGTTCAGTAAGTATCCGATGAGTTAATACCCTATTTCCAAATTGCTTCATGTCCATTAATTATCAGAGTGAGAAAACAGATCAGCAGTCACTACCCAAAACTGATATTTTATATATATATATATATATATATATATTTATCAAAAATAACAAATACCATCATAAAAATTAATTTCAGTAATGAGAACTCGTTAAATAATTTTTTTGAACTGCCATTAAGTTGATTTCCTATTATTTCGTAGTGTTATCTACAAAGGTACAAGCCAATAATAAATATATATATATATATATGTGTGAAATAAGACGCAGCATATATATATATATATATATATATAAAAAAATAAGAATAAAACAATTGATCAATCAATATTGAAGATATTCCTCAATACTATAAAAGGCTTTCCTAATCCGAAATTTCTTAATCTGTTCTTTAAATTTATATTGGTTGAGAGATTTAAAATTACCTGGAACCTTATTGCAAAATTGAATAGCCAGACAGCCTGGTCCATTCCGACACCTCTCCAGAAGTCTATAGGCCAGTATCAAGTATTGCTCATTTCGAGTGTTGTAGGAGTGAATATCCTCATGTTTTTCATACTTATCCAGATGTTTTCGGATGTAAACCAGATTTTCCAAGATAAACAATGAAGGAAGTGTACGTATTTTAAGGTTATTAAATGCACCCCTACAATCAGTCCTATATGGCAGACCCGCCAAGATGCTCATGGCCCTCCTCTGGAAACACACAGGTTGCCCCCGAGCTATGTCCCCAAGCTATGATAGCATATCTTATGAGAGAATGACAAAAAGAGAAATAAGCAGCCGGACAACTGCTTCTGATACACATCCAACAACGTTCCTGGACAAAAAAATGTTTGACAGCAACCTACCACAACAGTAATCAATATGTTCATTCCACCTAAGCCCCTAGGAACTTAACAATTCTCGGGTTTTCCATCTCAGGCATATTCCACGTCGTAAAAATCATTGCTTGAGTTTTTGTAGCGTTGAGATATAATTTATCTCCCTTGAACCATGACTTGGCCCGTGACAGTGCCTGTCCCAAGGACTCCACAGAGTCAGCCATAACAGTACTCTTATTGGCAATTGTTGTATTATCCACAAAGAGGGTATGATGCATAGCTGGATTATAATGTGGCAAATCATTTATATATATATATATATATATCTGGCATGTAGTGATACAAACCTGGATAGAGCCCTCAGTAATATGAATGTGGTACTTACAAAAGTAAACGAATACATGAAAATAAATAAATTGAAATTGAATGTTCTAAAAATAAAGCCATGTTGATAACAACAAAATATAAATTCAACCAAATAAACCAAAACAATTTGAAACTCGCTATTGATGATATAGACATCGAATTTGTAAACAATATTAAATTTCTAGGATTTCAATTGAACAATCATTATGAATAAATTTATAAAAAAATCACGAAAAAATTATATTTTTTCCCCAGAATCTCTAGTAACCTATCAATGGAAACAAAAATCACTGTATATAAAACAATTATTCAACCACATTTTGACTATTGCTCTTCCCATGTTATATCTTTTCAACTTAAATAAAATTTCACAATTACAAAAAATCCAAAACCGATGAGAATAATCTTAATAGTATACCCCTATAGATACAATGTTCAATTTCCTACAGTGGTTTTCAGTAAGACAAAGACTTATATATTTCACCATGATATTTATATATAAAATATTTAATAACCTTGCTCCCTCCTATTTCCAAGAGTACATCACACTCAATTTTGAGATACATCAATATAACACAAGAAGCAATACAAACATATTTATCAGAAGAATAAACAAGAAACACTCAATGAACTCATTGTTTTTCAAAGGTTTTAATGATTTCAATACTCTACCAAATGAAATTAAGTGTAGCCCAAGTCTATCAATGTTCAAAAAGAAAATTAATGAATATTACATCAATAAGAATATTAGGTAAAAAAAAATAGTATTTCATGTTATAGTTTGAAGCCAGAGGGTATGTATGTTTAATCATAAAATGTTCATTGTCATTTGCTGATTAATATATATTTTTTAAAATTTTTAATTTAGATATTATTATATATATGCTGTTGTAACTTTTTTAATTAATATGTATATTAGATGAAGCTTTTTAAATGAATTTCATCTTCTTCTATATACAGTGTCCGCCAAAATCTTGGAACCATATGGGATTTTTTTTTTATTAATAGTTTCTCAGAAAATTTCATTCTTCATAAAAGTTGGTGCATTCAATTAGACTAAATATGCACATAGCCGTAATCATCAGCGGCGTGCGGCTCAATTCACTATAGAGTAAAGTAACATTACAATGGAAAATATCGAAAAAAAATATTGTAAAAAGTTGTTTCCAATTAAAAGATATTCCCAGTTATCCAGTTTAGTCTACCAATTATTAATTGCAATAACTGCTTGAATAGTTGGCCTCAATTTTTAATAGGAATTATCGACAATAATTTTTGCGTAGTAAATTACTATAAATTAGCATAAATTGTCTGTCAAAGCAATTAACTGCTCTAACAAAATCTTGAAGATGAGTTCAAGAAAACAGGAATGGAAAGATAATGAAATAAAGCCAGGATCCCTAAAAAAAGGTCAATATTTATTAGAAAAATATTTTCTGAATAATTAATAACCACAAAATAAATATTTAAATTAAGAGTTGGTAGGTACGTAACCCAACTGGATAAGTGGGAATATCTTTTAATTGCAAACAATTTTTTTTCAATATTTTTCATAGTAATGTCACTTTACTCTATAGTGAATTTAGAATATCGGCCGATTCCCGCATAGCCGCACGCCACTGATAATGACGCCTATGCGCGATTTAGTCTAATTGAATGCACCAACTTTTATAAAGAATGGAATTTTCTGAGAAACTAATAATAAAAAAAAATCCCATATGGTTCCAAGATTTTATCTCAGAAATCTCCACTTTTAGGCACTTGGAATGTTATGACTTTTAGGTTGAGTATCGATGAGCCGAACTAATGTCAAACGCTCAATTGTCCATTCACTTGTCCCAAGAAAATATGAAGGAACATATGACCACATACCATCGTAACTATGCCACTGGTTGGGGTAAGCAGCAATGAAAAAAAGTAAACTCTTTAAGGTTTATCCAAGCTTTCGGAAATGTTTATGTCCATCATCAGGGAGACTACAATAGATGAAATAAACCAATAGTAATACATATTCAAGTGCGAAACATGCTACTTACAACTTTGTTGAGGTTGGTTTCAATGATGTTATACATATTCATCTAACATAGTGATACAACAGAAAAAAACGTAGATCAAGGAATAAAACGAAGTTCAAAGTTACTATAATCACATTAGCGTTGTTTAAAATTATATAAATATCAATGTGTACTCTATGTGGTATGACAAGTGAAACTGAGGTTAGAAATGAATCTCGCAATTATATTTAAGCCAAGGACACCTGACGGGTGTCACTTGGAAATAGTTACAGTGGTGCCAACTGTTAGATTAGTACCAACTGATGTTGCCAGGTGGCGGTAATGTTAAAAAGAACTATTATTTGATATTACATTGTTGTCAATTTTGATTGATATCTAAAGACAATAAATAACAGTAGATCTCACTCAATTGGTTGATATCTGTTTTTTTATTTATACAATTGTTTTCTTGGGAAATGAAAGCCATTTCTAAGAATGTTCTCTTAGATGTTGCTAGCACTCTCACTGAATCGTAATTCATCTGGTGGTCAAGTTTATTCACATGTTCTGCCAGAGCACATCTTTCAGGATGCAATGTGCAGTCACTTTTATGATAAATTATTCTGTTTGATAATGATCTTTGCGTTTGACCAATATATTGTTTATTACAACCATGACAAGGAATACTATAAATTACATTTGACATTGAAAGTAATGGAGTTTTATCTTTAACTTCAGAATAAATTGATCTGATTGTTAAAACTGTTTTATATAATATTTTTAATTTTTCAGGATTATGAAATAATCTGGAGAGTTTAGGAGTGATCTCTCTTATGTATTGTAATGAGTGAAAAAAGGTGGTGTAGGCGTATTTTTAGTTTCATCGTTGTTTGAGACAATGTTTGAGTTATTACGTTAGTACTTCTAAGTGAGACGAAGTATTATATAGAATGTTATTGAGTAAAGTAAAGGATTCTGTTTATGGAATTTAGGATCTGAGATTTTTAGTACTCTTAATTTCATTCGATTTACCAAGTTCACTTTCATAGACTGTTTGTGATATGAATGGTAATTCAGGTATCTATCTACCTATACCAATCTACCAGTAGCTTGTTTTCAGTTGTCCGTATAAGCTTTGTATCAAGAAATGGTACGGAATTTTCGCTGTTCTCAGTTTTAATTGTGAACTGGATATAAGGATCGTAGCTATTGAAAGTATCGAGAATCTCATCCTCACCATCATTCGGTAATGCATCAACATATTTTTTTTTGAAATTCAGATTGAAAGATAAAACTGGAATAACATTGTCTAACAAATCATCCATGACGTATGCTGCTAAAATGGGTGAAATGGAGTCTCCCATTAGGGTACCAAAGGTTTGTTTATAAATTTTATTATTGAAAGAAAAATATGTATTATCAAAAAGGCCTTCAAACGAGTCTTTTATATAATATTCATTGTCAAAGTTGAATGCGTTTGTTAAAATTTCTGTCAAAAAATATGCTATCCTTTTAGTAGGGGCTCCTATAGAAGCCCCTATAGGTCTGACTGAAAGGGTAGGCTTATGAATTTTGGGTAGAGAATAGAATTTTGGAGAAATGCCATTATAGCATGTGAGTTTCTTTTTCATAACTACATCAATTTGATTTGTTTTATACATGACTTTAATTAATAATAATCTTTATTAAATAGGAAATCCTAGTTTACAAAAAAATATATGATGTAAAATCATTAATAAAAACAAAATAAATATATATAGATAACTAACTAATCTAAAAATGTGAACATGGTATTTAACATTACACAATACGTATCTACAATAGATATACAATGTGCGTGTTGATATAAGTGAATAACTAATCAATAATTAATTTTTTTATTTTAGATTTGAATATTTGAATGGATGAACTCGTCTTGATTTCCATGGGAAGTTTACTGTACTCAACTAAACCTTATTGAAATAATGAATTCATAGTTCTTTTCATTCTAGTACGATTAATATGAAAATCAAACCTACCCCTAGTCTCATAGTTGTGAATTTGGTTATTAAATGTTATGGATTCATTGAGATAAATTGGAAATTCACAATTAACCACCTTGTAAATGAATATCAGGGAAAAATATAATATCCTCTGCTTTACTGCCATCCAATCAAGAACAGATAACGTAGAGTTAACAGGGGTATATCTGTTGCACTGAAGTATGATCCTCATTCCGCGATTTTGCCTTTTCTCTGAATTGCTGAGGTAGGGTCTTTCGGTAGTTCTACATATGAGCTACTGTTGATTATGATGTCAATTAGGTTTGGTTTTCAATTTGGTTTTGAGATAAATTTTTGAATTTTACTTAATGAAAAAGTTTATTGTACGAAATTTGTTGTTTGCTGGCGAAATTTTGAAAAGTTAATTCATTTGTGAGAGAGTTCAATGTCTTTTTCAAAGTCACTAGAGAACATTCAAGTTTGTTAATTACGTTATGATTTGAAGAAATCTCAATATTCAATAATTTTGTTCCTAACTTGTAGTTATTTTCCCTCACATTGGAGCGTGTTTCCTGTCTAAGGAATAGGTTTTCAATCGGTCTTACAGCTTCGATATCACTGAGCTTCGTGAAACTCGTGAAAAAAATATCACTATAGCAAGAGCAACTAATATTATAACAAACCACATCCAACATTCTAACCATAACTCAAGTATATGGACTCTTTCTTCAATTCCAAGATATTCTTGAAAGACAATCCTAATTTGATTCTCACACAATCAGACAAAGGTAATGTAACAGTCATAATGGACAAGGATCAATATCTTAACCTATCCAATGACATCATAATCAACAGTAGCTCATATGTAGAACTACCGAAAGACCCTACCTCAGCAATTCAGAGAAAAGGCAATGAATTAATTAAAGTCATGTATACAACAAACCAAATTGACCAAATTGATGAAGTTATGAAAAAGAAACACATGCTAGAATAGCATTTCTCCAAATTTCTATTCACTACCCAAAATTCATAAGCCCACCCTTTCAGTCAGTCCTACAGTGGCTTCTATAGGAGCCCCTACTGAAAGGATAGCCTATTTTTTGACAAAAATTTTAACTAACGCATACAACTTTGATAATGGATATTATATAAAAGACCCGTTTGAAGTCATCTCCCTTTTTAGCAATGTTTATTTGGATGCTTGTATTAGAGCAATACACAAAAATTGGGATCGTATCAGTAATTATTGTAGCATTAACGAAGAGACTTTTTTGGAATTGTTGACTTTCCTTTTTGATAATACATATTTTTTTTTCAATAATAAAATTTATTAACAAACCTTTGGTACCCCAATGGGGGCCTCCATTTCACCCATTTTAGCAGCGTACGTCATGGATGATTTGTTAGACAATGTTATTCCTGTTTTATCTTTCAATCTGAACTTCATAAAAAATATGTTGATGATATTATATTAGCATTACCGAATGATGGTGTGGATGAGATTCTCTATACTTTCAATAGCTACGATCCTCATATCCAGTTCACAATTGAAATTGAGAACAGTGAAAATTCCGTACCATTTCTTGATACCAAGCTTATACGGACAACAGAAAACAAGCTACTGGTAGATTGGTATAGGAAACCATGCAGCTCAGGTAGATACCTGAATTACCATTCATATCACAAATAGTCTATGAAAGTGAACTTGGTAAAACAAATGAAATTAAGAGTACTGAAAATCTCAGATCCTAAATTCCATAAACAGAATTTGAACATTCTCTTTAACCTTTTCTTAGAAAATTCATATCCAAGAACTTTACTTAATAACATTCTATATAATACTTCGTCTCACTTAGAAGTACTAGCCTTAAACACTAATGACTCGTACATTGTCTCAAACAACAATGAAACTAACCGTTTTTCACTTCATTTCCATATATAAAAGAGATCACTCCTAAACTCTCCAGATTATTTCACAATCCTGAAAAATTTGAAATATAATATAAAACAGTTCTAACAACCAGATTAATTTATTCTGAAGTTAAATATAAAACTCCATTATTTTCAATGTCAAATGTAATTTATAGTATTCCTTGTCATGGTTGTAATGAACAATATATTGGTCAATTGCAAAGATCATTATCAAACAGAATAATTCGTCATAAAAGTGACTGAAGATTGCATCCTGAAAGATGTGCTCTGGCAAAACATGTGAATAAATTTGACCACCAGATGAATTACGATTCAGTGAAAGGGTCACATACATCTAAGAGAACATTCTTATGGCTTTCATTTCCCAAGAAAACAATTGTATAAATAAAAAAACAGATATTAACCATTTGAGTGAGATCTACTCTTATTTATTGTCTTTAGATATCAATCAAAATTGACAACAATGTAATATCAGATAATAGTTCTTTTTAACATTACCGCCACCTGACAACATCAGTTGGTACTAATCTAACAGTTGGCCCCACTGTAACTATTTCCAAGTGACACCCGTCAGGTGTCGTTGGCATAAATATAATTGCGAGATTCATTCACACCACTTAGAGTACAGATTTATATTTATATAATTTTAAACAACGCTTATGTGGTTGTAGTAACTTTGAACTTCGTTTTATTCCTTGATCTACTTTTTTTTCTTTTGTATCACTATTTTAGATGAATATGTTTAACATAATTGAAACCAACCTCAACAAAGTTGTAAGTAGCATATGTTTCGCACTTGAATATTGTATTACTATTGTAGTCCCTCTGATGATGGAAATAAACATTTCCGAAAGCTTGGATAAACCTTAAAGAGTTTACTTTTTCATTGCTGCTTACCCCCAATATCCCTAGTTTTGTATATTATTATATATATATATATATATTATATATATATATATTATATATATATATATAATATATATATATATATATAGGTATATCTATGTAATATATATATATATATATATATATTATATAGATATATATTTGAATCTATACTCACTTTTACTAAGGCTTAGTCATTATACCTCCTAAGAGATTGGCAGATTGGGGAACTTCCCAAGCTCTCCTTTTGTAACAATAATATATTTTCAAAATTATATGTTGGTTACACAACCGGCTAGCATAGGACTTTATCAGATTTGTCCCCCTGAAGATGACATAATGAAAATTAATTACAATTACAAAATTATGAATGAGCTTACCCAAAAGAACGTAGAAAAAAGGAAACATACAATAAAATACTAATAAATTTGCATTTTCCTTTTTTTCATCTTTTTCTTGAAAAATAGAAGTGCCAGTAAAATATAAATACTAAATGATTATCAGTATTGTTTCATACAAAGATCCTTTTGAAATAATAATGAAATTTGATAGTTGTAATTTTTTATTCCATTTCAAATAATAACAATTCCCCTATAAAAATGAATGTTTGTTTCAGATTGAAGGAAACAATACCAACTACAGTGCCTTCAACAGCAACATCAGTGTTACAAACAACACCAGCAGCTTCTGATGTAGATGTTTTAAAATGCCAAAGTAGAGTTTCAGACCTCAGTGACAGTGATAACAGCAATTTTGAGGGTACGCCAACTCCCACCAAAAATACACATCCTCTTGAAAATTCCAAATCCACTTTTCCTATATCTCATGACATTGACCAGTTAGAAACTCATGACCGTATGTCAAAAGAAAAACAGAAATTTTTCAGAACATCAGTGTTCAATTCCGAAAAGAAAAAATATAACAAGACCCAACTTTCTAAAAAACATAAAAAAAACAGGGCTGAGAAATATATTAATGTAGTTGATCAGGAAATAGAAACAACCATTAACAAAAAAATTAATGTTGAAGTAAAAACTTCTGATCATGCATCTAAAGAAAACACAAAATCTACTATTAAACCAACATCTAAAAAACCCAAGAAGGTGCTAAGCTCTCAATCAACCAGCATAGAAATTCAAGAAAAATCAAAAATCAATGTTTGTCAACAGTCTAAAAAGAAGTTGAATTCCAAACTACAAGCAGATGTCACTTCTGAGAATATGAAGCAAGAAGAGGAAAGTAGTTTTGCAGATAGTTGTTCATCATGTTCGTCAGATTCTGATACTAATTCTTCTGTAGATAACTCCGATTCAAGAACTAGTATCAGAAATGCTCAGATTCTCGAAACGTTTTGTGTTAATGATGAAAATAAAAAAACTTTTGGCAGTATAGGTGGTATTCCTATAGACAAAGATGTGCCTTGGGGATTTGCAGCAGCTGCCGCTGAAGCTAAGGGAAATGAATTGAATCTACTTTCATCTAAACCATTGGCAAAGTCAAAGAGCTCAGGAAACCTCTTTCTCTCTGCTTTGAAAGAGGATAGTTGGATCAAAGAAACTAAAGATGATTCGTCATTGCTGGCTAATGATGAATTATCAACCGATAAAAATCTTAAAGCACCTGGTTTCGGTCAACTCAAGAACTTGTTTGATGGCCTTTCCCATCTCTTTGCAGCTCCTTCAGAAAGTAGAGCAAGTAGATCACAGCCTAATTATAACCCCAACAGGAGAAAGCCAAAAGAGGCCAAAGAGGAAGAATGCAAAGAGGATGAAGAAACTGCGGATTCAAAAGTTGAGGTCAAGAGAACTCGAAATTTTACCAAAATAGAAAAAAAAATTGAAGTGGAAGATGAAACTCCTGCCAATATCGCACCTAACCCTCAAGACAAAGATACATATGTCAAAATTAAACCTGATCCTAAAAAAAATATTTCTTCCGCACCTGTACCTGAATTCCCATTCAAAAACGATCCCATATCACCTTCTATGACACCTTCAGGACTAGTTAAAACAGCAGTCAATTCAAAGCAACATGAAAGAAGAAAGTTAATAAAATCAGAAGTGGTGCAGCCCACTCCCAAAACTGCCCCAAATACTCCACAACAAAAATCAAATATAGATGTAGATGGTCGTGCCATGAAAAAGCGCAATCAAAGGGGTACAAGTCCACTGTCTGTGGCGCCGTTTACCAACACTCTGACGGGTAAGATCGGATGTCCAAACCTACCATATTTTACTGCACCTTCCTTTCCAACATTCACCTTACAACCTACCCTATTCTTTCAAGATTCTAACACTTCTCTTTCAGAGCACAACCAAAAATTAAAAAAAACATATTTAAAGACGTTCATGAGTTTTAAAATTAACAATTTGATTAATCATTTCCTTAAAAAATTTTCAATAATATTTCAAAAATAATAATAATCATGCCCCAATCCCTAGATTTGTGCCCAAGTTATATATATATATATATATATATATATATATATAGAATTTAAACAACATGGTGTACATATTTCTTATTATAAAAAATATCATAAATAATTGATGTTATAATATATTTTGATAAAGATCAATTTGTTGAAGTTAATTTTTCAATATTTATTGAATCACAAAAAGTAATTATACGCTATTCTTGAAAAATTAATGTGTATGTCCTTTAGATGTACAATATCTTTGTACATATTTTCAAAACTTTAGCTTAAGCTAAAAAATCTCTAGATTTTCACTAAATTAAAAAATATTATGATACCTATAAATCAGAATCAGTCCTATAGTTATTAATTAAGAACATTGTTCACATATGGACAATCTCACAATACCTCTTCATTATATTAATATAAACTGGATATGAATAATTCAATATTCGGTATCAACAACTTAATTTGATGAATCATGTAATTGTAAAAAGTTGTATTTGTTAATTTCTCATTCATTCCTTGCATTTCCATTGGATATTTTAATACAGATGTGGCTACTTCCCGAGAAAATGTATATTTGAATTATAAAAGATAAAAAATGATATGAAATGAAAATAGAAATACAAAAAAAAAATTGATATGCATATTTATACGTAATAAAAAATTAAAGATGATCAACTTTCGAGAAACCTTTTGATAACAGTTTTCCAATTGTAACCTGGGAATAAATATGGATGTTTTCACCACATGTGCTCTCTACATTTAGTAGAACATTATTGCATATAATATACTCATAAACATTGAATCAAACTTAGATTGATGAATTGTATCTATTTGTTTACAAACTAATGAAATAATAATTCCAGATAAAAATATATCCATTCACAAGCCCCCAATTGGGAATTCTAACATAGAAAACACATTGTAGTTTTTTCACTCAATTCTTTCATTTGGTAATCCAATTCAAGTAGTCCAGTACTAAATTTGTATTTCTCAATTACTTGTCTTTGTTACTGTGAAGATCTCCTTATTACATTTATTGATCAAAATATTAGTAAATCATCAGTAACTAAAACAAGATTTTGCTTTTATACCACCATTTCTGGCAATTCACACTGATAGTCTCCATCTTGGAGATCAATAATGTTAAATAATTTTGTATTGCTTTGTTTTGATCTCCCCAATCCACTTTCTCAACAGATTCCATTAATTTGTATCTTTTATTCTACAACAATTGGTTAAAGTTTTCAAATTGATGGACGTAATTTAGTAATTTTATAAAGTTTGGTACAAAAAGGTGTAATTTCTAAAAGAATGTTTTTTGTCATAGGAATTTCTGATAAAGATAGCAGGTAATATAAGTATCCAGAGGTAAAAATTATTACTATTATATGTTTTGCCATGAGACCAAAACATTTTTAAATCAAACATATTAACTGCATTCCTCCCACAACCAATGGAATCATTGTTGTTGAGATCATAATTTTCAGGTGAACTGAAACTTCCCCAGCTTCCTCCAGGAGTCACACAAAAAGATGTTGAACTTTTCAAAGAAACACGAGAAAGGGCAGCGACTGCAACGGCGGCTTTATTACTTCCAGAATCAACTAAAGTAGAAGATGCTGATCCCAATGATAAACTCCTTTCACCTTCCCAGGCAATTTTGGACCAAGGAAGATGTCCAGCTGCAATTGAGTTTGGAAAATATGAAATCCAAACTTGGTACTCCAGTCCCTTCCCCCAAGAATATGCAAGACTACCCAAACTGTTTCTTTGCGAATTTTGTTTGAAATATACAAAAAGTAAAGCTGTTCTTGAAAGACATCAAGACAAGTGTACCTGGCGACATCCTCCTGCTACTGAAATATATCGTTGCAAAGACTTTTCAGTATTTGAAGTGGACGGTAATGTAAATAAGATTTACTGTCAGAACTTGTGTCTTTTAGCCAAGTTGTTCTTGGATCATAAAACCCTGTATTACGATGTTGAACCATTTTTATTTTATGTCTTGACAAAGAATGATAAGAAGGGTTGCCATTTGATTGGATATTTTTCCAAAGAGAAGCATTGTGTACAGAAATACAATGTGTCTTGCATAATGACCATGCCCCAGTACCAGAGACAAGGTTTTGGCAGATTCCTCATTGAATTCAGTAAGTATAATATTCATTTTATTCAAATTATTTCCAAACTAGATTGACCCTGCTAGCATAACCCATTTGATGCAGCATCTCATTCATTACCAAAAAACTACCACTAATCAATTGGGATATTATTGGAACAGAGTAAATGTTACTTTTGTTTTTGTAAACAATCACAATTATTACACTTTCTGTTTTTCTTGATCGAGCTTATTCGTTTCTAAGTGGCGAAAAAACGGTCAGACATCGTTCACTTTTCCTTAGTGAGGACCATAGGTTCACTTTTACTTAAAATAATTCTTGTCACTAGTTGTTATATAATAATTAAATAACAACCTTATTGATCCTAAGAAACATACATGTTTATAATAAGGATCTTGAACTACTACATATTACAAACATTCATTGTGAAGTGATTGTATCAAAATTCAATAGTAGAAAGGTCAATATAGAAAAAAAATCGTTTAAAATTGTTTTGAAGATATTTATCCAAGTCACTGGGTGTATATATTTTTTTTACCAAAAAAACAACTTTTAAATGCATTAAAAAATCATTAAATTACTTAAATAAATCAAATGAGTAGTGAAATTTAATATGAAATGAGACACTGATCGTTGTAAAGAAATATGTTCATTTCAGATTCATTTGAATAAGCTCTAGATTTATCTAAACTCCTCGAATTATCTTATATTACACTGAAATACATATGAGCACTTGTTCTCTTGAAAAACAATTATTGCATCTGTTACAAACTTTTGCTAGTTGAAAAATTTTTTGTTTTACACGTTTTTTAATTTTTAGGCTACCTGCTTTCAAAAGAAGAAGGGCAACCTGGTACACCAGAAAAGCCTCTTTCTGATCTTGGAAAGGTGTCGTACCACGCTTATTGGAAGTCTCTTATTTTGGAGTATTTACATTCTCATCGAAGTGAAAAACTCAAACTTAATGACATAAGTAAAGACACTGGAATGTATTGCCATGATGTATCTTTAACATTACAAATGCTTGGATTCATAAAATACATTCCTGTAGAAGATGAACTCAAACCTGTTATATGCATTGATTGGGCAAAAGTTGATAGTCATATTGAAAAAGTTTCACAATCAAAAACAAGAATTCCAATTGACTATGAATGTCTTAGGTGGACCCCACTTGTTGCAGCCTCTGTGAATCCTTTCTGGGAGCCTAGATCTGATGAAGAGAAAGATGGCAGTCTCAAAGACACAGCTGATATAATTGTTCCAATGCCAGAAAAAATTATTATTGAAACTCAACAAGGTGTCAAGCTGAGGCGAGGAAAGAAAAGGAAAATTTCCAGTGCATTACCACGAACACCAAAGAATCCAAAAATTGAGCCCAAACCCTCAACAGTTCCAGCAGTGGACAATACCGTTAATATAGAAGAAATTGAAATAACTTCTTCTGGAAGGAAACGAACCAGACCTAGTAAATTTAACGAAACCACATTTGCTGATGTCAAATCCAAAGTAATCATGGATACTGGTAATAAAAGAAAACGTGTTCATCCAGGAGCTGAAGAAGAATTGAGGAATTGTAAAAATGTTGAACCCCAAACAATAGATGGAACTCCTGTTAAATCCCACAGGACATCAAAGGCAAAAGTTCTTAAAAAACCTCTAGTGAAGTTAACAGAGCAAGAATCAAAGGTAAAACGATTCATAGTTTATTATTATGGTTATATTCATATTGAAGCATTGTTTTTTGAATAAATTCGCTTCATTATTAGTACGTTTGTCAATGTTTTTTCAATTCTCTTATTCACTCAATTTTTTTTTAGATTGAGGAAGTATCCACTCCAAAGTCAGATTCGAGTGTCAGATCCAAAAGAGGAACAAATATTAAAGAAAGGGCCATTGGTGAAAGATGGTCACATAGAAGACTAAAGAAGCAGCAAGAATTGAAAAAAGATGAAGAGGTTGGTGTTCTACATGATATTCCAGTTGAAGAAAATGTTCCACTAGCCTTGGAAAGTTCCACTGAAGTACCCGAATGTACTATAATAGAGTCATCCAGAAATACTACAGTTTTGCCCTCCCAGATTGAAAAATGTACCCCGAAAAATATCAAGAAAAAACGAGGATGGATCAAGGGTAGGGCACGAGGAAAGTTATCTGACAAGAAAAAACAATTGACTTTGCCAGAACTCATCAAGAAAAAGTTGCAAAGGGGTAGTGAAAGTGAATCACTTGTTTCTGAAAAATCAGAAGATGAATCAACTTCCAAGAAAGAAATTATTGGTACTCCTGTGAGCGTAGAAAAGGACAGGATGAAAATAAAAAAAGAGGACAAGATCAAAAGAACTTCCAAAATATCGAATGAGGAAGACTCAAGTGCAGAAGCTGATGATGAAATGGAAAATGATGAATTACCTGTTCAACGAGACTCTTCCCCTAATAATAAATTCAAATTCTCAAAGACTACTCCAACCAAAGAAAAAATCGATAACACTCAAAATCATCTCATAAAAACTTCCCCCAGAAGTAATATAAAATGTGATACTGATCCTAACACTACTTCTCAAAAGAATACCACCGAGTTTTCAAAACTAGAAAAAGCACCTTCACCTTCCTATACTACAACTTCAGAATCGGAAATGGAAATTGACGGTCAAAAAATAAAAACCATCTCCC
Source organism: Gonioctena quinquepunctata (assembly GCA_018342105.1). Classification (NCBI taxonomy): domain Eukaryota; kingdom Metazoa; phylum Arthropoda; class Insecta; order Coleoptera; family Chrysomelidae; genus Gonioctena; species Gonioctena quinquepunctata. Next base: position 170,043 of record JAFIRS010001531.1, read on the forward strand.
TACGAGAAGTGTATGAGAACACTCACATTGTACCCCAAATGAAAAAACAAACTGATCCTACCCCTCTACCCCTCAATACGAATCTTGCCAATGAACAAGAAGCAAAATCTGAACTAAAACATTCTTCTGCCACTGAGGATGTGAAAGAAGAAAGTGTTAGTTCCCTCGAAAAACCTATTGCGCCAGAAGTTCCAGTTGAATCTGGAAGGAAATCCACTGATATGGAAATAGAAAAGTTTGATGAAAATCACATAAACAATATTATAATTCCCAAGCAAATTCCAGAAAAGTTTGATGAAAATCATTCGAACAATATTATAACTCCCAAGCAAATTCCATCTCCAAAACCGGAATCATCACAGGAGTTTGGAATACAAACTGAAATTAAAAATGAATCAATGCCCACTTCGAGTGGAATTGATGAAAAATATATTATTGAGACTAAATCCGAACCTGAGGAGGTGGTAACTCTAGCCACTGATGAAACACCAGATTTAGCAAAGAACTCTACACATCCAAATCAGCCAATAATGCATAGTCAGGTAATACAAGAGTTGTCCATACAAAATCAACAAAATAACAATTCCGATTGTCAAAATGAAAGTTCCATTATAATGGACAAGCAAGAGCAATGCTCTGAGGGGAGTGAAGTCATTCCTTCACAGGAAAAAATACCTTTAACTGAAAAAATTGAAATACAAAGTGACGGAGGAGTTGTACAAGCTCATTTAAAGGAAACCACAGTTATTCAAAATCAGATAATGCAGAAAAAATATGATATTGAACAGACCGACAAAAATATAAATGTTATAGAAAAATCTGTCATACAGAAGCAAATGTACGAGAAACCTTTGCAGACCATTGAAACGAAACAAACAGGTGTATCAGATAGTCCCTTTGCTCATGATGAGTTGAAAAAGCAAATTATTATCAGTGAAACAGCTGAGGAAATACCAGAACCTGCTGTCAAGTTAACGACAGTACAGTCTACATCCTCCATACCTGAGCATGATAGTACACTTACAGAAAAGTGCCAAAAAGAAGTAAAAATGTTACCACAGCCTGAAGTAAAACAGGTGAAGTATAAAGAAGAACCAAAATTGTCACCTAAACAGGAACTTGTCAAATCAGAGAACAGACCAAAGCAGGAAAAAGGTGATGAAAAACGTTATCAAAAAATATCTCATGAGGACAAGACTACTTATGATGTTCAGAAATTGCACATGGATAGTGACAGCCTTCTGGCAAATGCAATGGCAACCCAGAATTACCATCATATGACTCAAGCACAATATCCTCCATTTCCTTGGGAAAGAATTCCCTGGGGCAAAAGTATTTATTACGATAATAAAAGAGAATTTCAGGGATATCATATGATTCCTCAGTTCCCTCCATTAGAAATGTTACCAAAACAACCCAGCTGTGAGAAAGAAAAGCATCTTACCAAATCTCATCGCCATTCAAATCAGGTAAGCTCCAACAGTAATAGGATAAAAGAAGTCAACAAGTGTGAGACCAGAGAAAAACATCCCTCACCAAGGAAAGAAGAAAAACACAAGTTAAAAATTGACCAGGATGTTTATAGCTCTATGAAAATGACTGATACACCTAAATCTTCAAGTTGTTCTTTCAGTGCTCACAGTTTGAACAAGACAAGTAATGTAATAAATGTGAGCAATAATAGTGTGGAAAAAAATGATACTAAAAATAAGGTAGAAGTGGGACAAAAACTCGATACGACTCCTCATCAAATGCATCATTCTGTGAAGTCCAATCCACAGACCTCATCAACTTCAGATTTACCATCGATGGGAGTGTACACCCCAGATTCCACAACCAACTCTGTTCTTAGTGTACATTATGGTCAATGTGAGTTAGATGTTGCTCCTGTAAGTCTCGAATCTCCTGCATCGGTATCCAGTGATATGAATTCCCAAAATTCTGTAGATCCCGTGAGACCACCTTCTGCAATTGCTGCCAGTCAGACTTCTGCACAACAGACTCCACAAACCAATTACGACTGTTCTGTTCAACATAATATGCAACAAAGTCTTCAGTCTGCCACTGCGTCTAGTCCAAATGTTACTCAAACAATGCAAATGGCGCAGGCAAATCAGTCTCTACATCAAAATACTACCAGCAAACGACAAGTTCAGCAGCAGAGAAACAGGTCAAATACGCCGTCGTCGAATAAGCAACACACTATTAGTCGATCCACTCCACCTAGTACAACTCAGCAAGTTCAACAAAATAGGCAGAGGGCAACTCCTCCATGTAGCACACATCATCAGCACATGCAGGGAAGTCCAAGCACACAACATACTACCATGCAGCAGCAGCATCATAACTCCCAGCAATTACAACCTCATTTGCATCACCAAGTAGTCCATCAGAGTTATCAATACCAGCTAGGACCTTCTCCAGTTCACCAACATCCCCACCATTCTCATCATCACACTGTTATTAGTCAAGGAAACTACATTCCCCTAACAGTGACCACCCAAGGATTTGCATCCCAACCAACAAGTACCTGTGTTAACGTACCCCCCATGACTACAGTGATACAGCATAGTATGGGCACCCAGCAAGGTGGTATAAGCCCTCTGAATAGCCTTGGTACATCTCATCAAAAATTAGCTCCTAGTCCAAGTTGCGCTGTAACTTCTGGATCGAATTTTTATATTCAGACAAATTCCCATGCCCATTCTCATACTCCAGGACCTACCTCTACCTCATCCCCCAATCAACGGGGGAATCCAGGTCAGAGTGGATCTGGCAATGCAAGTTGTAGTTTGGCGAAATTACAGCAGTTAACCAATTGCCTTGACATACCACCCGTATGTAATACTATGACACCTTCTCCTACAGCTATGACTCTAACTCCTCCTCCTACACATCCTCACGCTACTCCCCCACCTTCACATCAAATGGTGCAAAACCAAACTGTTAGGAATTTGACACCACCTTCTTCTATACCCCCAAATCTTCAGCAACAAGTGTTAGGGTACCACAAGTATTATCAAACGAACATGAATGTTAATCAACTTAGTGGTACAGTGACACCTCCTATTGGGCAAAATTTAGGTAGACCCAGTAGGAATTCCTCTAATGTAGCTGCTATGCAGCATATGCAAACATATAACATGAATAGCTATCCAATGACCTCACAGCAAACGCCAGGTTCTGTGACAAGTTACATTGCTAATACCCCTGGATTCAATCAGATTCCAATGCAGATGATGAACATGGCGCAAACACAGTATCAGGATCCAACAGCATTACAGAGAGCACAACAAAATACTATGTATAGAGCCTATATTAATGGGATAATGCAACCATTAAATGGAACTATGAGACGCTAAAATTCAGTTGATTAAAGTCAGCAATGATATATTTTCATAGATTACCCTGCTAAATAATGCTGATACCATAAAATTGCGGATTACAGAATAACCATAAGGCATGTTACTTATTCTAAAAAATGTGATTGTTTTCAAGAAATTGAATTATCAATCTGAATTCTGATTTTGGAAATGTCCAAACAATTGTGGTCCAATTACAGACTAACAATAAACATCTGCAGGTATTTTGACCAAATGGAGAGCCAATTTGATTATTGGTAAAACAAAACGAATTCTTATATTGACATGTTCATGAAAAAATTTATCACGATAAAAGCACGTTCTCACGAATCAAGTTTAATTGACCGATTATAGTTGATCAATAAAAGTTGAAGGAAATCTGTAGCGAGAACCTTTATTTTAATATAGTTGAACAACTTTTTAGTGGATCAAGGAAATTTTGATCCAGTCAAACTTTCAAGTGATGAGTCGACCGCCAATTGCTTTCAAGTTGAAACTTGTATTGACACGTGTGAATTTCAGTTGAACTTCAGTCCGTTTTCAACTGGTCACACTACTCGTGCATGAGTGAATTGAATCAGTATCTATTGAAATTAGTGACCAAAAACTGATTCGAATCATATTCCACTTTTGTTGATCAACTATAATCGGTCAATTAAACTTAATTCGTGAGAACGTGCCTTCAAATTAAAGTGATATCAACCAGTGATCAAGTTAAGTTTCAAGTCAGTTTTGAGTGTTGACAGATGAAAGAATAGCCTGTGTCTGAAGTTTGTATTTCCCCTTCTTCTGCAGGTGAAGAAGTAACGAAAATGAATCATTAGGCCCCACTAAATATTATTTAGATGTATAGTTGGTCAAGTGTATAAAATTGCAGAATTGCGATTCAAGCAAATTCTTGCTTTGAAAAACAAATATTTTCATGAAACAGTAATTTTTTGCAGTTTCCAATCTCGGTTTGTTTTTTTTTATTATTTCTTTTTTGAAATAGATGTAGCTGAAAGGGATATACATATTGATTGATTGAAGTTGTATTTATTCATAGGTTTAATGCCACTTTGTCAGACAGACTCTGTAAATGTGTACATTGTAAATATACAATAGTAGTGACAAGTTTCAAACAATTGTTATGTAAGTTGTAATTTGTTAGGTATTTGGGAGTTCACTCCCTATAGAGCACCATCTGCATTCAAGAAGTATTTCCTTACAAGAGTAGGTGTAAGGTGTTTTATTTTCGTAAGAATTTGGCTGTGCAGGCTTTTCTGATCTGTTTGTGTAAATGTATATTTCCATGTTGTTAATATTTTTTCTCATTTGTTATTTGGTCTTAGACAAGGTAAATGTTTTATGAATGTGACATAGTTTCCAGTGACATTGAATTTTTTCATATTTTTAGGCGCAGCCTCATTTTTCTTTGTTATGCATAGAGTTACTGTACCTAATGACATAGTTATTTATTACAGATTGTAAGATATCTCTGTATCACATCATTTATTGATCCACATTTCTTTAACTCGCAATGCTGTGAAAAGTTAATGAAAAATAATTTAGAATGAGGATATTTCTATCCCAATTCACATGTGCACTGTAGTATTTAGTTTTGTTTGAAACAAAATTTGTTTACTAACATTTTGCTGTATGTTTTACTTTTGTATAATTAATATACATATATTATTGATATTAAAAGAACACTAGTTTTAAATAAATCTGTTATTTTAATTCTTCTAATCGAAATTTGAATGTGAAATTATCAGATTCTGGGTAATAACATATGATGTGTAGAAACTCTGATGATGAAAATAAAAAACAAAAATCACAAATCTTCAAATTATAATTTGTTTTTGGCTGCCAAAATTTCTGCTGGGGAATGTATCTTTCCTCCGATGTTAATGAAATCTAGAGAAACATATTAAGATGTTCCACGCTTCATCAATCAATTTGATATCTCAAATGAAGGATGATGAAAGGAGAGATGCCTGCCAAAATAACAATCCAATATGCAGGGTGTCCCAGAAGTATTGGAATGTATTTCAAGTACACTGACAAGAACAAAAATGAGTCATTAATCATGAAGTTCTGATAGGTTTCTAACAAAATAAAATTTGAATGCCACCAATCCAAGAGAAAATTTCTTTAAATCTGAAGGCACTTTCATCTTAATAAAAAAATATTTTATTTATTCTATTATGGAATCACAAACTAGTGTAAAATAAAAGCATGTATTATGGATAATTTTTGAGAGATATCTTCCGGGTATTCTTGAAGAATAACTTATAAGTATTCTAGAAAGACATCTCATGGAAATCCTTGAGGAAACTTGGTGTACCCTTCAGATATCTGTCACACGTCTGTAGTCTGTGATCCTATGCTGAATTTTCGGATGTCATTCGGTAAGTTTTGATGACAATTCAAAAATGAATGTGTTTTGAAAAAAGATTCTTTCTGTCATATATATAGTGGAGATATTGAGGAATAGGTGACAAGTATGCTGTATGTGCCTAATGAAAACTCATTCATTTTTTATATTACTCAATTTCGCTAATAATTATCAACTTCATCAGGAAAAGGCTAAAAATCAAATGAAAACATTGACATATTATTAAAGTTATACAAACAATAGACAGATTACTTATAAATTATCAATATTTTTATTTACTTTTTAGCCTTCTGATGAGGTTAATATATATTGAAGAAATATTGAGAAATATAAAAAACTCATGAGTTTTTATTAGTCATCTAATGGAAAATCTCCTATTCCTCAATTTATAGTACAGTCGAAAACACATCTTATATATATATATATATATATATATATATATAAATATTGGGTGTAATTTAACTTCTTGCACAATTGATTTGATTTTTTTACGAAAAGTCTTTAATAAGCCAAAAAAAAAAGGTATTACCTACCACAACTTTGCGGTTCCCAAAATTTGGATAAATTTAACAAAAAATATATATATATATATTTTTCGAATTTGTAATCGTTACAAAATGGCATTATACACCTGTTATTCACCAGTGTGCAAGAAGTTAGATTAAAACCATAAATGTATATATATATATATATATATATATATATTTTCCGTGGAGTCTTGGGGTTGTGGTTCAATGAAGACACTTAGGCAATGCCTAGCATATTTTATTTTAATATTAGGAAAACATCAATGTTTCGTCGATGGGCCCATCGTCTTCTTCAGGATACATAAAAAATGCGGTAACTTACGAGCTTATGAGCATATTACCCAGATAGCACAAGTACATTCATAGAAGCACATGGTGGAATGTTTGAATGTTCTCAGAATATTTCCACAACACACTCCATATATTCTATGCACATTGTATGGATATCCAAAGTGGACTGAGTTTCACATTCTATAAAGTTCTCAGAATATAATAATTATCTGAGAATATTCTTAGCAGCTTGATAGAATGTTTCCAGAATATTTCTTTCACATCCTAGGCACATTCTATAAACGTTCTCCGAACATACTGAAGGAATTTCTAAGAATATCAAAATATTCTTAGCAGCTTGACAGAATGTTTCCAGAAAATGTATTTCATATCCTAGACACATTCTATGAACGTTCACTAAATATACTGAGAATTTTCTGAGAACATCCACCAAATATTCAGAATATTTGATTTTTTTAGGACCTACCCTGGATATCTAAGGAAATAAAGCAAAATCTTCCTATCTTGTTTTATTCATTTATTGTTCAACATTTCAAATAAAGATATATTTTCTTCAGAAAATAATGCATACTCATTAAAAATAATTCAAAAACATTTTGAAACCAGTATTTATACTTTTTTCTGATGAAACCATGTAATCCATTTTATACCATGTCATTGTTAAAATATATGAAAAAAGTAGGATTCTTTAAAATAACTGATATCTTTCCGATCATTATCGGCAATCATGTAAAAAATGATCAATTATCAGCTTCCTTTTCAAGTCTTTCCTTGCAATTCACTAGCCACTGTTGGCAGAACCTTCCACTTCTGCTGCATTGGATGTAACATGGATAGTCATTACAGAGTGTAACTACAATCGCCATCCTCCTCGAATACCTCTGTAATATTTTCCTTCGAACCAAAATGAACACATATAAAGCCACTGCTCTACAAAGGATAACTAGAAAGACAAACAATTTCACAACTATGAGGCATGAATATCTACTTTGAAAAAAGTTAGGTTAGGTGCCTCGCTGTTGTATAAACCTTTGGGTTTTTTAATAAAAAATGAATATTTATTATTTATAAATACCTGCAACAAATAACTCACTTTACCACAAACAATGAAACGCACACGCAAAGAAATTTACCAGGATATACAACAGGAATTCGGCGAATTCTACAGGAAATTCCCCCTATATAAGCGACAGCAGGAATATTTGTTAATTGTACGTGACAATTCCGGTCTTTTAATTCCTCTGGAAATAACAAGTTTTAGATTAGTTAATGCAACCAAACTGCAGTTTGCCATTTCAACAGGAAAATAATAATGTGACTAAAATCGGAATATGATTTACTATATACAGAATTGTTACATTGATTTAACTGGAATTTTTCAGTTATTTTAAAACCTTTTTTCCGGAGCTGTTATTTCGATTTAACAGGAATTTCTTGTTTAAAAAACAGGAATTACTTTACTATACCGGAACGTAGTATCGACTTAACAGGAATTTTCCGTTGAATTAAAGAACTTTCGTTCATATATTACAGTACTAGATAGTTGTATTTGAAACTTATAACCTGAGCTTTTACATGAATTTCCTGTACTTACCTAGTATTTAACTGGAATTTCTTGCATTTCCTATTTAATTAACTACATAGTTTTGACAGTAATTTCCATCTGAAGTTGTTATTTTTTTCCATTGAATTTTACTGGAAGTTTCCGGTTAAGTCTACCGTGGAGCATTGTTGTAATTTGGGTTACTTCCTGTCAGTATTCAAGTGCTATTTTGTAATTTTTGTAACGCATTCTGTTCAAAAAGTGACTTGCGAATATGTGTCTGGAATCAGGGGAGAATTTTCCATATATTTATTATAGAGTATCTCAACATAATTCTAACGAATTAGAGAGACATTCGTTGAATACCAGTATGGAGACACTCCATAATACATATAAAAAGAAATTTTCCTGATTCCGGACACATATAGCGAATTTCATAACGGAATTACTGTCTACACTCTTACAATTTGTTCTAGGGAAAGTCAAACACTAAAAATGTAACCTTTAAATAACAGCAAACTTTATGCAGCTGTGAAAAATGATTATTTTACAGGTTTATTTGGTTAGCTATGCTTTAAAAGACTGAAATGATTTTCAGTGGCTAACTACCTCTAGGGGTGGGTGCCCGCTATTGTATTAAGACTAACAATATATTGTTACAATCCCAAATCAGCAAATGAATACAAACTGAGGAATAACCCAGGTAGACAATTACAACGACAATAAAATATATGTAATAGAACAATACCCATTAAACAGAGTATGCACTTCTCATATAGGTAGGGTATAAAAATATGAAATTAGAATGTTTAAGTTTAAATTTGTTTTTATTGAAAAATCGATATTTTGTTTGGAATAAATGTTACAAAAGAAAAACGAAAAAAAAAAAATATTTGGTGCCTTTCCCATTCCAATATTTTAACCACGATTACGGTTTTGCCATATAAGAAGTACTGCAAGTTCGTTATCATGGATAAAATATTGGATTTACGGAATAATTTTTTAACTAAAAGTAATAATGATGAACATATTAATCAACAATAATAAACCTAAACTAAAGGTAAAAGTTTTATTTTACTTCCATCGTATCACCGATTATTCTGTATACCTCTCTTCCCCATCTTGGCTTTGATCTAAGTCTAAGGCAATAGGGGGCAACTCGAATAAATAGTTAGTTGACGCCGACATAACTATTTTTCTAATAAGTATCAGAATTCATTTCACAATCACTTCACTTCCACTTGCTTTTGCGTAGGTATCCAACAACCAACACGAAACACGAATGACAAGTTACCGCGTCGGTGCGTATGTACTTCCCAGAGTAGCGGATTGAATTGTGGGATTTTCAGTACTTCTGGTAAAATCAACGTTCTGAGCTGTTACACCAGTAGCGTGGATCGTAGAGATAACAGGAATATATTGCATGAATTAAAATACAGTCAGCTGAACAAGAATTATTCCGGTAGAATAATCTGAATTTCTGTGACGAATGCCAAACATTCCTGTTGAATTTAATGTGTCCATACTGTTAGTCGTACAAATATTTCCTGTAACATTCACGGTGTTTTATTCCGGTTGCACCTATGGTTCCGACCTCACTATGTTTTACAGTCGTGTCTTGTAAATATGGCAGAGCATTATTCTATATTCACAGGAAATATTCCTCATAAACTAAAAGTTCCTTATTACTGTCATACTAACAATTTTTCTTGTTCATACGACTCAAGTCACTATAACCGGAACCGGCATGTTAGATAGCAAGTACAGATTGTTCTCAGAACGGTTTTTTTTGTTATAATAACAATGGTTGCGTTTAAAAAACAGGAATTCATTTAACCGGAAAATCCCGGGATTCCTTTTTTTCAGTGCACAAAGCCAAAAAATCGCCAAACGTAAAGGGAAGGGCAAATGCAATTGACGGCAAACGTGTTAATTTAGTTAGTATCCTACTCTTCTCTTTGTCTACATCACATATTCGATTATCGAGTAGCTCAGACTGTGACCGTAGAATCGCGCCATCACCTACGTACGCATAGTCTAAGCAATTCGATTTAGACTATGCGTATGTACTTGATTGAGCGGTTGCATTGGTTATAGTCTAAGCTACTCGATATCGAATACGTGAAATAGAATCGGCCCCCACATGGCTGAATCATTAGTTATGTATATGAAATATGGGGCCCACATCATGCATATCACTTTTTATTTGATTGAATTGTAAATATTTAGAGTTGTAGCTTGAACGTTTATTTGACATTGGATATCATTGACATTACGTTAAAAAATCTTCGTTTCCATGATTATAACAATGTCGTACATAAAATAAGAACGAATATACAGAGAGTTCTTAACATACCGCCGGGCACTGACAGGTATCGAATACCTTCAATAAACAAAATATTTTAAAGTCCTAACCATAGTCTGGTATCGTCTATTAATTTTTCAGAAATCATTTTCACTCTGTTCAATAGAAAGTACACATAGTTTCGACACAACTCGTTGTATTTCACTTCCATTGGCAACCCTTATGGTTGCTACTCGACTATATTGTCTTTTCCTGGATGAAGTTTGACTTCTCTTCCCATTTTCCATTCTAAGGGAAGCAAGTTATCATCTTTGATTAACACTATCTTCCCAACTTTCAATAAATTACTGAAATTGGTTTTCCATTTAATACATGCTTGCAATTCTCCAATATATTCTCGCTGCCACCTTTTCCAAAAATGCTGAACAGCCTGCTGCAGTTTCTCATATTTTCCTAGTCTAGTTTCTTTAACTTCCAGTAGATTTATTTATGGAAGAGCCGTCAAGCTTTTTCCAATAAAAAAATGCGATGGGGTCAATGGATTATCATCTGCAGGATCTGATGATAACGGACTTAATGGCCTTGAATTGAGTATACTCTCAATTTGAATTAATACTGTCAATAGATCCTCATAAGTCAATTCCAAATTACCTACAATTATTTTCAAATGATTCTTGGTACTTTTAATACCCGCTTCCCAAATTCCCCCAAAATTTGGAGATCTAGCTGGAATAAAATGCCAAGAAATACCTTCTTCAGACATATTATTACTGATTTCATTGTTTGATGATGTAAGAAACTTATACAAATCTTTCAACTGAGCACTTGCACCAACAAATGTTGTAGAATTATCCGAATATATTATGGTCAGTTCTACCCCTTCTTCCAATGAATCGTCTTAAAACAGACATGAATGCATCTATTGATAAATCTGTTACAACATCAAGATGAATAGCCTTTGTTGACATACAGATAAACAAGCATATATAGGATTTTATTGATTTGGCACCTCTTAACTTGCGATCTTTAATCATTATAGGGCCACCATAATCAATGCACACATTGGAAAAAGGATGAAATCCTGTTACACCACATTTTGGTAAATTGCCCATCAAATATTGTTCACTAGAAGGCCTTGCACGAAAACAAATAATACAGTGACGGGTAATTTTCCGAGCTATATTTCTCCCTGAAATTGGCCAATACCTTCCCGTATTGAACTTAACATTTGTTGAGGTCCGCAATATAGTAATCGTAAATGTTCATTGGACAGAATTAATGCTGTCAACTTATGACTTGAGCCAAGTATTATAGGATGTTTTTTATCATATTCATAATTAGAATTGTTAATTCTACCACCAACCCTGGTTATTTTGTTATCATCCATATATGGAGAAAGTGATAGAATACTACTAGTTATATTGATTGATCTATTATTGTACAAATCATTATATTCTTGAGAAAACTCCTGATATTGAAAAATCTTTATCAGCGTATTTAAGGAGAATTCAAGTTCTGGAACAGTTAAATAGCCGAATTTTCGATTAGTTATTGAAAGTTTGGCATTTTTGAAAAAACGAATACAATATGCCGCAACTCTTTGTGATTTCAATAAACTGGAATATTTATCGAATAAATTAAGATGGTATGAAATAGTAGTAGCTGCAGAATCAGTACGTTTTTCTGGTATTTTTTCATAAAATTGCGAACGAAAATTGGTAAGATTCCATTCATTTTCTTTCTGGTCTAATTGTGAAATACTAATGTTTCGAATTGTCAGAGATAAAAATTTCATTGAGTAATTGTGAATTATTACTGAGCCACTTCCGCAACTCGAAAGCTCCAGATAATAAAATAGCTGAAATGCCTGATTTGTTGAAAATATAAACAGGATGTTCATAAAATTCGTCTATCGAATTGGAATCGGTAAGTAAATCATCTACATAGAAGTCTTTTTTATGGCATGTGAAGCTAGAGGATATTGTAATTCATTATGAACAGCTAACTCATATAAACATCTGATAGCCAAAAACGGAGCTGAAGCTGTTCCGTATGTAACGATATTTAGTTGAAAACATTGTAACTCGTCAGTTGATTTTTCTCTCCAAAATATCCTTTGTAGATTTCTCTGTTCTTTGTGAATCAGAAGATACATTTTAGTGATATCTGCACTAATAACTTATTTGTATTGTCGAAATCGAATTAATATTGAAAATAAATCAGATTGTATCGTTGGGCCACTGTATTGTAAATCATTGAGTGATATCCCATTGTCGGTTTTAGCACTAGCATCAAAAACTACCCGCACCTTGGTGGTCAAACTTGACTCCCTTACCACTGCATGGTGAGGTAAACAATATGAAATACTGTTATCATTCGATTGTTTCAATTCTAGTCATGTGACCTAAGTTCCGATACTCTCATGAATGCCACATATTCCGATTTCAAATTGTTATTTTTATCACGTTTTCGCTCCAAGGTGAAATATCTATTCAATGCCATTTTTTTTTAATCGCCTAATTGACTGAAGTTTTCTTTGAAAGGCATCTTTACTATAAAACAACCATCACTATTCCGTTCGAAATTATCGATAAAATGTCATTCACAAAAGTTTTCTGAATCGGATAGATGTTTCTTTGAATCATTCAATTCTTCTATTTGCCAAAACTGAGTCAACATATTGTCAATAGAGGATTCTGATTGAACATTAAAACAGGAAATGGAATGATTCACCACGTTAGGAAAAAATAGACTTCCTGAAACTATCCAGCCAAGAAGTGTTTTTTGAAGTACAGGTTGTTGCCTGCCAAGATGTAATTGACCAATACTGAGCCGATCCCAAAATAGATTTGCTCCTAAGAGAATATCAATTATACTACGTTTATAAAATGTAGGATCAGCTAATTGAATATTCGGTGGAATTTCTATTTGATTGAGTGCAACAGATGAACATCATAGTTGTTCTGCGATTTTTTGTAAAATGAGACAAGTAGTATTTGACTTGAAATAACTATGACAAGACTTGAAATTGATTGTGGCTTGATGACTTATACCAGCTAATGATTCGCCTACTCCTTTGATGACAATATTGACTGTTTGTTTTTTCAGACCCAACTTATTGCATAATTCTTCAGTAATAAATGAACTTTGTGAAGCACTATCCAGAAGAGCCCTTGCTTTATGAAATTGACCACGATAGTCTTCAACTAAAATAATTGCAGTAGGTAATAATATTTGAGAATCCATTGAATGATTGACATGTGAAGTCAGTATTTGTGTTTCACTCTGAGAAATCGGTTCTTGAAGATTGTCAATTGGATCTGTATCATTCGAATTTGTCTCAGGATTTTTTAAGTATTATGTTTACGAATACATTGCTTGCACTTAGAATATGTCCTATATGTATATAACTATATGTCCTGGTCGGAGACAGTTTAAGCATAAATGTTTTTTTTTTATTTCATTGATTCTGGAAGCTACAGGTAATTTCAATAATTGATCGCAACTATAAATAATGTGATTTGTTGAAAATATGAACAAGATGTTCTTAAAATCAGATGTGGAATCATCTGCGACTGAAAGATAAACTTTAGTCACTATCTTCCATCTTTCTATCAATATTTAATTGAGAATGTTTCCCTTTTCAATATAAATAATGTGTTCTCCATTGCAAAAATAACATTTTACCTTATTTACACTAGCAACATAACTATTATCGTATGATTTCTTGATTGATTTTTCACGATATTTAGAAACTTTAATGTTTTCAGTTGAATTGTATTCTAGTTTTTTTAATAGTTCATATTTATGCTTTAAAAACATGTTCATATCATTTATAGTAGGCAATTCATTCGGAAAATTGTATGATTCCCACTCACGCCTAGTACGAGAGTCAATTTTTGAGGAGAATATGAAAATCCCTGCTATCAACTGGTTGTTTCATGTTCTTGAGTGAACGTAAGTTTTTTGTTATATTGTCAAATAGTTTTCTCAAATCAGAATGATTTCTATCTCACACTGAATCGAGTCAAATTGATCAAACAAGGGTTTTGCTTTTTCCATGCGACATTGCAACTCCCATATCAATGTTTCATTCAGATTAGATAAATCAATGGAATCAATAAATTTCTTGAACCTAGTACCTACTGGAAGCCTTAAGCTGACCTCTTTTTATAATCAAATCACTGATATTCATTTCAGACATTCAACTGTATTGTTCGAAAATAATTGGTGATATTGCTAGAATTCACAAATGTAATGGAATTATATAATTATTAATTGTTATCTTTGCTAATTATTGAATTGGAGAAAACTTTGTTTACCAGATCTGAACTAATAAAGGTATAATAGAATCGACATATGAAGATCAAAATGGCATAAACTCCAATGAGTTTTTATGCAAGTACGATTCAAATCAAGTATATAGACAAGCAGGCGTGTTCGAATGAAATGGAAGAGACTCACAGTGAATTCTTGAATACTGAATCGTATCCAATGGCCTCTTGACTATTGGTGATATACTCTTGCTGTCGTTGCTTAGAAACAGGTTACTTGTAGATTGCTAATATTTCCTTAATTTTCGGAATAATTCTCTAACATACCTCAACTGGATGACCCGAATCGATGGACCATGTTAATTATTGCTTTTAGTGGACTGTAAACACTTTTTATTTGATTGAATTGTGAATATTTAGAGTTGTAGCTTGAACGTTTATTTGACATTGGATATCATTGACATTACGTTAAAAAATCTTCATTTCCATGATTATAACAATGTCATATATAAAATAAGAATGAATATACAGAGAGTTCTTAACAACATCATCAACTCAATTAATCAAGAACTACCCCTATATAGAAAGCATCTGATGGGAAATACGAATAAAAATATTCTGGAGCAAACGTTCCCATTACATTATTTCAAGAACATTCTGGAATATTTTATCTCAGGAGCTCCTAAGAACATTCTGTAATATTTTATCACAGGAGCTCCTACGAATGTAATTATTAGAATATTCAAATGAAGAATGCTTGAATGTTCTGAGAATATTATATAAGAATAAGAAAATTCTGTAATATTTTATCTCAGGAGTCCTAGAATGTAATTATTAGAATATTCAAATGAAGAATCCTTGAATGTTCTGAGAATATTAGGAATAAGAACATTCTCGAATATTTTATCTTAGGATCTTTTATTTCAGAATATCAATTAGAATATCTCCACGGAACAATCCATGAATGTTCGCAAGATTCCATGAATATTCCAAAGAATATTCTACAAGATGACATTTTTGCACCTTATGAGAATATTTGTGCTATCTGGGTAGAATGTACAGTGAAATATGGTGGTTAGGAGTGTTTGTATAGTAGTTGAGTAAATTAAAACTTACCATCACTCATGCTTTTGACATATAGTTTTTTTTAATAATGGAAGTAGACTGTAGGGGCATGATATAACAGAAGTGGTTTGCAAAAACCAACATTTCTCTATATACGAATGTTCCCATTGCCCTAGCCAAAAGCATTATTACTAAAAAATGGTCCGAAATAACAGAACATGTATGCATACTAGCCTACCACTTGATGAATTTCTAACTGCGGTCGAATACACACTCACGTCCAACTACTTCAAATTCGGAGATAATTTTTATCAACAAATCGAATGGGCGCATCCATTTCCAGTGCAATAGCCCAACTTGTAATGGAAGACCTCGAACTGTCAACGATTGCCAAACTTAATTTCAAATTACCTTTTTTCTTCCGATATGTAGATGATTGCATCCTACTCATTCCAAAGAACAAATGCGAATACACCCTAGCAATGTTCAACGCATACCATCCAAAACTTCAATTTAACATAAAAAAAGAGCAGAACCAAAAAATAAATTTTCTTTACCTCACACTACACACAGACGGACCCCATCTTAACAGAGTGGTACACCAAAGAGAGCTGGTCTCAAAGATACCTGAATTTCAAATCCAACCACCCCCTTGCACAAACAAAAATAAAATCATAGGTTATCGCCCAATATCCCTCATCCCGACTCTGGCTAAAATAATTGAAAAACTCGTGAAAAAAGGCTCAATGAATTCCTTACTGCTCATAAAATCATCAAAGAAAATCAATTCGGTTTCCAAGCTAAAAAGAACACCCAAGATGCAATTTTCTCCTTCCTGTATGAGGTATATTCTGATATAAATGCCGGAGATGTAGCAGCAGCAGTATTCTGTGACCTCAAAAAAGCTTTTGACTGTGTAGACCACAAGATACTTTTGCGGAAACTGCATCGCTACGGCTGCGAGGGAGTTACTTTGGAATGGTTCGAGTCCTATCTAACTGGGCGCAGTCAAGTAGTAAAAAGTGATACTACTTCAAAATATATTAATATTGAGTATGGAGTGCCACAAGGATCGGTTTTAGGACCTATTCTTTTCCTTGTATACATAAATGATTTACTGAGTTTACACACTTCTGGAAAAATTACTTTATTTGCAGATGACACCACCATTCTATGGCATAGTAAAACTGTTGACGATTTGAATAATGAGATATTCAGAGACATACATACAATCAAATCTTGGTGCGACTCGAATCTCCTTTCATTTAACATAAGAAAAACAAATATAGTAACTTTCAAATGTACTCTTGAAGATATACCTCTCGATAATGAGATGATTGAAAATAAAGATTGCACAAAATTTTTGGGTCTTTTTATTGACAGCAATTTGAAGTTTGAAGCACACGTCAAACAATATTTCAAAATTTGAAAATATTTCATCGTGTCATAATACTCGCCAAAAATCAAAAAATAATTTAAAATTACCCTTGCCTTCCTCATCCCTGGTAAAGGACTCAATTTTCTATAACGGCGTCAAAATGTATAACCACTTACCGTCTCATTCTAGAGAGAGCCACGATAGTACTGAAAGCTTTAGAAAATATATTAAAAAACTACTCGTGAGCAGACCCTATTATAGTTTGCAAGAATTTTACAATGACAACTTTCACTAAAAAAATGTGAACTGTCTTTTAATTTGTGATTTTATTGCTTTTATTGTATTGTATACTCGATTAGAGCGATGCTTATAAGTCGAAAAATTGACAAAATACTCAAATAACATTTTTCATTTTTTATATCGATATTTTATTCATGTATTGACATTTATTTTATTAAATAATATGTATGTGTTTGTTATGTATATGTATATATACTAAATGTTCAAAGAACAATTTTTATAGGTGTACTTTTATTTTATTTATTTTACATGCTTGTGCGTATATAACCATTATTATTTTGTACTGTTTACCTTTTACTTTGTCAACAAAACTAGATTTATCGACAATAAAGCATATTTTGATTTATTTGATTTGATTTGATAGCTGACAGAGCCATAAAATTAACAAACCCACGCTTTCGCCCTAAAGCATTAAAAAAGCAAAAAACGCACTTCTCAAAAACTACTCTCCAAATTTAATAAACGCTATTTTTAAACAACGAATTAAACGCTCATTAGCTCGTAAGTTACCGTGAATTTTTAGAAATGATACACATAAAAAACACACCGAACTATGTTAACGAGAAAACAGAATTTCAGAACCTAAACAAAATTTATTACCTTTTATAAATCTGGCCATCCAACATGCCAACATCCAATAAATTTCACACACTGTCAGCAGCAGTGCTGCCAATTGAAAGTATACAAAATGCTGACTAGCGTCTATCAAAATGCGGAGTTTTACTCCCAGAATTTTGAGAATGCTTACAAAATCCTTACAAACTCAATTTATACATAATCTATGGTATATATGGATGATTTCGTGGGTCGACTTGTTCTGATAGATACTGTTTCTGAAACGAAACCAGACCAAACGAGACTAGAAAAAGCACATATTCACCAATGTCTATTGAAATGGAAATGCAATAGGAAACACGCATGTGCCCCCTTTCTAGAATATTTTGATTTGCACATAAAGACTACCACCTAGAGTTCTCAGCAACAAACTTAGATATTGAAAAAATATGTAATGTTTTTCATAATTCGATATTGAAAACGCCAATTTTGTCGTCACATTAAAAAACGTACTCCTAGCGCCTCTGGTGGACGTAAGCATCGTAATTTCACACAGTTCTATTTTTTACCACTAGTTGCTTCGAACTGTCAACTATAATTTCATCTGCCTTCGTTTATATGTTGTACCAATATTTTTATCATGATAGTTTTCAAATATCACATCAAAAGTGAGCTCGAATTTATGTTTGGGTTGAAAGAAATAGTATCAACTATCAATATTCCTGAAACAACCACAACTGGCGCAAGTGTTTGGGGGAAGTTATTCAAATGGAGGTCAAATCGAGTTTGAATTGAGGAGCACTTTTAAACTTGGAAATTTCGAAAAAAATTTGGGATATGAGAAATTATTTTCACAAAATGTAATTATTGTGGATCTAACTGCGGCAAAGAAGAATTAAAATGAAATCATGCATTGAAACCTGTTGAAAAAAACATAGTATAATCTAAACAATGATAAAACTCATAGAAGCCTCAGGCTGAGATAAGATTTCAGATATGTCATGTCATGCCAATTTTAATTTCGACAAACAACACAGAACTCAAACCAGCAAACTATTATAGACAAAGACGTGAAGAGTAATGACTAACGAGTTCTGTGCCCTGTGCCATTAGCCATTACATGACTGGCCATTGGCCATGTACCACACGAAAAAAACACAAGTAGTCAGGAAGATTAACGCTTTTCTCCCACTCCTTGGTCCTTAGTGCAAAATGCTTACAAAATCCTTACAATTCGTCATTACTCCACGATTACTCCAGAGCTTTCGAATTGCTTACAAATGGAGTAATTACTCTCAAAACGGCAGCGCTGGTCAGCAGTGTCAGCTCAGTGTTAATCCCCCCCAAGTCTTTTTAAAAATTAATTGTAGAAAAAACATCATTGTCAAATATATTCCGCACGAAACAGCATTACCGCCACCTACCGACCAATACCACCACCTAGTGCACCACGACCTGTCACCGAACAGACCCCAATCTGTAGAGTTCATAGAGTTAGATTCGACCTCTGACCATGGAAAGGTTAACATGTGGCGTTAACTGGTTGGAGGTCAAGTAAATGTAAATTGTGAATGTTTGCCGTTTTATAACGTGCAATACAAAAATAAATTAAAAATTGTGAAGAAAGTTGAAAAAATTTTGTGTATGAAATAGGCCCTTTCTTCTCTACGCCAGTAACCAGGCTGGATGACAACGGATTTGTCGGAACAAGGGGCGCTCGGGCACTCGTGGTATCACTTCGAGTGAGACTTCCAGGGTGCCATACAAAGGGGGGCAAGTGAGGTATTACCGTACGAGGCCCTCGGATCTGTGTAGATGGTTATATAACCGAGCACAAAAAAATGAACTAGGAGAAGATCCCATTAGGCAATCCATCGACCTGTCAAAACGAAAGCAATATGGCGGCTGTTGGCACACATTGTAATTCGTCATAAGCGACCATAGTGGTAAAAGTGTTTATTTTTATTTTCTGTGCGAATTTGAGTAGTTTTTTCAATTTTGGATTATAATTCGTGCTTCAACTGAAGAAAAATGCCCCTTATTTGCATTGTAGTTAACTGTGGGTCCCGTCACGACAGGGATAGAGTCGGGTTTCACTCGGTGTCTACAGTTTCAAATCATAAGTTTTTGACCAGTTAAAATGACTTATCGAAGAGGAGGAGAGCTCTATGGTTAGCTGCAATCAACCTAGAAGATATTACGGATACGAAAATCAAGTATCAGAGAGGCTGCAGCGGACATACCATGTGTACACATCCGTGATAATATCCTTCATTCCGTCATGGATACCTATAACTTCAGACTTTTGTGATTTGATTTGTTGCTACGATTACTTGTATAATTTTGCCTACTTGTATATCTCTGAACTATTGTACATTAGGAGGTCCCATTTCAAATAAAGTTCATATATATATATATATATATATATAGATAATTGATATATTTTCCACTTCAAAAGTAGAGAAAACTCCAAATGAATGTTCATATATATGTACCTACCTCCCCAAAAAATATTCCTATAGGTATTGTTATTGAGTTACTGGAATACAAATTTTATTTAGGATTCTGGTGACTCAATTAATAAAAATATTTAGAAATATGTCTTTTAATCTCAACCTTCCCATTTTAGATATTTCAGGCAATTATCGAAAGCCACGATCAAGTCTTGTGAAGGGTGTTGTATTTGATTACTCTCGTTTCGGACGTCCATCGTCTTAATGTATTTGAAAAGGTTTTCACGATGTTTCGAATGTGAATACTGTATTCAGGCGATTGCAGATCCAAACATTCGAAACATCGTGAAAACCTTTTCAAGGACATTAAGACGATGGACGTCCGAAACAAGAGTAATCAAGTTACCACATCGTCTACAACCTTTTAAGGGTATTGTAATTTATTAACAGTAAAAATTGGATATATCGTGATATTTATCGAAATTTTACTATATACAAATATCAATATTGTGACATTTTTCTATAATTGTTATTAAATTAAGAGTAATCAACTGAATCAGTAAAACAACAAATAAACAAACATTTATTCATAAATATTCATTTGAAACATTAAATTTTTTTAAACAACTGAGCAAGAGGCAAGTCGTCCAATAAATTTTCTGACTGGATGGCATTGGCCACACAGCTTCCAAATCTGTGCGTGACATTACCTCTAATATAGCACTAATATGACCACCTACTTCACTGTTTCCGGCCATACAAGTACAGTGAGCAGTACAAATGTTTTCATCCTTTTCAATTATGTACCAAACATCTGAAGGTTTTTAATTTGCCTTTTGTGAATACTTGACCTGAAAAAAAGTTATGTTGATTAGAAAGAACTATTATGGAAGTTGAGAAGTAATATTCTTAATGTCAAATCAATGTCTCTTATAATAAACAAATGTGGCAATGAACATAATAGATCAGATCAGAAGTTATAAATTGCTTCTTATGTATTATTATTCCTAATTTATAATAATTCACTTCGATGACTCAAGATTGGCAACTGTACATGTACCCATTAGAAAAAACCTGCAGCCTAGGAAAAAACACTAGACTAAAATATATGAATGATTCTGAATTTTTGTTCTCACCTTCACAACGAAGCCAGATTCAAAATATGTATGGGTTCTAAACTTGTATAGGGCTTCATCTGCATTCGGGAAATCTGAGTAAAAAGCAAATAAGAAATAATATCCATATTCGTAACAGGAGAAGCACCAACAATTGAACAATTTAGTTCAGAAATATTCAGTGTAATAAATAATAGTTTAAAAACTGAAGAACACGCTTTAATAGAAAACTAAACTAAAAAGTAGAAAATAATTTTAAATGAGTTTGAAATAAGAATACAGTGATTAACAACAAATTTATTCCATCGTAAAAAAGCGTGGGGTGCTTGATGTGTTGTTAATATTTCATGGACAGATATTGGTAAAAGTAGAATCATTATGAAAATATCTTAAAAAGCACCCCGCGCTTTTTTACGATAAAATGAATTTGTTGTTAATCACTGTATTCTTATTTCAAACTAATTTAAAATTATTTTCTACTTTTTAGTTTAGTTTTCTATTAAAGCGTGTTTTTTAGTTTTTCAAACTATTATTATTATCAATTTTTTTTAACTATTATTCTCCAATTTTGAATAGAATCGGACCATAATCACAAAACTCGTCCGCCATTTTGGAGCCGCCATCTTGAATCCTTCAATTTTGTCAAAATAATCATAATCTCCGACCCCAAAAACCCCCACATACCAATTTTGAATAGAATCGGACCATAATCACAAAACTCGTCTACCATTTTGGATCCGTCATCTTGAATTTTTCAGTTTTGACAAAGGAATCATAATCTCTGACCACGAAAACCCTCAGATACCAATTTTGAAGCGAATCGGACCATAATCACAAAACTCGTACTCCAGATTAAGCCGCCATTTTTTTTTGAAATAAAAATTTCCTAATGCATTTTTACCGGAATTATGTACACCTGCACAATTTCAAATCATTCGTACCTCTGGAAGTGGGTCAAAATCGCGCCCAAAGGAGTCGGTTACAAACAAACATACGGTTACAAATATACAAGTGAAGCTAATATAAAGCATGTAAAAAGGATCTAAATCACTGATCAATCCTCAACTTCATTTTATACCTGTAACAAATACTTACATTGATAAAAATATAAACAGAAGATGGGGATGTATTTTCAAGTATACCGTTCACCAAAGCCTCTGCTTTTCAACAATAGTGTCTCTCCATCTGAATATTATTTATTAACAACACGAAAGCTCCGAAAATAACCAAAAATACACTTTTACAAGCCAAAAGTGCACACTGACAATGATTTACTTATGGCGATTATCAGTTTGTGTGCCAACAACCGCCATATTGGGTCACGTGGTATGGTTTGCCTAATCCAACCTACCAACATAACCTTAACCTAGACCGCTAGAGGTCATATCCCCACCACTCGAAAAATTCATCCGAATAGAATTTACGTGAACGTGTCTGCGCAAAGCCAAAGATTATTGTTCTACGAACAAGATCACTCACAGAACAGTTGGCGCGAAAATGAGATGAAATCCTTGAAATTTACTACAATGTTTACATCTGTCAAAAATCAGATGACTGCCCGATTTTTCTTGAAGATCTGGTGATTTTTCCAAAGTGATTTCTTCGTAAACGGCCTTTTTGGGATCATGGAAACTTCAACGAAGGAAAGGTAGGAAAGTGGACTGATGTCTCTAGTCGATGAATTGACTTGACATTGAGGGCGTTGGAAAATGTCCCCGATGACATTGTTTCATTAAACTATCTAAATCTAAACCCATCCCAAACCAAACTCTGATTTTATGAATGAAATCAAAAGTGACAGCATTTGGAGGATTTTGAAACGATTTTACTATTTCATTCATTAATAGGGTTAGTGATTTCTCTTGTCCCCTCTACTTCTTTCTGGAGCTTCGTGCACCAGAGCTGTACCGTGTTTGTTGCACCTGAGCTACTCCCAAATAAAACGCAATTTAAGGACTGTATTGTGTATTACGATAAACATAGTGCACATGCGCACGAGGTTTCATTTTGTTTAGGATTTTGCATTTATTTTGAAGAATTTTATAAATCTTAATAATTAATAAATATTCATTTGGATATTTGTTGATTGGTGAAAAAAAAAATCTATAAAATTCCAGACAATATACTAGGGTCTGAATTTTGGTCACACCTGATAGAGCCCGATCATGCTATCGAAAATATCATACATATTTTTCTCGTAATCATTTATTCGTAACTCTTTATTTTCAGTGACACCATGCATTTTATTTTGTAAGTGATTCTACCAGAGATTTTAACATTTAACATTAGTTGTTGCAATTTGTGTATGCTAGTCAAACATAAACATTATACATAACCAATAAGGGCTTGTTGCACCAAGTTCTTGGTAGGTGCAAGAAGGGGCAGGGGAAGGTTTTTGGTGTTGCTCCGGGGCTTCAAGCACGACCTAAAAAGAACGGGTCGGTGTCTGTGTTTCGTGCCCCGGTGCAGCTCCGGTGCTACATACATGGCCAAAAAAAAAGCTGTTATAGTTATAGTAGAACATAACCTAAAAATATTGAAGTTGGAAGCAAGAAATAAAATGAATTGACAATTGACATCATCCATATCATAACATATGACGAAAGACAGAACACACAGAACGTCAGAATTTTGCACAACTCTGTAAAAAACTATAGTGTAACAAACTATCGATATAAAAATATAACCTATCGATAGTATGATGTCACCTCCACGGGGATCGGCAACGTAGACACATTATGACATTTTTTGTTATTATTTTATTTTTGTTATTGAATTTAGAGGGCAATTAAGTATTAAGTACTGCTTGATTTGATTCAAATATAACTTGTTTGTCTAAAAGATGAAAAATGCTATTATATACTGAATCAACTGGCATTCGATGCCCTTGTTCTAACCTCATTTTATCAGATATTTTTTCGAAGAGAACCATAGACCTTTTATTATAATGTCTATGAAGAGCAGGGTTGTTACAAAGGGTTGTTATATGCAGCACAATTGTGCCAAATGCAGCACTATCTGATTCAAGCGAACACCGAGCACGCACAATTGGAAAATTTGCCAAAAAGAGCACTATTTCATTAAAATGGGGTAAGTTATTTTAGGGAAGAAGGAATAAGAACAAGAGACTGAAAAGTATGTAGTACCTGTCATACTTGTCGATGACAGGTAGGAGATAGGGCACAAACAAAACGTGACATATGGCATGGCATCATAGAGATAGAATTCTCAATGCACCGACATAACCTTAATCTAGACTGTTGATCCCGTATGATGAGAATTCATGTAATTACAAGATATCAAAGAGCTTTTAGAGCATGCGCATTTTGTGTCTGTGACGATTCAAAATCACATAATGGCTCCTCGTTAGATGTCAATGTCTGAAATGACATTATTTGTGCTTTCTGCGCTTTGCGCAGACACGTTCTCGTAAATTCTATTTGGATGAATTTTTCGAGTGGTGGGGATATGACTTCCAGCGGTCTAGATTAAGGTTATGTCGGTGCAGAGACCATTATAGGGAGAGATACGTATAGAATTTTGAAATGACATTGACAATAATGATTATCGACAATTTCATTGTCATATATTTAAAATTTGACCATTTTTAATTTTTATCGTTCAGTATACTTTTATATTAGTTATATCCGAATATTGAAGCCAATAAGTGATATGTCAGAATAAAACTTTCAAGCAGTGACTTTTGGACACGACTTCCGTGCGAGCCGTCGAAGCGAGAGCATCGTTTGGGGAAAATTCGGATCGTGAGAAATTTGGTGTGCTATTCTGTTACTAACAAAATCCTATTCAATTTATATTGGGTATAAATAAATATACAATTAGTGAATTGAAAGGGAGAAAAGATGAGTGGTGAGCCGGGAGGAATAAGCCCCCTCCCAAAAAAATGTTCAAGGAAAAAAGAGACGTTGATGAAGACTTTAGTGACTTCAGCGGGGAGAGTAATGACGCAGAGGTAATGAAAATTTTGAATCTTAGTAAATCACTTGGTAATGATAATAATTATACACCTAATAATGACTTTATGGTTTCAAGGCCATCCTTAGGATCACAAAACATAGATCTCAATAACACTGATAAAACGGAAAAAATTAATGAAGAAAGAGAGATAATTCTATATAAAGAAAGGACAATGGGACCGTTTGTGGTAATTATTGAAGCTACAGAAAACTCGGGAAATATTGGAAGATATAATCATTTAAGTATAGCGAAACAAATTTTTGATTTGAAACTAGATAATATAATAAGAATAAAAAACAAAGGTAGAAATAAGATAGGAGTGGAATTTAATAACTGGAAGAGTGCTAATGCATTTCTTGTTAATGAAAAAATAAGGGAAAGGGGGTATAATGCGTATATACCATTTAATTATGTTAGAGGAATAGATAAAAATTTTATGGAAAATGAGATCAAAAGTATGATCAAAAGTCCTTACAGAGTTTTGAATGTTAGAAGAATGAATAGGAAATTAAAGGAAGAGGGGGAAATAAAATATGTACCTACTACCACAGTACTTATCACATTTGAGGGGGTTATATTACCAAAATATGTTGATATTTACTATATGCAACTTAAGGTTCAAATATATATACCGCCAGTTACACAATGCTTTCAATGCTTGATGTTTGGGCATACCAAAAAGCAATGTAAGGGGAAAAGACGTTGTAATGATTGTGCAGGCATACATGAGGATGTAGAATTATATGATAAGTGTGACATGGTGAAATGCCATAACTGTAATAGTAGTCATCACAAATCAATCAGTAAAGATTGTCAAGAATTTGATAGGCAAAAAAAATTAGAGAAAGAATGAGTTTTGATAACAAGTCCTTTTTTGAGGTATCACAAGAGTTTCCAAAGAGATATGAAAATAATAATAGAAATTCTAGGGACTTCCCAATTTTACAGAACACACAAGGGGATGAGAATAATAGAATTGAAGTATCACAAAGGCAAAGCTATCATGAGCAGGAGTCACCGAGTAATAAACGAACATACTCTCAAATAGTCCAGAGGAAGATAGATAGTAGAACAGGATATGATAAACAAGCTCATAATGAGCTATTGTTAAGTCCTAATGGACAAATTTTGCAAGCTTATAATGGGGTTGTGTTAGATAGGCAGAAAACAAATAACACAGAAGGGGGAATAGGCAGGTATCAGATATAGCGTCAACAAGCGAAACAAACATTAGAGCAGAAGTAGTCAGTAGTGTTAATAAACAAACAAGACTTTCCGTGGAGGAAATCGAATTAATTCGAAATATATACCAATTATTTTTAGATATACCAAATTCGAACAGAGGCAGAGTCGCGGATTTAATTAATACAGCAATGGTCTTAAGTAAAAGGGGGGATAAGGATGCAGTAGATACTCCCTCCAAGGAGGAATCAATAATAAGAATGAGAACGGGGCATTGTCTGACTAAAGAACATTTATGGAAAATTGGCATTAAAGAACATCCTTTCTGTGAGTGTGGTGGGCTTGAAAACTTAAATCATATATTCCTGGAGTGTCCAATTAATGCTATCCCCGGTGAAGACATCTACTTTTCATTAGTTAAAAAAGGAATGGAGGCACCATTCATGTTTATTGAGGTATTAAATAATTTGAATACATCATTAATTAAATTAATAATACGATTCTTAGATCATAATCAAATTAGGATTTAAATTAAAAGAGAAAGAAAAAAAAAATAAGTCAACTCCTACTTTATATCCCCGCCTAATGTTTGTGTTGTTTGTCCCACTAACCAATTTTAGCACAAGAAAATAAGAAGAACGCAATATAGCACGGAAGAGAATACAGAATTGCTTCGAGCAAGTCAACTGTATTCAACGGACGAAGCCCTTAAAATTAACTGGATAAGGGGGGAGCTGGATCATAGCGCCGTAGGGAAGCTAAATCCAAGAAATCATAGAGAGAGAGAGAGACTTTTGAACACAACAAACCCATTGGCCATATTCAATTATTCATTCAAATACTTGAAACTATTCTTAAATCCACTATAAGATCATGAATAACTATATGAAATGGACAGGTAAGTAGCCCAGAGAAATGAAAAATTACGTAACTTCTATAATTTATAGAAAAGGAAAAGGGACCTGAGTGGCGACATCTTGTGTCTGTAATTTCAAACAATCAAGTTTGAATAATGCGCATGCGCGGAAGCAGGAGCACAATCGAGCACTATTTTGTGGCCAAATTGCGCTTATTGAGCACAATTTAAAATGACTCCGGAACAACTCTGATGAAGAGAACACGTGTGCTTTTCAAAAATAGCGATTGAAGTTGATTTCTTGATTCAAATATGGATAAAAGCAATTTAAGGTAACAAATTTAGTACCTTAGATAACCAAGATTGAATTATTAATGTACTTACATTGGAAGACCTTTCTTGTTTTCTCCTTGTAAAAATGAATGTTCATTTGTTTCAGAGCAAATCTTTTAGTGGGGATGGGAAACCCTCTGCTAGACATTTCAGCTAAAGTAAATAAAGACTTTTTAGATATGTTTAGTATGAAAGAAAATGATGCTATCTTGGCAGGCGAAAACCACAAAACTTTATACACTGATTTAATAGAAAATTTCCAAGTGAGTTACACAGCAGGAGGAAGTGTTCAGAATACATTGAGAGTAGCACAGTGGTTGATTCAAAAACCCAAGGTCACCACATTCTTGGGATGTGTTGGTGAAGATAAGTACTCAAAAATTTTGTATGAGAAAGCTACATCTGATGGAGTGAATGTGAGATACCAATATAATGACACTGAACCTACAGGAACTTGTGCAGTTCTTATAAGAAATCATAATAGATCTCTGTGTGCCAATTTGGGAAGTGCAAATTGTTTTACCATAGATCATATCAGAAAATCTGAAAATAAATATCTGATAGACACAGCCCATTTCTATTACATTTCGGTGAGTATTAAATTTACAATTTTCAAATCAAAATACCAATATTTAATTTTTAGTAATAGCTGTAAAGAATGACTGTTTAAAATGTCATTACAATTGATAGTACTTTGTTTTACTGAATGTGTTGATTTGCATATGCAAACAATAAACATAGTCTCAGATCTCAACACCTAATCGGTTTGTGAAGAATTTGATGAATTCAGTACAAACAAATGCTCTCAATATTTTTTATTCTATTACGGATGGTAAACCATCATTTTATCCAGTGTAATATTATATGTGCTAGGGGTTTTATCGCTCATTTTTTTTTGAAATTCTCGAGAAGCATTTTGCATGGAAATTTTACTGAGTGCGATTTGCAGTGTCGTTATCTGATTAAACCACGAAAGCGAAGCTTGAGTGGTTTATTCTTTGATAATAAGGCTTGTGACGTGTTTTTCTAGGGTCTGTTTTAATTGCTCAAACTCCTAGAAAGTCACGTTATTTATAACGCCAGAATATTAGGCAGGAAATATTTTCCTTTCTCTATTTCAAATCTTGGGCGCCAGATTTTATAGTGGTTTTCCCCACGCACTAGGGTAGCTACAGATGGAGATACGGAACGTCCAGGGGTCTGGTATGTTGACACTTTTTGAATCTTTACAAAATACTGTAGGCTTTAAGTACAATTTTTGGATACTGAACGCCGTTTGCTTTTATGTCTCCCAAAGAGACAGACAGACAGAAATGTCTTTGTTTGTTTTTTTTTAATAATTTCTTTTTTACAACTTGACTAAATACGTCTGCTGCGTAACTTCAATACTTTATATGAAATAGAAAAGGTTTCTTTTTTTCAATGTAAACACAGTGTGCAATATGCATTAAATTAACTGGTATATTCAAGTGCTCAATACGATTTGTCAACAATTTTCATATACAATTATTTTTGCTTAAATCTAAACAAAATCGGTCTGGCCACCTTTAAATAGGGGTAATATATACGTATAATCCTATTAATATAATAGTATCGAAATGATATTTCCATTCACGGTATATAACTGACCAAATGAACGGTTAACTGACTGACTCAGAAAACGATTTTTCAAGTTTGTAGGCAACTGGTTTTACCTTCCCGACTTCCCCTTGTCAACCCCAAAACAAAATTGAATCCTACGTTCCACTTGTATATTACCTAAGCTTCACGTTTGCACTAATCCCGGCTGTGATATACTGTTCCTGAAAATAGGCCCTTTTTACTACGACTTTTCTTGTCAATAAGATTTATATATATTTGGATTTGTTTTACTATTGTTTATGCTCGGCGATTTCCCTGAGCTTAAACAATGTTAACAACTGGGCGTGGATACAGACGACAAAGTATGGCAGTGTTTTCATAATATAAAATAACTGACATCTCAAGGGAGTCAATAACCCTTATTTACCAAATCACCTTCTCGAATCGGTTAATTTATAATTCCTCCTGACTATGTTTATAACTTGTAGAATTCGTAAACTTTTGCTCTGCACGTATTTTCCAGGACAAATCAACTTTCAACTCCTCGTATATATCGCGGCCGTTGTTCTGATTTGGTTAGTGCCTGAATCTGAACAGCGGGGAACAAGAATTGTTGTTATGTATTTTGTTTATACTACAATGGCTTAAATTCGGCGTTTTCCCTGAACTTAAGACAATGGAAAACTGAAATTCACTGATTGAGGTGACGTAAACTTTCCCGTCAGTTGTTTGCATTCGGCGTTTTCCCTGAACTCAAACAACTGAAAACATAACCCAACAATTATAATAACGGCCAAATCTGAGAACTATTTGTAAAAGTTTTCCCTTGACAAAAAAAAAACACCTGCGAAAGCTTATTTGAGAATTTCTTTCCGCGGGGACAGAGAAAAATCAAAATAAACTCATCCCCTTTATAATATTCAACTTGGCAAATAAATCATATATATTTATCCATAATCCAACCAACAATTGATCAAAATGTCAGTACTACCCTAAATTAAACACTCAATAGATTTCACGAAAAGTTCGATTGTATCACCCAAAAATAACATAAATCAATATTCACTCTGTAGTCTTCTGACCAACTTAAATGTTTCCGCAAATGCTTGAATAAAGGAAATTATAATGATGCAGAAAATATATTTAACTTCTCAGGTAACGAATTAAATCAAAAAAAGAATACTATTTCAGAACTAAGATGTAAATGCCACGACAGATAATTAAATAAATGAAATATTTATTTGACTACGTTATTTTTACATTTGTAGCAGGTCATTGTTGTCAAATTCAGTATTAATTTACTGTTACTTATACTATACAGATTTATAAACATATTTTGTGAAAAATTTACAGTTAAAATATATACAGCTAAAAGTGGAGACACTTGGAGATTAAAAATGAGTTGACATTCAGTGGTTGGGAATGAGCATTCTAGTGTCAGCATCATAGGGTGTAGCGATGTAGTCATTGATCGAATAAAAGCAGTGAGCAAGGAGATAGGATTTTATACATTTTTTAAATTCAATGTAGTTGAGCGATTTCACTACAGTCGGTAGTTTATTATAAAGGTTCAAATCAAGCGAATTTTGTTTCGTGATACATAATTTGTGTCTATTTGGTCTTAGTTGCCTGGATGACCTTGTTTCATGATTGTGAACATCTGCATTTGTTCGGTAATTTTATTTGTTATGAGCTATTTCCAGTAGTGTTTGGTAAATGCAAATACTCGGCACTGGCAAAATCCTATATTTAAAGAAAGAGGCAGACATAATATGGTCACGGTAGCCGCTTCCATCCAGTATTCTGATGGCCTTTTCTGTAGCCGAACACTCTAATGCATGGGATGAGTTTCCCAGAGAAGAGTGCCGTAGTTAAGGTGCGAATGACATAATGAGTAATATGAAGTTAATAGACTGGTGGGGCTTAGTATCTTTTTCAAATGTCTTAATAAAAATAGTTGTGAGGACAATTTTTTACATAATTGATCAACATGTGCATTCCATTTGAGTTTGTCATCCAGGACTATACCTAACAGACTCACTGAAGCTTCAGAAGAAAGCCTATTGTGAGTGGATATGCCTAACAGACTCACTGAAGCTTCAGAAGAAAGCCTATTGTGAGTGGATATGATAATTTTTTGCGTCTTAGCCTGATTCAATTTTAGTTCATTTCTAGAGAACCATAGGTTTGCTTTTTCAAGTGCATTAACAGTGAGGTTATTCAGAGTATCTTTGTCTTTATGAGAATTCAGTAGTGTTGTGTCGTCAGCATAGCAGACGCATCCTGTGGGAGACATATAGTGGAAAATGTCATTCAAATAGATGAGAAAAAGTAGAGGCCCTAGCACACTTCCCTGGGGAACTCCATGGGTGATATAACGATATTCTGACTTATTATGGTTGATGATAACTGATTGGGTTCTATTCTGTAAGTAAGATTCAATCAACTTTAGTGGAATACCTCTGATGCCATAAAAATTTAATTTGTCTAGAAGTTTATTGTGTGAGACACAATCGAAGGCCTTTGAAAGGTCACACAGGGTGTCTTTCGTGTGTTCTCCTCTCTCTAAACCCTCGATTACGTCTGCAACAATCCTTCGAACTGCTTGTACTGTAGAGCACTTTGTACGGAATCCGAATTGATTTGAATCCAGGGTATTATGCTTTTTGAAGAAGTTTAGTAAGCGATCCTTTAAAATGATCCCGATTATTTTCCCGAAGATTGGGATTATAGATATTGGCCTGTAGTTGTCAGCCAAATCGGGATCTCCCCTTTTCAGGACTGGTATTACTTTGGTCACTTTTAGATTATCAGGAAACACTCCAGATTGGAAACATTGGTTGATCAATTCAGTCAAGGGTTCCAGAAGTAAATCTGACGTTCCTTTGATAATTTTAGCATTCAGGCAATATACATCAAAACAATGTGAATCTTTTTGTTTATTTATGGCTTCCTTCACTTCTTCATGGCTCACAGGTGATAAAAATAGAGAGTCTTTAGGTTTGGGTAAGTCTTTCAGGAAGGCTGTATCACAATGATCGGAGCTAGGTAGAGTTTTTATGACTTCTTTAGCAACATTTGTGAAGAAAATATTGAGTTCATCAGGATTCAGGTTAGATTTTTTTTATTCTACTCTTTTATTTCTCTCGTAGTTTATAAGTTTCCAACTGTCCCTTTGTTTGTTTTGTGAATTCTGAATGAATGAATCGTAGGATTTCTGTTTGGAAGCTACTAAGGATCTTTTATATTGTAATTTGTAGCAATCATATGCTGCCCTATCGTGAGGGTCGTTTGTTACGTCACAAATTGACTTTATTGTAGATAGTGAGTCTCTCATCGTACGGAGATGTTCATTAAAGTAATTTACAGGGGATTTCATCTTCTTTGTTGATTTTTTTAGTGGAAAGTGCTTTTCTACAAGATATGAGTAGTTGTCTACTAAAAATTCCGATAAGGTGTTGCAATTTACTTAAGGAGTATAAAAAATGTTCCAGTCTAGTCTGCCTAGTGAATCATTAAAATTTTGAAAATCAATTTATTTTATTTTGTTACAAAGTTGTGTTCAGTGCGTAACTCAATCATTTCCTTGATGAAAATCACTTGCGCCCTATGACCAGATAGACATGGATCAACAACCTTCACTAAGAAGTTTTTCTTATCCATTTTTGTTAGAATATTGTCGATACATGGGCAGATATCGCGCTCACTCTAGTGTAATCATCAATAGTCAAAACAAGTCCAAAAGAATCCACAGTATCGACCCATTCTTTCGAATATTTATTTGATTTTTTTATATCAATATTAAAATCGCCCAGTATTACAATATTTTTGTATTTATGAATAAGCATGTCCATAAGTTGACTGAATTGATCAAAGAATGTGTTCAATTCGCCATATTTACATGATCTATAGGTATTTTATTTATACATTTATACTACTATTTTATTTATACTATTTATAATTGAGAGCTGATGCTAATGAAGATTATTATTAATTATGCAAGTTTTTTTGGATGCAAGTTCAATTCCGCAGAATTCTGAATGGAATTCTTTGCAGTAATGTGTAAGATCTAATGGATTGAATTGAATTTCAGACTTTAAAGAGATGCAGACACCACCGTGCTCATTATCGGTTCTACAATAGAAATTTGCCAGTGCATACTGATTCATATTTATCATTTTTATTTCATCTTTTTTGAGCCAGTGTTCGCTCAAGCAGATAATATCATAATTATGTTTTTCCAAATATAATAAAAGTTCATCGACCTTATTTGATAGACACCCTATGTTAACATGGACAATACTCACCCCATTCCCCTGTTTACAATAATATGAGTGAGAAGATATAAAATTATTATCGTTTAAAATCACCCGTTGTTGTTTGTCTTCGTTCTTCGATGTAAAAAAAGGTTTACGAGTGCTCCATCAGGCCAAACTGAAGAATCCATAGCTTTCTCGTAGTTGATCTCGTTGTATGTCGAGACTAGCAGGTGTATACACCCTCGTCCTTTTCTCAATTCGATAAATATATAGTTAAAGTGGTTAAAATTCATCATAAATTTCCGCTCTTTTTGTGCCTTGTTCGTCAAACATATCTACCTTAAATTCACTGTGCAATATTATTGCTATTGTTTGTCCATCCTGTCAATCTTGGATAACAGTTATTCATCAATTGTGTACTCTGCGTGCAAAAAATTACTAAAAACTAAGATGTCTAAAAACCATGGTGTATTCACTTATACCTGTAAAATATTTGGACAAACTGGGGGACACCAGCCCACTTGATAAAGGGAGTTATCTAGAGTTTCAGACGGCGCCGACGTCGTTTCTTGTCATAATTCAGTAAACTGCAATTACAGACCACACAGGGTGTTTTTGTGATTTGTGTCTCTGATCCGTTCTGTGATTGTGCTTTTGTCGCCTTTAAGGTTATGTCAATTCGTTGGGAAATATTTTGAGGTTGATCGATTGATGTAACATATTTTAGAACAAACTATTCCATGTACTTATGTCAGTGTTATATAGAATTTTCGAGAGGTGTTCCGAAATAATTCTAATTATGAACCGTACCAATGTATTTTGTATGCCCTATTTTCTATTGATACGGCTCCACCGAGTTGGTACTTATGTATTTCTGTCCCTGTTTGCTCATGATAAAAATATAATGATGGAGCGGATAATGATTTTATGAAGTGCTGTAAATTACATACAATTACTTAATTTAGCTTTCAAACCAATAAAAGTACGGGAGAAACAATCTCTTTCGCTTTCTGAAAAATCTATATTCTAGTCTGAAGGAAGTGTTTTGCGACATATCTAAAGCTTTTGACTGTTACATAAGCTTCATCTCTACAGCTTCAGAGGACGAAGCTTCAATTGGTTCGAATCCTATCTGTCAATCAATCAATCAATCAAAATATACTTTATTGTCGAAAGAATCATAATCTCATTGACAAAGCATGTGTTAGATCATAACTACCATCATTTTAATTATTACAGAGGAGACAGTGTGGAGTCAGCTTTAAAATAACAAAAAGGTCAATAAATAAACAGTACACACACACCTAATATAATAATGTAAAAGAATAAAATGTTAAAATGGTTGAATCACTAACTGTTAATCTGTAAAAAACACAAATCGTCAAAAAATACAATACAAAAACCAATTAGACAGGTTAAAATTAAATAAAAAGTAGGATATCTTATATCTATCAAATGTAAGATCACAATTTAAAACGCCCAATAAGAACTAATAAGACACGTTAAAATTAAATATAAAGTAGGAAGTTAAAATTATATAAAAAGTTGAGTTCCCTCTATCTATAAAATAGTACGATTGTTGAAAAATTCCTCTAAACTGTAATAGGGTCTATCAGAAAGCAATGCCTTGACTTCTTTTCTAAAAATAACACCAGATACCACTCCTTTTGTATTTTCTGGCAAGTGGTTGAATATCTTGCATCCATTATATATCAATGAATCTTTCACAAGAGAAGATGAAGGAATTGGTAGTTTTAAATGCTGATTTTGTCGGGTAGAATAAGTGTTTACTCTATTGAAATTAGATTTGTGTTTGTGTATAAGGCATACTGTTTCCATTATATATATGGATATGACAGTCAGTATTTTGTTATTTTTAAAGTGAAGTCTGCATGAGTCTCGAAGTCTTAGTTTGCATAGGCTTCTCAGAGCACGTTTTTGTTGAACAGATACACTTTGTAGAGAGGAACTATTACATGCTCCCCAAAATGGAATGCCATACCTTAGTTGAGAGTCTATTAAAGCATAATAAACTGCTTTTGCAGCTGAATATCCCAACTCATTTGATGCCATTTTGACGGCATAGCAACCAGAGGATAACTTTTTATTGAGGTTGTTTATATGAGCATTGAATTTTAGTCCACAATCAATAAATAGCCCCAAAAATTTGGAATTTGTTTTTTTTTCAATCATTTTAGTATCTAGGGATATGTCTCTTATTGTACATCTGAATGAAACTATATTGGTTTTGGATGTGTTAAATGTGAGTAGATTTGAGTCACACCACTGTTTCACCATTTGTATGTCATTGCTGATGATTCGATGTAGATCAGTTTCATCGTTGTTGTGCCATAAAATAGTAGTATCATCTGCGAAGAGAGTGAATTTTCCTGATATGTCAAGGGCTGTTAAATCGTTTATATATAGCAAAAACAGAATGGGGCCAAGGATCGAGCCTTGAGGCACCCCACAATGTATATTTGCTATATTGGAGGTTGATTTTGTTTTTACTATCTGCGTTCGATCTGATAAATATGATTCAAACCATCTATGAGCACTATATCTGATTCCGTAGCAGTGCAGTTTTTGCAACAGTATTTCGTGATTCACACAGTCAAATGCCTTAGACAAATCACAAAATACTGCCGCAGCCACCTCGCCACTATTGATTTCGTTGTACAGTTCATATAGAAGAGAAAAAATTGTGAAAGAACCTCTCAGCTTTTGGACAAATTAAGAGGTGTTCACTATTTTGGCAGACAACACGACTATCTTATCGCAAGAACTCAAATTACCTTCATATAGCAGACTGAAACATTATTTTGGAATCCTGGAGGACTCCATGGATTTTTCTAAAACCTTCTGATATTACTTAGAAATTGCTTGCAGAAAAAAGTTATAAACTTATATTCATGCGCTGCTGGTTTATTAATTGTTTAAACAATGAAAAACAATTTCGTTAGGAAAATTTTACCCAAATTAATGCTATAGGGGTTCTTGAGGTCGCTGAACCAGAATATGACATTGAAAAAACGATGGCGTAAAGGTGGATTTCATGAATGATAATTTACTGCTACCTATTTTTTATTTATGCGTACATCTCGGAGAAATTTTTTTCGGGTAAAAGTTGTGGAGCTAATGAAGCTCTATCAAACAACTCACAGTTTTCCATATAAACGTTATTAAATTTTATTTAACAAAAAATGTCACGGATTTTGGAGAAACATTTGTTTTTTTTGTCGAAATTTTATTATGAATTACATTTTTTTAATAACTTTCAACCTTCTAATTCATTGAATAATTTAATTTTTGTATTTTTTTAAATTACATTTTATTATTCTTTTTCATTTGCACACCTTCTCAAGTGTCATTTTGGGACTAAACTGTACAAATTTCAGATGTTTATCTTGAAAATTTAAAGAATGGCAGATCTTTAATTGATTTTATAGAAAATTCTACTTTTACGTACTATTCCTATAATTTTTTTTTACATTTGAAAACAAGACATCTCGTTAGCTGCTTTTTCCTTCTTTCATTTAAATTTTTGTTAGCTTAATTTTATCAATTAGATCATTTAACAAATTAAATGAAGTTTTAACAAATTAAATGAAGCGCGCTCGTGGCTACGCGCTCCTCAAGAGATGCACTTCAGTGTCGCTACCTCACGTTTTCATACGTTAGAAAAAAAAACTGCAGCTTACAGTTTAAAAAAAAATTTTTATATACCTTTTTCATATAAAATCTTTCATTCTTTCGAATGGCAGTATCAGTTTTTCAACAATTTTATATATTTTTTAAGATATTCAATAAACAATGTAATTTTGCAACTTATTTGTTAAATAATAAATTAAGCACACACTTTGCGGTTGGTAACTTTTTATATGACGTTTTTTACATCATCACTAATGTACAGTAGTTGAAGTTCCCACAGTCCCCTAACTTTCTGAAGCTAAAATCTAATATTACTCCACTACTAGTAAAATGACTCGTATATATGTATAAATTAATTTGAATCTTCTCTGAACTACCTTTGCCCATTGTAATAATTTTTTTCCACTTGTAATTGTAATGTATCTAGTAACTAGCAAGTCAAATAATTTTATTGTTACCTTTATATTTATTTTTTATATTGTATATATTTTGTATAAAAATTTCCCATGAGATGACAATCTTCTGACTAAAAGTATTGGAAAATTCTGAATATAGTGGATATTTACTTCCAAAGAGCCATGGGACCCTCTGTGACGGTTCGGAATTCACTAGCCAAAATCAAGATATCTTCATAGAATGAAAAGTCCACGCTTACTTGTGAAATTCATGTGTTTATTGAAAAGTGATAATTATCCTAATCATAGTCATTAGCCTTATCGATCTTGGGAGTGGGCCTTGTTCTTCCGAACAACTGCTTGGTTTAGATCGCCCTCCTTCTCCGATTATCTCATGCGGGTGTTACTGAAAAATGAAAGAGAAGCATTTAGATTATTATTTTCTCCCCTCACCTTTGTTAGTAGGGTTCACCTTTTCCTGAGGAGTC
This sequence comes from Gonioctena quinquepunctata, assembly GCA_018342105.1. Lineage (NCBI taxonomy): Eukaryota > Metazoa > Arthropoda > Insecta > Coleoptera > Chrysomelidae > Gonioctena > Gonioctena quinquepunctata. The sequence continues at coordinate 208,311 of JAFIRS010001531.1, forward strand.
ATTCTAAGATAGCTGGAAGCAGCCTAGACTGTCGCACACCAGGATTCATCGATTTCTCAACTTCATCAACAGATTTTATGATATCTACAATGAACTCTCTGATTCTGTTCATATCAGAAGGTTTTTAGAGAGGTAATAGTCCGGCAGTGAATGGCTTGGTAATAGTTTGTATCGGAAAGTTTAATGGAACAATGTCATCGGGGATATTTTCCAATACCCTCAATTTTCAAGTTGATTAATCATCTAGAGACATCAGTCCACTCTCCTGCCTTTTCTCATTCCTTCGTGGAAGTTTCCATGATCCCAAAAAGGCCATTTGAGGAGAAATCACTTTGGAAAAATCGCCAGGTAGACTTCAAGAAAAAACTGATTTTTGACAGATAGATGTAAACATTGTAGTAAGTTTCGAGGATTTCTTCTCATTTTCGCGCCAAATGTTCTGAGCGGGATCTTGTTCGTAGAATTATTATCTTTGTAAACGATCAATTCACAATTTTTTGCATGAAGTAATGTTGACAGAAAAAGAAAATTTCATAGGTTTGAAGTTTGACATTTTGCGTGACACAAACAACAAAGATTCCTCAACTGCGCCATCTACTAATGAAGTTCTAAGCAGAATTTAACGTTTTTCATTTGTTGTCCCCCAAAAATTCTATACAAAATCGAATCAGTGAATACACCAGGGTTTTTAGGCATCTTACTAAAAACCTACATAAAAAGTGTCAACAGATAAGAATTTAACTGATCTGTGAATCGTCAATTAGTCCAGGAACGTTAGTGCCGATATTGTGCACGCATAAATGCTCCAGTGAAATTAGCAAAATTGTTGAGTAGCGATGGTAGCCAGAAAGCAATGTGAGTTAGAGTCCTCCAAAGAAAGTTTAAATTTTAGTTTTGACTGCTGTGGAAAAACCCCAAAAAGTGGATACTATGTATGTTTAAAGTGCTGTGGAGTTTTTCACCAAAGTTGCTTGCATAAAGGTGCATCAATTACGTACAAGAGTGATAATAAAGTTGTGTGTAGGAACTGTCAAGATCAAAATGAGTCTGACGTGAATACAAATAAATTGTACATAAATATAATTGAAGAACTGAAAAATGAGAATAAACAAAAAGATACTATTATCTCCAAAATTTAACAAAAACATAAACATTTCTACGATGAAGCTCTGGAAGCAGAGGCTGAATATTTTGAGAACCTGCAGAAATACGAAAAAACAATCGAGACTTTAAGGAACGAAGTGAAAAAAATGGAAGATAAGGAGCTGAGAACAAAAAATAACAGAATTCCTGTTAGTACCCAGACCAATGCAAAAAACGAAGACATCGCAAAACCCAGTTATAGCTAAATTATCTGAGGATTCCTCATCTCAAATGAATATGACTATTATTGATGATGCGGTGTTGCCACAAAACTATGATGGCTATGGAAGGAAATAATATATCTTGTGTCAACTATGTAGTAAAAAGAAAGGCCAAGAAAGCAATAAAACATAGATCACAAATAGGGAATAGTGGCAAGTCGCTGAGAAATAAAAAAACAGGATTTTGAAAACCGGCGTCATAGAAAGTGGAAAACAAAGTATGGAAAAGTCCGGAGAAGTGCTGCAGGGTAAATGCGACGAAAAAAATGAATCTACTAAAATTTCGGATATCATCAGCACATCGAATGAGGAAATGATAATCAACCTTGATAGTGGAAACGAAGAAATAAGAAATAACGAATCATTAGATGTAGAAATAAAAAAAGCTGAAAATCGTGACAGAGTCATTACTGGAAGTAAATACGTAGAAACCAGAAAGAAAATTATTTTACTGGGTGATGAATATATGGTGAACTATCCGAAAGTATTACAAACTATTCTAGATAAATACAAATTCGTAATTGAGGAATGTATCAACCTGGGAGGAGAATTAGCAGAAGTTACCCGTGATGTATTCCAGAGAACTATTCAATATGGCCAAAATGACTTTATTATCGTAATGTACAGCACTAACAACATAAGCAATAGAAAATCATTAGGACAAGCATTAAAGAATCTTCTTCCACTAGGTAGATACACAAATCTAATAATGATAGCAGAAACTTTTCAGGAACATGATAATATTGTGAATAAAATTGTAAGTAACTCCAACAAGTATATGAAAAAAATTAGAAATACCTCTATCAAATTTATTGTTGACTCAAAAAGTATATCAAGTAAATGGTACATACTTGATTCTGTAAAAGAATTTATTATGCAGTCCAAATCAAATCATAATGTTAATTTAAAAACTGTTGATATGGATCTATCTTTCTATAATACTAAGGGAGCACCTCTGAGTGAACTTGTCCTTCCAGTCACTCCTTTCGGTAATGATACAGTTCCATCGAGCACAATTCGACGATCACTTTGATATAAATTTCACTATAGAAATCGAATTTCTTCCCATCAAAATGCGTCACTTATTGCCGACCGAATTAAACACCGACAGATATCGTATCGATAGCTTACCTATTCCATAATAATAATACAAGCAATAATATTTAAACTCCTGGCAAATAATTGAACCAAATGTAATTATAATAAATGCAGAAATAATAAACTTTGGGTGCTTCAGCACACGGAGAAACCAAGCTAAAATACAAGTTAATCACAATTTCCACTTACGGATACCTCAACGCTTCTGGACCTCAAAACTAATTGACACTCTTTTACACTTTTTTCTCTCGCTTAACTGCAACCAGACTTTGTAGCACGACAGGAACAAGTCTTACGGAAGAACAACAGGAACAAGCCCCGATGAGAGCTTCATCGTGCCTTCTTATAGTTCTCGAATTTATGTCCAAACTAGACGAAAAAGCCCATTAAGAAAGGCGCATTTTTTGTCCGATAAATCGAAACTGGACCAGAAATCTGAAGTATAATTTTGTACCTGTTACAAAAAATGACGTGGTTTTTCCAATCACGATTTTGGTTTCTTTCCCGTCTTTTACAAAAACCATCACCGGAGCTTTTCATCCTTTTTATAAGATATAGAAAAACTCTGTTATATTTTATGCATGATGTTGACGTGAATTCCAGTAGCTTTGGGTATGTACATTAATTTTCTAACAGGGGAATGAAATATTTTGCCAGACCGGAACCAATAGAAACCCCAAATAGGCAGGGACGTACCAAAGTTAGGTTAAATATCCTTTAGCCGTTCTTAGTAACGGAGCTCTAAAAAAATGCTTCGTTACAGGCTGCAAATTAGAGTTAAATTTCCCAGAGGCAAAATGCTTGAGGGCTTTGATGATAATATTTCCCAAATCACATTTGAAACTGGATAAAATTACCAGAATTCATGTTATATTTGAATTTTCAACTAGGAAAATTACAACAATTCTTCTTGTTCCAAAATTGAAGGAATCGTGCCCGTTTCTAAATGCTTCATTTTACATATTCATTCATTCACTGCTCTTGAACTCGCCCAAAAACCTAAAATATATATAAATTTTTCACTATCAAATCACATATGTTTGTATCTGAAACCAATAAAAAAAGGGCCTTGAATTGGAATCGAGCCCAAGCCTCCCGGGTGAGAGACTGACACTCTACCCACTACTCCACTAGAAATGTTCTTGATAATATTGAAATAACGGAATTCAATTATTAACCTTTTAACATGCTGAAAAAGGTATATTTCAATTAAAATATCAAATCACAGTAATAGTAAGTTGAGAATCCCTTATTCAATCAATTTTGCATTCCCTGTATAGGAATTGAATGCGTTGACATATAATTTTGACAGGACCTTAGTGTTGTTTTATCGCAAAACAATATCGAATAGACTGTGTTTTTATCAGTATAAAACAGCGAGAAGATGTTTTATCACTATAAAACTGATCTGATTAGTTCTCTGTTTGAAATTTCGGCCATTTGATTGGTTCAAACATAATGAGGGAAATAGTCGACTTGAAACTCATTGTCAAAGTAACAGTTTATTTTGAAATAGTGAATTCAAACAATTTTTACCCACTCACGAGTCATATAATAATCTAAAGAAACATATTATGGCAATAGACAGTGATAAAATCTAAAGTAACGTATTATGATCTATGGATAGTCCAAACCCACTACTCCACGAGAACTGTTCTTGATATTATGAAAATAACGGAATTCAATTTTTAATCTTAGACTTTTAACATGCTGAAAAAGGTATATTTCAATTAAAATATCAAATCACAGTAATAGTAAGTTGATAATCCCTTATTTAATCAATTTTGCATTTCCTGTTTTCCTATATAGGAATTGAATGCGTTGACATAAAATTTTGACAGGTGTGGTGTGGTTTTATTGCAAAACAATATCGTATAGACTGTGGTTTTATCAGTATAAAACAGTGAGAAGATGTTTTGTCACCATAAAACTGATCTGATTTTAATTTATCAATTACTTAATATTCCTAGGTATTTTGAATGATATTTGTTTTCTAAAATGTGTCCGCTTAGACTCAAATCATCACAAAAAGTACTGAAGGTGAGTACATTTGTTTTCTTTGTATTAAAACATAAGTAGTTTGAATCGCACCATTTTTTTTACCATTCCAAGATCACTAGTGATAGTATCTTTCAAATGCTGGGCATTTTTTCATGCCAAAGGATGGTAGTATCATCTGCAAAAATTATGAAATTTCCTCTAATTGGGATGAAAGCCAGATCATTTAAATACAGAAGAAAGAGGATTGGACCCAGAACTGATCCTTTTGGGACACCCGATCAGATCTCTTTACTGGGTGATAGTTGTCCATTCGATTTTACTATTTGTTTTCTATCATTCAAATAAGAGGCAAACCAGTATTAACATACCCCCCCTCTGAAACCATTAGCAGAATAGCTTTTTTAGAAGAAGTCTATGACTTACACAATCGAAGGCTTTTGTAAAGTCGCAAAAACTGCTACTACAGTTTCCCTGTTGTTAAGGTTGGTGTAAGCATGCTCAAGAAAATGAAAGATTGCATCATGGGTACTTTTTGAGATTTGAAAACCAAATTGTGTATTTGTTAGGATTTCATGACTATCTAGAAAAGCTAGTACTTTTTCAATCATTTGTGTAGAGAGTAAAGAGATTGGTCTGAAATTGCTCGGATCTTCTAAATGACCACCTTTGAATAGTGGAACGATAAGAGCTGTTTAGGGAGATGAGGGAAATTTTCCAAGTGCAAAAGATCTATTGCTAGCTCCGACCAATAAATCTAAAGCAGGGAGGTTTAGTAGAATTTTTAGCGAGATTTCATCGATGCCAGTAGAATTTTTGTTTTTTCTTCTTTCAATTCAAATGAATTTGTATCCGTAAAGTTAAAGTTATTGGATATATCAATGTGGTTAAGATATTCCATGGGATCTGACTGAGGTTCTAGGGTAGATGTTAGTTTTTGAGCAATTGTGCAATAGAAGTCATTTCGGGATTCATGTCCATATGATCTTGTGGGGAGTTTGATTCACCGCTTAGACTCATCACTAGGGCCAAGTTTTCTTTGACTTTGTTATCAGATTTTTTTATTTTGTCATTGTAGTACATTTCTTTAGCACATTTAATTACATATCTATAAATTCGGCGGTAATTATTGAAATGTGTTACTGAAAAATCATCAGAAAAGTGCTTACGTAATGTATGTAATGATCTCAAGTTTTTTGCAGAAGATTAATGACTTGAGTTACCCAGGGTTTCTTATTTTTTATTTTACATTTTTGTTTTGGGAAACATTCTTCGAAGACCTTGGTTAGCAGTTCTTGAAATGCATGTATAGAATCGTTTGCTGACAACACATCTTTCCATGGAATTTTTTCGCATTTTTGTTTAAATCTATTGGAATTGTCGTAAGTATATAATCTTCCGAACTTAAACTTTTTAATAGATTTGTTGCATTCAACTGAAAACTTCAAGACAGCGGCTTTATGGTCAGATAGACCTGCCTGAATTACATAGCAAGTCAGTTTGTGTTCATCCAAACTTGTGCAGATGTAGTCTATAATAGTGGATGAGTATCGTGTGTTGGCCCATGAACTAGCATTTTTAGGTTGTATGATAAGAGTAAATCATCTAAAACTTGAGTGGATGAAGAAGACTTTTCATCATAATTAAAATTGAAACCACCACCTACGATAAGCTGAGAGTTGACAGGAAGGCTTGACACAGGAATCTCTAATTTATGTAAAAAGGCTGTGACATTACCCGTAAATGGTCTATATAAACAAATAAAAAACAATTGTTATTGCTATATCATGAATTGTAGAGAATTAAAATTCTCTTTCAACTATGAGGAATTGAAGTTCATGCTTGGATTTTCGAATTTATATAAATATTAAACGTACAACTTTGATTACTGAAAATATAGCAGGACACCATTCTCACAAGATTCTGGAAAGGTCGAACTATATGAGGTGTTCAGATTGGTATGAGATGGATTATTTGCTTCCGTGCTGACAAGTATCTGTTTAGATTCAGCAATCTTCTTAGAAAAAGATTCTTCTATGTAGGTCTAGGAGAACACAGACAACTATTTTCATCCATTTTTAGGATAATTTCAACCAAAAGTTAGCAATATTGATAAAAAGTGGTGTAAACTATTTTGATCTGTAACATATTCAATATTTTTTTCAATTTCTTGAATTAATATATTATTGATTTTAGTTCTTTTGTTAATTTCTGGATGTGAATATCCCACATCAATCTTGACACCTAAATAGCAAATACTATCGGTTTAAAAAAATATTGCGATTATTTCCATCAGACGTTAATATTGTTGTCTCAAAAAACTGCACCACATCTAGTATGGCTGAGGAGAATATATATAATTTTTTCCATGGCTATTGTTAGGCTAATCTCATCAAATTTTTTCATTTTCAATTAATTTTCGGCTTTATTTTCCACTTCTTCCCAAAAGTATAATGAACGACTGTATCATCTGCAAATGAAATAATATTACCACTGGACTCACTATTCAATATTCCATTTATATAGAATGAAAATAAAATTGGGTCAAAAACTGTTGCTTGCAAAACCCATATTCAGGCAATATTTTCGATAATTAATTTTAGATATGAAACTTTAAGAGACAAAATATAATTTATTTAGAAATGGGGAATGTGATATAAAACCTGGCACTTGAGAAACAAAATCCACTTGTATGGGACAAATTTTCAGCATTTATTATCAGAGCTCCTATACACAGTGCGGGAGGAGGGCAGGGGTAGGTACACAAGTGCTTTTCTATTCTTAAAACATTGAGAACTCGGTATGGGAATGTTGAACATTCCAAAATTCCAGTGTATTATGTATTAAGGGTAGTAAGGTTGTAGGATGAGTTGAAGCATTTGGAACTATATATTCAGACATTTCCCCCATTTTTTTATTGAATTTTTGATAGGTTTTGATATGCATGTTTTATTTCAGGGTTTCTTTCTGACAGTAAGCCCTACATCACAGATGGAAATTGCCAAAATAGCCTTGGCCAATAATCGACCGTTTATGATGAATCTAAGTGCTCCCTTTATTTGCGAATATTACTCTGTGCCACTCATGCAAGCTATGCCATATGTTGACGTTCTTTTTGGAAATGAGTCGGTAAGTAACCTTGAATATTTTCGAATTTCAATGAGTGGTTGAGAATAATTAAAATGTATATTCTCTGATTTAAATTATGGTTATGTGGTTCTCAAAAATAAGTTGCACACACAAAAGTAACACTATTAAATAAATACGAAATTACAATTCACGATACTAGTAAACTACAAACTAACAACAATCCAAAAAGTTTAACATTAAAATTCCATATAGATTATTTAAATATTTTCATGATTCTCAATCACATTGTTTAGTTAGTACCTCTAGCTGTGTATAGAACTCATTCAAATGAACAATTTTTCAAATAACTTTTTTCTGATGAAGATAAAGACAATATAGTCTGTAAAAATTCCAACTCTGGTCATGTGTGAAAATCTTAAAATTGTAGATAAAAGGTTAATTTTTCTCAACTTAGGTAAATGTGTTCATCTTCTCAGCATTCTAGAATGCTTTAGATATATTACTTCTGCAGAATGGAGTAGTGCGTTTTCAGACCACACTTTTTCAGATAGGGTGAATAGGTCAGGGTGGATCAGTTGGATCAGAAGCTTTGTGTAGGCCAAAATAGTGACAATATCGAGAATTTTCCATAATTTAAAATTCGCTAAGATCCCAGGATTTATTATCCAATGAGTATCATCTTTGAGATCTGAAAAAAGTTAATTGTTTTTTTATGTTAATTACTCCTATGTACAGTCCAAATAATTCTCAACTGCATTGATTTTTTTCAGACCCAGAAGTAAAAGTAATTTCATTTCTAATTCCATCAGGAAACAACTACTTTCCTGGTTAATGCCTTGATGAACATTGGATTACATCTGATAGATAATTGTGCAAAGTCCTACAATGTTACTTGGCAAATGTTTGTTGCGAAATATGTAAATATTAACCACCACACTCGGCTGACTACCTGAAGGCCAGTTACGTGCATTTGCCCCTCATCAGTATAGGGTAGGACAATGTCTGTCAATGGCCAATGTCTGAAAACCTGAATGTGACAATAAACATTCATCCATTCTTTAGTTTTCGTTGGGATATCGTCAACCAAATGGAAAACATCACTAGCCAGCATCATCTCGACCTCCAACGATTGCAACAAATATTCCCCGAGAAAGTCATCTTCAATATCAAGATAAAAATTTGTAACAAACTTATCTACCACCTCCCAACGGCCCACAAACTAACCAATTGTGAATAAGTTTTCTTTACAAAAGCACATGTCAAAAGCCGAATGAGGTACTCTCTCATTGAATTATTATACCTCACCTGGTCACATCACTATAATGACATGTTTTTATTGCAAAAAAAATACGAATATTTTTGATATTTGAATTGCAAGAGACTATTACAAAAGCACTGGAAACAGAAAGTAAGTGGTGTTGATTACAACCACCTAAACTAATAAGTTTAAATGACATTGCCATGATGAGGAAAGCGGAATGATAGTAATATTTTTAATGCCAAGAATGACTGATTCTTTATTACTTTCCTAATGTCTATGTTCAATGACAAAAAGTTATGTAACCACCTCAAATATTCATTCATAATGAACATCGTGATTAATGTTTATTTTTTTGCAGGAAGCTGAAGCATTTGCTGTTACTCAAAATTTTGATACAAAGGATATTGAAGAAATAGCGTTGAGAATCTGCAAGCTTCCTAAACAAAATGAGAACCGATCCAGAACTGTTATACTAACACAAGGTGTTGATCCTGTTATTGTAGCAAATGAAGGAAAAATCACCAAGTTTCCTGTAACCGCATTACCATCAGAAAAATTGATAGATACGAATGGAGCTGGAGATGCTTTTGCAGGAGGTTTCTTGTCACAATATATCCAGGGTCAGGATCTGGATATTTGTGTGAAATGTGGTATTTGGGCAGCATCACAAATAATACAAAGAAGTGGGTGTACTTTTGAAGGGAAACCCACCTTCATGGCATAGTAATTACCTGAATTGATTTTTCAATAATGTACTTATGAAGTTCGAATAATTGGGGTTTTATTATTTACGGGTTCAGATATTATATTAACTGCACTATATTTTTATTAATTTTGATTTTTATGAAAGTAAAAAATAAATTTTAAACAAAGATTTTTTCTGATAGCACATAAAAACACAGAAACCAGCTTATAGTTGTTATAAGACAAATCTTAGGTATTAAGTATTCAATCAATCAATCAATATATACTTTATTGTCTGAAGAGTTGATTCTTATTGACAAAGCTTGAAAATAGAAAAAAAAAAATATAAGAAATGTAAGATAATTAGATACGTGAATGTCAAATGGATAAAATGTACAAACATAAAAGATAAATATTACATATATGAATAAAAACATATTGTCAATCTCCTTTAAAAAAGAAGGACTATTGAAACAACACATTATAAAATAAGATGTCATTAACAAAAGGGTAACTAACAATTACCACCCTTAAGATTTAATAGCAGTCTTGTGTAATAAATCAAAACATATGAGAAAAAAAATACAATAAAATGAATAAATGTCAAGTGGATAAAATGTACGAACATAAAAGATAAATATTACATATCTAAATAAAAAAACATATTGTCAATCTACTTTAAAAAAGAAGGACTATTGAAACAACACATTATAAACAAACACATTAATAAAATACTATGTCATTAACAAAAGGGTAACTAACTAACTAACAATTACCACCCTTAAGATTTAACAGTAGTCTTGCATAATAAATCAAAACATGAGATAAAAAATAAAATATTCAATAATATAAATATCAAGTATCAAATCAATTCCCATAAGTAACTATAGTATATCATCATAATATTACTGCAGGTTATAATAAGCTGTATGCAATAGAGCCTTTTTTACAGTCTTTCGATATAGTTCTTCAGAGAAGTTATGTTTCTATAACTGGCTGGCAGATGATTATATATTTTTTGCTTTCATACATGATGGAGTTTTTGTCAGACTAGATTTAGGTAAGGGTAAGGGAACACAACCTTCATTTCTTGTTTTATATTTTCGTGTTTCAGTAGGTGTTGAACCATATTTTGTGTGGATGAGGCATACAGTTTCCAGAATGAATAAACAAGCAGTGATAATATTTGTTGGCTAATAAAAGGGGTTTGCAGTGATCGTGATATTGAGCTTTACACAGGTATCGGATTGCTCTTTTTGTAGAATAAAACACATTGAAACAGCTGGTTGTGCATAAACCCCAGAAGGCAATGCCATACCTCAAATGTGACTCAATTAGGGAAAAGTAGACCATCCTAGCGAGGCTACGTTTAATTCTCTTGAAACAATTTTCATTGCAAAGCAGCTAGAGGCTAACTTTTTTGCTCAAGGTCGTTACATGCTCATCAAATTTTAGCTTGTTGTCTATAATTAGACCTAGAAACTTAGTTTGTGGCTTATTTGTTATAATCTGGTTATCTAAGTACAAATTATCAAAGTCAAACTTAAAGGTGACTAGATTTGTTTTTTTGAATTGAAACAGAGTCGATTGGAGTCACACCATTGCTTAATTTTTTCTAGATCGAGAGCAATTGATTCTTTCAAGTGATTTATGTCTTTGCTATGCCATAGAATGGCGGTGTCATCCATAAAGAAAGTGAATTTTCCATGGATGCGAATGGTGGCTAGGTCATTTATATACAATAAAAATAGAATAGGACCTAGTACCGACCCTTGTGGACGCCATTGCAACTTTGCCACTGTTAGAGTAGTTTTCCTGTATTTTTACTACTTGACTCCTTTCTGACAAATACGTCTGGAACCAGTCTAATGAGGAATTTCGGAACCGTAAAATTGTAGTTTTGCAGTAATATCTCATGGCTGACACAATCAACGCCTTGGAGAAGTCGAAAATACGCCGCTCACGGTTTCTCCATTATTCAAAGTAACATATGTATTTTCTAGCACGAAAAAAAGCATCATTTGTGCTTTTCGAGTTTTGAAATCAAATTGGGCATGGCTTAATATGTCATTTCTGGTAAGATGTACCATCATTCTTCTTTTGACTAGTTTTTCTATTATTTTGGATAATGTTGATAATAATGAAATTGGGCGAAAGTTCGAGGGATCATCTGGGTCACCACCTTTGCACAAGGGGATTACAACTGCTTGTTTCAAGCAGGAAGGGAACTGTCCCATTCTGAAGGAACTGTTAATTGCCTCAGCTAGGGTGAGTAGGACATGGTCAGGTAGACTTTGAAAATTTTTTACAGATAGGCCGTCCATACCCGATGAGCTCTTATTTTTTATTTCATTGATAACCTCTTGCAGCTCAAATATGTCAGTATCTTCAAGGTGAAAATTTTGTGCAATGCTAACATACTTCAGATAGTCTAAAGAGTCGACCTGTGAATTGAGATTGGTTGAGAGTTTGTGGCCTATGGAGCAATAGAAGTTATTTAAAATATCAGGGTCAATTTCAATATTGATTGGTTGTGATTTATTTTTTCCTCTTAGTTCATTAATTATCATCCAATTCTCTCTTGTTTTATTTTTTGAGTTTTTTAAACGATTTTTGTAGTATGTCTCTTTTGCATTATTGATAACTTGTTTATATATACGTTTGTAAGCATTGAAATAAGTTATAAAAAAACCATTTTGTACTTGTTTTTTATGGTATGCAACGACCTCAAGTTTCGTGCAGATATTTTGATGCCTTTAGTTATCCAAGGTTTTTTATTTTTTATTTTGAGCTTTTGCAATGGAAAACAGTTCTCAAATAAGGTTGATAAGTAATTATGAAATGTATTGATAGGTTCCTCTGAATATTTGAGAGTGTTCCATGGTATCTGTTGACATTTCTTCTGCAATTTTATAAAATTTTTTGCACTAAAAATCCTGCCATACCTAAAACCATTTTTATGAGGTGTGATATTGAAGTTGTTGGACTGGAAAAATACTGCTTCATGATCAGAGATACCTGCAGGAATAGTACAACAACTAATACTATGTCTATCTAAATTTGAACACATATAGTCAATTATAGTAGCAGAATTTTTAATGATACGTGTTGGTTGTTCAACATGCATCATTATGTTGAAGGATGACAACAAATTCCTTAAATTTTCTCTAGCTAGGGAGTATTCGGCAAAATTTACATTAAAATCACCGGCAAATACGATGTGAGCATTAGTGCAAGCTGGATAAAAGAGTTTCAAGTTTTTCTAAAAGGTATTCACATCAGAAATGGGTGCTCTGTAAAGGCAGATAAGGAATATATTATTTTTTAGGCTCATGTACTAGAGAGAATTCAAACTCTTTTTCCACAAAGTTTCAATAAGCCTGAGATTGTGAATTTTATTTTCATTCCCTAAAATCATAGTACCACCATTCTTAAATTGATTCCTGCAATTCTTAGCAACTAATACATAATTAGGAATATAACAAGTTTCAGAATTTAGTAGCCAGTGTTCAGTTAGTAAGATGAAGGTTGGCAAACCCTGCTCCTCTACAAATATCGCAAGATCATCGACTTTATTTCTGATACATTGAATGTTCAATAATATAGAAAAGGGAAACATTCTCAATTGAATATTGATAGAAAGATTTTTCTGTGAATAGAAAAATCCACGATTAAAATGAAGTTATTTTTTGTGAATGTCTAACAGAAAACAACTACTTCCCCGGCTAAAGCCACGCTGGACATTGAACTACATCTGATAGATATTCTGAAAAGGCCCTAACTCAAAAGAAAAAATCTGAAATTGAAAATTTGCATTTTCATTCAGATAGTTATTTGATTTTCCATTCCAGTCTTAATTAAGAACTCATAAAGATGAATGAGGCAAAGAAGAATGTTTTCCAAAGAGAGTACTCACCAGAAATCATTAGTAACATTGGCTAGGGAGAGACATCGCATTCACTAGGTCTTCAATACATTTTTGTCGACGAAAATCTATTTCACGCTTCCACGATCATCAGGAAGACCGGAAGAAATGGGAAACACATTTTCAAGAAGCAATCTCACTTTGCAAAGATGGAAAAAGTTAGAATCATTTCTTTTGGAGAGACACTTTGAAATTAGTGTTTTCTGACATTAAAACCTGTCATGGGGTATGATAGATTGATTTGTTGAAAATATAAACAGGATGTTCATAAAATCAGATGTGGAATCATCTGCGACTGAAAGATAAACTTTAGTCACTATCTTCCATCTATCACCTAATCTATTGTGGAGTTTTCTCGAGTTTTCGCTAAAAAAGAATTCAGTTCTGATGTATCACATTCAATTTTATCATTAGAAAGATTGGGGAGGGACAGATCATCATTCATTGAGACATTTCGAGGTGATATAAAGTCTGTTTTCGAGGTATCAAGTACTTTCTTAAAATAAATAAAGCATTAGGTTAATACTATTGTACTAGGTGACATAGGAAGAAAAGTAATTGATCAAGTTGTCATATATGTTGAGCTTAGAGCGTTCATACTTGGGTCCTGAGTAGAAAGTTACAGATGAATTTCTGTTACGATACTTGAAAGCTTTAATTCTATATGACAGGATACGATGTAGAGGCCAATCATTTACTGAGTTAATTTCAGGTAGTAATATGAGATTTGTTGATTTGCTTAAATTTAAAATATTTTTGAGGGCTACATTTAGAGTTGACATACAACTTACGTTATTTGAATTGAACATCACAATCACTAAGTCATCTTTATCATAATGCAGTGTTTCTTGAAATATATTTTCTGTCAATTTGGCAAGTTCAATGTTGGATTTGATAATTTCATTCACCACGTAATTTTTAGTATAGCTAATAGTTCTCAATACTCTCGTGAATCCTGTTCCATATTGGTCACCATAAACCAAGATTTTTTTCTTTGCAGCAAGTGAAGCAGTCTGGGAGGTTTCATCCTTTTGTCTTTGAACCAAGTTCAGCATCTGGATGAATTTGTCTTCGATACCACTTAATTTTTTAATTTTCTTTCTTCAATTATGATAGGGTTCTGAAGTTCAGGCGTCGTTGAACCAAGTTCAGCATCTGGATGAATTTGTCTATCGATACCACAACTGGGAGTAATTTTTTTTTTTTTTTTTTTATATTAAAAGGTTCCCGCACACCCTGGTATTTAGTGAAATTTTGAATATTTGGCAAATATTTGAAATTTTTTTCTTCAAGTTGCAGTAAAAGACTGATGGAAAATGATATACCGAAAGTCTTTTGTATTGAAAAAACAACCTTTTAGGAAATTTAACTGATCCACTTGAAACACTCCAAAGCTGTTCAATAATGTTGAAATCTACAAAGAATTAAGAACTTATATTTACTTGAACAAGCACCTGGGGAACCTTGACCTAAGAAACTTTTACAGTGCCTTATAGACAAAGCCTGGTCAGTCATGTTCCCAAAAATTTCAGTTTTTTGTTTTAATATGAACCAACTCTAAACCATCATTTTTACTTTGATGAGACCAATTATTTTAGTTGATCAACGTTATTTGAGATTTTTTGTCAATTGATTCTTTCAGTTGATTTCTCATTTTCAAAAGTTTTATCATTGAAGTATTATTTCAAAATGAAATATTTCAATAAACATTTCACCACTATTTTATACAGTCAATCAAATGTCCGTTTTAAATTGATATCACAGAGGAATGTTTGCTGTCAATCAATTACAAAAATAATTTTGAACGTTTATGTTAATGATTTTTCCTTTTTGATTGAAACAACTCTTCAGTTGATGAAGCTGTTATAATATTCAATGAATTCACAAGAAAAAGGTGTTATGAAACTAATAACAGCAAACTTTTTATTGAAAAAACAAGTAAATATCATACACAAGGTGAATTGAAAAGAATTGGTATTGTTCATCTAACACTTCACCAATTATTTACTCTACTGAAGAAGTTATTTTTTGTGGAGAGAACATGGATTTGAGAAAATATTTGGAAAAGTAGAAAGTGAATTAGAAAAAAATTAAAGTATTCCGTTTTTAGATACTAGAATAATCCGTAGAGAAAACAATTCACTAATCACAGATTGGTATATAAAACCAACAAACTCGAAAGATACATAAACTATCATTCCTTCCACTCAAAAAGAATGAAAATAAATTTGATCTTTGTATGACAAAAAGAATCGAGATGTTGGTTCATCCTTCATTGGAAAACAACATTTTTTAAATTTTCAGAAATATTTTACTAGATAATTCTTACCCCAAAAAACAGAATTCTTTTCAATACCAACTCTGATAGACAAATTAGTAATGATGACACAAATAATAAAAATTTAGAAAATAACAATGAAAGGATAATTTATTTTTCAATTCCTAATATAGGAATTCTATCATCAAATATAATTAAATTATTCAAAAATGAAAGTAACATATATATATATATATATATATATACAGGGTCCTGCAACAGTGACGCGGTGTTCCATATCTCTATTTAGGAAACAGATAGGAATCTATATTTCTATAATATTACCTTATTGCTCAAGCTCGACAAAATAAAAAGAATGTCGGTCACAAAGGGTGTTCAATTTTTTCTGGGCGTTGGTGACTCTCTTGAACGATATATCTGAAATCGACCTGTGATATACAGGGTATGAAAAATAGCTTGCCACATATTGTAAATAAAAATTTGCAGAATCTTCCTTATTTTAAATGGAACACCCTGTATATTATCGATCCATAAGAAGCGCCACCAAAGGCTCTACGAATGTCATCAAATATTCCCTATGGTTGAGTTTTCTAGTTTTTCTTAAAACAGACCTTTTTTTCGAAAAATGGCAAGTGTTCATATTTCTTCGCTATCATCTGAATGAACGACTTTTTTCAAAGCGAAATCCATTTGACGACTGATAAGAATATACGAAAGATATCTTGTTTCAATGTACATTACAAGTGTCCAAACAAATATTTTTTTATGAAATAAATGTATGTATAACATTTTTCTAAAGGGAAATTTATTTTTTCCATTGGATGCAGAATTTTACACATGAATCTTGCAATATCAAACCAAACACGATTAAATGAAAAAACATGAACATTACTAATAATTTTTTTTCATGTTATGGTGTAAATTCATGAATTAAACTCGGAGCTTAAGTTCTAGATATTTAAATTGTCAACTGGCAAACTACAAAAGTGAAAGTTTAATGAAGGTTGATAATGAAACTTTTATAAAGTATGTTTAACATTTTCTTGAATGCAGAGCTGAAGTCTATGTTTGAAAGAGTGTTCTACCCTGCTCAAGACAGCTGGTGTAATGCTGCGAAAAGCATTCGTTATTCTAAGTCGCATATTTTAGGAAGAAGTTGGTGGTTCGACGAAAACCATATTTTTCATGTATCCCCATAAGAAAAAATCCAGTTTTGTTAAATCTGGTGATCTAGCGGGCCATTCCGTCCTATCCATTTATTGGGAAATACTTCATTTAAATGATCTCTCACTTCTGTCGAATAGTGAGCAGGAGCGCCATCATGTTGTAACCACATTCTATTGTGAAGGTCAAGAGGAATATCTTCTAACAAACCTGGTAAATCATTTCGTAAGAAATTGAGATACATTGTTCCATTCATATGTCCCTCAAAAAAGTATAGACCAATTACATATTCTCCAATGATGCCTCCCCAGACATTTATCGACCACCTATGTTGATAATCCACCTGTCTCAATAAGTGGGGATTTTCTGTCGAATAATAATGGTAATTATGTCGATTCACAAATCCATTTTTATGGAATGTCGATTCATCCGACCATAAAATGTTATTGAAAAAATATTCGTTTCGACGAATTTTTCCCATAGACCAATTGCAAAGTCTCACTCTTTTCTCAAAATCGGCATACATTAGTTCTTGATGTAATTGAACGTGGTATGGATGAAAGCGATGTTTCTTCAAAATTCGTTGCACTGATCTCTCACTTATATCCACTATTTCACCAATTTGTCGTTGACTCCCTACAAGGATCTTCTTCAACAGCAAGAAGAACTTGCAATTCATTATCTTCATTAGTAGCTGGCTTGATGCGCTCATGTTTAGAATAATTGATACTTCTAGTTTCAACAAATCATGTCAGGACCTTTCGGAAAGATCTTTTATCTGGATGCCTTCTATCTGGATACCGTTGAGAATAAATTCTACTTGCCAATAAACAATTCCTAATATGAAAATCATATCAATCAAATCACTTTTTGAAAACAACATTCTGATGAAATTATAACAAAAGTTCAACTTCACGATTTACTAAAGATTTCAATACTTATTTGCAGGCAAATATTTTGATCTGCCATTTGCCAGACTACTATGATTTCCAATAAATATTTTATTCGCTGAAAGGTTGCTTCAGACCGAAAGAATATGGCACAAATTTCGAGATTATTGAAATTATTGTAAATATTCAAGAACGTACATTTTGTGGTGTAATTCACAACTTGTTTGTCTAGCAACAGGTAATAAATGTGTTACAAACATAACATAATCTCGATCACAGCCGTCAAATATGGATTTCACAGTAAAAAAATCATTGATATTATAACGATGAAATAGAAATAATTGTCATTTTTCGAAACAAAAAAAAAATTTTCAAGAAATTGTAGGACACCTTATAATGTACATAATTGAAACAAGATATCTTTTGTATATTCTATCAGTCGTCTAATGGATTTTGCTTTGAAAAAAGTCGTTCATTGAGATTATTGCAAAAAATGTGAATTTTTTCGAAAAAAATAGCTGTTTTAAGAAAAACTAGTAAACTTAACCATAGGGAATACTTGATGACATTCGTTGAGCCTTTGTTGGCGCTTCTTATGGATCTATAATATACAGGGTGTTCCATTTAAAATAAGGAAGATTCTGCAAATTTGTATTTACAATATGTGGCAAGCTGTTTTTCATACTCTGTATACCACAGGTCGATTTCAGATATATCGTTTGAGAGAGTTACCAATGTAGAATATATGACAAAAAAAAAAATTCAATTGGACTTGGCACAACTTTATAACTTCAAATATTCTGAGTGACGAATATTGGAAAAAAAAAACCTGTCATGCTAGAAATCTCGAAAACCGTCAATATTTTCGAAGTGAAGATATACATAAAGTATCTTTTATTTTCTATGTAGAAACCGAAATAGCGATAGAAAATATAAATTGCCCTTTAAAAAAACAGTTGGGATCCGCCCAAAAAAAATTGAACACCGACAATTTTTTTATTTTGTCGAGCTCGAGCAATAAGGTAATATTATAGAAATATAGATTCCTATCTGTTTCCTAAATAGAGATATGGAACACTGCATCACTGTTGCAGGACCCTGTATATATACAGGGTGAGTCAGAAGTACTTTGACAAACTTCAGGAGGTGATTCCTCACAATATTCTAATAGAAATTGTCCAAATAAATTTATGTACGGAAACGCTTCGTTTCCAAGATACAGGGTGTTGAAGTTTTATTTTTATTTTCATTTTTTTCAATTAACTTTCGAAATACTGACCTTAATTAAACGAAAATTGGTATTGAGATATTTTTTGAGGTGTCGAATATGAACCTGATGTTATTATTGCTCTTACTCGTAGGGGGCGCCACCTACATGTCTTTTTCTTTTTTGAAGATTAATATCTTTTTTGAGCGTACTTCTAGCGGATCTCCGTCTCTGAAACACCGGAAAGGCGTAACTCACGACATTCCAGAACGATCGATGATGCTCCAGAACGTTCCAGAATATTACAGAACACCTACGTTGTGACGAGTATGGTGTGTTGGATATAGAGATAGAGAGAGGGAGAGATAGCGTGAAACGTGAACACCGTTGGACACCGACCAAGTTCAAAACGAATTATCAGGAGGAATTATGGGGCATCAAAAAATATCTTCAGACCGATTCATTTCCACACCATCTTATATACCATAGAGATATAAGGAGATAGAACCACGGTGCGTTGCTTTTTGAGGTGGAAAGCTCCCCGGTAGGCCTAAAAACCACATTTTTCACATTTTATCAACAACTCGTTTATACGAATAAAATAATAACATATGAATATACATCAATATTTGCATAGTGGCCCCAAGGATGAGTGTCGTATGTTCCCGAAATCAAATAACGCTTATCATCATTTGAGCTTAAGGCAATTTTCTCTTGAGTGATGGAATGTACTTCATGTTTTGTTAATCTTAATAAATTCTGTTTAACAGTTTTCTGTTTGAATGTTTCCAAACAATGAATATAATCTTCGAATGTGATATGGGCACCTACGACAGATTTCTTCACACTCTTGGCCTTTTTCGTCACTCCATAATTTAGAATGATTTCGTTGAACTCGTCCTCTTCGTAATCTTCATCCCTTAGTTTCCTTCAGATCCTCTATATTATCTCCATTGCGTAAA
This sequence comes from Gonioctena quinquepunctata, assembly GCA_018342105.1. Taxonomy (NCBI): domain Eukaryota; kingdom Metazoa; phylum Arthropoda; class Insecta; order Coleoptera; family Chrysomelidae; genus Gonioctena; species Gonioctena quinquepunctata. The sequence continues at coordinate 228,232 of JAFIRS010001531.1, forward strand.
ATTTGGTGGCATATAATTTCAATCGCTATCCAACATAGTCGGTCATTATAATACCGTTGTTTTCATCCTCCATCATCCCCAACACTTTTTTGTTCACTTGAGGAATATTGAAGATATTGTTAGCAGGATAGTCTGATGTATCGAAGCGGGCGTGACAGTCTCTAACCATTATTTCATATGGATCTTGATGAAATTTATAAATCAAACCATCAGTATCGGTATAAAGGATATTGCAATCTTTATCGAAAGTTAGAATTATATAATGGACCTTTGGATAGAAGGTGCCATTGACTTGGAAGGCTTGAATATCAACGAATGCGATACGCATGATGGCTGGATGATGAATGAATGAACTCCGCCGCCGCCGACGATTCTCATAATCTCGGAGAGGGGATGATATTCCATCAAGCAATCGTGAATGATGATGCAATAGACACGAGTCCGATCGGGGAATCCCGCGCTTGATTCGATATCCAATCGTACGTCAACCGTACCGGATTTCATAGTTTCTTCCTGTTTTGAACAATCGTTGAAGAATAAGGCGCGATATTTGAAACCGAGGTAATCCAAATGGAATTCGTATAGCTGCCGAGAAATTCCGTATAGTTGAAATGCGTTTCGGTATAGTGATTATTGGCGAAATTCAAGTAAAGACGTTCGTTGGGCCAATATTCGCCGTTCAAAGACAAACGGATATTTTGAATGTTGACATGTCGAAAGGTGGTAGGATCGACGGTAACGTTATCTCGTACATTAGTTTGGAAACACACGATGACATAGCATGGCCTTTCAACTGGTACTCGTCTTGACCGACCATATTTTACGTTGAGCATTTTGCGTAATCGAAGGAAATTCGTTCAATTCCCATTTTCGGAATGGTATCAATATAGGTCTGTCTGTCTGTACTTCATTGATTCTTCATTTATTTCCGCATTAGGAAAAACGTGTTTGACTTTCAATTCAATGCTATCGATCACAATTCGAGCCGTTGTGGTTCCCACCACATTATTACCTGCCTCACGTATAATGACGCAATCATTATCATTTCGGGCTCTGACCAATCGTAGAGTTTGTCGCCCGCACGTAATCATCGGATAATCGTTGAAAAACATTGAGAATATGTCGGAGCGGTACGCGAAGGCTGAAAGAATTGTAATCTTCATTCAAAAAAGGCAAATCGGGATAATTCCAGCCGCCTATGGCCAAATGCTGAGAATCTGTAGCTTCGTAACATAATAGGGCTCGAATGGCACTCACAATTCCCGGATCGCGAACCGATTCAATTTCCCGGGTGCTTTCGCTGTAAGTGCAAGAGTCGAAGAGGAAAGCACCCACATTAGGGGCCAATGTAACGTCACCTCCCCCATTATTCGATTCAAGTCTACCTTTAATCAGTAGCAAAGATGAACTCATGGCAAAAAAACGAGTCCACCTGATTGATGCAAAATTCCACGATATCGTTGCAATTGAATGCCTCCACGAACGGAGTATATGTTCTGTATTCGGCGAAAGGATTTATTCGAAGGGGTTATCTGCTGCTGCTGCCGCACCACCCGCTCGCTTGAAAGTTTCTGCAATACTGACGCCGTGACGTCTTACCCCTCTTATTACTACCGCTGCCGCTGCCACTGTCTATAACTAATCCCATTTGTTTCTCGTGATTCTGATTTCCAAAACCAAAGTTTTTTTTCCCCTTGTGTATGCTTATATTTTACATGTTTGAAGGTTTATGGAAGTGTGTGGGGGGTTGGATCGTGTTGGGCTACTAGAACGTATTGGTTGTGTTGGGCAACTAGACCGTTGGGTTGTGTTGGGCAACTAGAACGTGTTAATAAATATAAGTGATTTGGCAGTATCAGTTGCAGTTGAGACTCCAATGCGTTAACATGTCCATGCCGCTACCTGATCGCGACTGTTATGGCATCCATCTGAACGGATTGAGATTATTCATGGGCACGGAGGCTTATAGTAATTGAAGGTGGATCATTGAGACTCGGCAGAGAACTTTTGAACTGTCAGAAGGTTTAAAGGAACTTCTAACCAAGAAGCAACCCATAAATTTCACAGAACAAGATATACTCAACTATAAAACGATTTTGATACTCACCAACGCACACACAAGATCCGATGGAAAAATTACCACAAACAAGTCATGGAAATACACAAACATAATTTCCAAATTGTTTCCACCCAAGAGGAAATGGAGTCCAAAGAAGGGCAAAGGACTGGAAACGGCAGCCTCTCAAGAGAAGATAATTAACGATCACCCTGTGGATTCGGATCAGAACATGGAGATCGTTCAGCAAGAGTACACGCTTCCCATCGAGAACTTTGACGTTTACGAAGTGGGGCATAGAGGCGGAGGCAATGGAAGGGGAAGTAAACATGGCAGCCTATTGCCGAATTCCTTCCGAGCCGTTATCTGTGGTCCTAGCGGATCAGGAAAAACGAACCTCATGCTGTGGTTACTGTTGCATAAAAACGGCCCAAAATTCGAAAATATCTACGTCCATTCAAAATCCTTGTATCAGCCCAAGTATCAATTCCTAGGAGTGCTGAGCGGTATGAAGAAATCGACTATTTCCCGTACAGAGACAACGATGAAATCATCTATGGAAGATGCCCGATCTCACTCTATATTCATCTTTGACGATGTGGCCTGCGATGGACAACAGAAAATTCGCGAATATTTCTCAATGTGTAGGCACAAACATATCGATGCCATCTATCTTTGTCAGTCTTATTCGAGAGTACCCAAACAGCTGATATGTGACGATTGCGATTTGATTGCGCTCTTCAAATTGAACGAAATCATCTTGCGGCACGTTTTCGATGAGCACGTTTCCCCCGACATGACTTTCGAACAAATCAAAAAGCTGTGTTCGGAATGTTGGTCCCATAGCCAATACGATGCCCTCGTCATAGTCAACGACTTTGACTTGAACAATGGCAGGTACCGAAAAAACTTTGACATGTATATAAAAATATAGTTGCGTGTCGCGCCACGTCATCTTGCGGCACGTTTCCCCCGACATGACTTTCGAACAAATCAAAAAGCTGTGTTCGGAATGTTGGTCCCATAGCCAATACGATGCCTCGTCATAGTCAACGACTTTGACTTGAACAATGGCAGGTACCGAAAAAACTTTGACATGTATATAAAAATATAGTTGCGTGTCGCGCCACGTCATTCAGCGTCTAGATGTCGGACGAGAGGGTCGTTGAAGCCATGCGCGACGAAAAATTGTCAGAAATTCGACGAGACTTACGGAAAAAATACCTAGCCCTGAAACTTGGAAAAAACGAACGAGACTATACGCTGAATGAACTTTCCAATCCGATATCTCCACCCCTACAACAAATTGCCAAGTCGTCGAAAACCCTGAATAATTCCATTCTCAAAGACGAGAAGGAGGAGCAACCTGAAGTTGAAGAGGAAAATGAGTCAGAAGAAGAAGAAGAGAATACTCAAAGCGAGAGAAGCAGTGACGAAGAATATTATTCTGACGAGCATGTTGCCACGGAATTTTTCCGCGAGCAACTTAATCGATATCCAGCCATGTCACGTGCATACAACGCTCAACATTGGAGAGATGACAAACGTAATAGATAAGGTATATTGGACCTGTGTATGACGTCAGCTCTCCCGGCTGGTTTTTGGGATCCAAGTCAATCCGCTTGGAAGAAGGATACATCGATACGGGACTTCAACAATTTGAATCAACTCCCGGACTATATCAACTGATATTCTACACCAGGCCCCGGGACTATAGCGGAGATGACTTGAACGTCTACTGAGACTAAGATGCCTAAAAACCCTGGTGTATTCACTTATTCGATTTTGTTTAGAATTTTTGGGGGACAACAAATGAAAAACGTTAAATTCTGCTTAGAACTTCATTAGTAGATGGCGCGGTTAAGAAATGTTTGTTGTTTATCACGCAAAATGTCAAACTTCAAACCTATGAAATTTTATTTTTCTGCCAACATTACTTCATGCAAAAAATGGTGAATTGATCGTTTACAAAGATTATAGTTCTACGAACAAAATCCCACTCGGAACAGTTGGCGCGAAAATGAGATGAAATCCTCGAAACCTACTACCATTGTCTACTACAGTGTTATCCGTCTGTCAAAAATCAGATTTTACTTGAAGTCTACCTGGCGATTTTTTCAAAGTGATTTCTTCCCAAATGGCCTTTTCGGGATCATGGAAACTTCCACGAAAGAATGAGGAAAGGTAGGAGAGTGATGTCTCTAGATGATGAATTAACTTGAAAATTGAGGGGATTGGAAAATGTCCCCGATGACATTGTTCCATTAAACTTTCGGATACAAACTATTACCAAGCCATTCACTGCCCATCTCTGCCGGACTATTATCCCTCTAACAACCTTCTGATATGAACAAAATCAGAGAGTTCATTGTAGATATCATAAAATCTGAAGTTGAGAAATCGATGTGCGACAGTCTAGGCTGCTTCCAGCTATCTTAGAATGACTTCTCCGGAAAAGGTGAGCTCTACTAACAAAGGTGAGGGGAGAAAACAATAATCTAAATGCTTCTCTATTATTTTTCAGTAACACCCCGCATGAGATAATCGGAGGAGGGCGATCTAAACCAAGCAGTTGTTCGGAAGAACAAGGCCCACTCCCAAGATCGATGAGGCTAAGGACTATGATTAGGATAATTATCAATTTTTAATAAACACATGAATTTCACAAGTAAGCGTGGACTTTTCATTCTATGAAGATATCTTGATTTTGGCTAGTGAATTCCGAACCGTCACAGAGGGTCCCATGGCTCTTTGGAAGAAAATATCCACTATATTTAGTATTTTCCAATATTTCTAGTCAGAAGATTGTCATCTCATGGAAAATTTTATACAAAATATATATAATATAAAAAATAAATATAAAAGTAATAATAAAATTATTTGACTTGCTAGTTACTAGATACATTACAATCACAAGTTGAAAAAAATTATTACAATGGGCAAAGGTAGTTCAATTTCAGAGAAGATTCAAATTAATTTATACATATACGAGTCATTTTACTAGTAGTGGAGTAATATTAGATTTTAGCTTCAGAAAGTAAGGGGACTATGGGAACTTTCTACTGGGCATTAGTGATGATGTAAGGAACAACATATAAAAAGTTACCAACCGTAAAGTGTGTGCTTAATTTATTATTTAACAAATAAGTTTCAAAATTACATTGTTTATTGAATATCTTAAAAAATATTTAATTAAAAAAAAACTGATAGTGCCATTCGAAAGAATGGAAGTTTTTATATAAAAAAGGTATATAAATATTTTTTTTAAATGAAAACTAAGCTGCAGATTTTTTTTTCCAACGTACGAAAACGTTGCGTAGCGACACTGAAGTGCATCTCTTGAGAAGCACGTAGCGCTTCACTTAATTTGTTAAAACTTTTGATCTAATTGATAAAATTAAGCTAACAAAAATTTAAATGAAAGAAGGAAAAAGTAGCTTATGAGATGTCTTGTTTTCAAATGCAAAAAAGATTAATAGGAATAGTACATTTATGAAGTTACGTCAAAGTAGAATTTTCTGTAAAATCAATTGAAGATCTGCCATTTTTACATTTTAAGATAAACATCTGAATTTGTAAGTTAGTCCCGAAATGACCTTGAGAAGGTGTGAAATAAGAATTATAAAATTTTATTTAAAAAAATACAATCGTCAAAATATTGAATAATTTCAAAAAATGAATTTTCTTAGGACCTGCTTCAAAAACTCTAGTTCAAAATGTGATATCAAGATTTTTCAATAGTACTTTCTGAAGCTTGTTATCTGTACTTCAAGAAAGTTTGATTGGTTTTATTAAAAAAATTTAATTAATAATAAAATTTCGACAAAAATAAACAAATGTTGCTCCAAAATCCCTGAAATTTTTTGTTAAATAAAATTTAATAACGTTTATATAGAAAAAAAATGAGTTTACCTAACCAACATATATTCATATTACGACCTCAAACAATGTATACGCAGCGTAAAATTTTATTTTTTAATTTAAGTGTAAATTGTATCAAATACGCAAAATATTACGTTTTTAGTAAATTGACGAATTGTTCATTTTTATAAATGAGTTCCTGCTTAAAATTTTTGTTTAGAATAGAAATATAAGTTTATCTTTTGATGTACTTTATATTGGATCGAAAATATAATATTTGAATGTTAGAGAGAGATTGAACATCAGAGAAGACTTGTCGGTAAGTTTAGTGCTCACCTGACGCTCTACGTATAATAGTGGAGTAATATTAGATTTTAGCTTTTAGAAGTTGGGGGATGATGGTAACTTTTTACTGTACATTAGTGATGATATTGGGAACAACATATAAAAAGTTAAAGTTTTCATTGCAATGTGTTGAGTAGTTTTTCCTGGGATCTCAGGAGGTTATAACTTTTTGCTGCAAGCAATTTCTAAGTAATATCAGAAGTTTCTAGGAAAATCCATGGAGTCCTCCAGGATTCCAAAATAATGCATGATTTTAAACTATTTTTACTCCGCTATATGAAGGTAATTTGAGTTCTTGCGATAAGATAGTCGTGTTGCCTGCCAAAATAGTGAACACTTCTTAATTTATCCAAAAGCTGAGAGATTCTTTCACTCAGATAGGATTCGAACCAATTGATGCTTCGTCCTCTGAAGCTGTAGAGATGAAGCTTACGTAACAGTCAAAAGCTTTAGATATGTCGCAAAACACTTCCTTCAGACTGAAATATAGATTTTTCAGAAAGCGAAAGAGATTGCATCTCACGTACTTTTATTGGTTTGAAAGCTAAATTAAGAAATTATATGTAATTTACAGCACTTCATAAAACCATTATCCGCATTTTATCATGAGCAAACAGGGACAGAAATACATAAGTACCAATTCGGTGGAGCCGTATCAATAGAAAATTAACCATACAAAATAAATTGGTACGGTTCATAATTAGAATTATTTCGGAGCACCTTTCGAAAATTCTGAATAACACTGACATAAGTACATGGAATAGTTTGTTCTAAAATATGTTACATCGATCGATCAACCTCAAAATATTTCACAATGAATTGACATAACCTTATGGGCGACAAAAACAATCACAGAACGGATCAGAGACAAATCACAAAAACACCCTGTGTGGTCTGTAATTGCAGTTTACTGAATTATGACAAGAAACGACGTCGGCGCCATCTGAAACTCTAGATAACTCCCTTTATCAAGAGGGCTGGTGTCCCCCAGTTTGTCCCAATATTTTACAGGTATAAGTGAATACACCATGGTTTTAAGACATCTTAACCGAGACATATTGGAGTTGACTGGATGTCATAGAAGCGCAAACGGGCGTTTGCAAGGCACTCAACGCTGGAAATATAAACACGTTATAAAATATCTAATGAGGAGAGAACGCGTCGGTCAGGGTATAAACACCAATCATTGGTATACAATAACAACCCAATGGATCATGTCCATTGGGACAATCCCAATGAATTAGTGGATCGATTGCGACTTTTGATAGCCAGTCAGAGGGCTGGAAATGATTATTCGCATCAAAATGAAATCGTCGCCATCATCAATGAACTCCGTGAAGCCGGTATGATAGAGTAATGACATGTGGATAGACATACTGCCGGAAATCACGAAAAACTACAATGACACCGAACATACAACAATTAAATTCAAACCGAATGAGGTGAACAAACAGAACGAAAGCCGTATTCTACGTCGATATCGTCGAATGTTCGCATTTCCAAGGCAAAGCATATTTTTCAAAAAGGACGACGGAATTATTCAAAATCGTTCGTGTTCAAATAGGTTATCCAAATACGTATATGCTTGAAGATATATACGGTACGCCCATTAAGGGGCTTTTACGAACAAGAATTACAAAAAACCGCGAATCCCGACATCTATCTCGTGAAAAAAGTATTGAAAAGACGAGGAAAGAAAATGTCGTTAAATGGCTCGGTTTCGATAACACCACAACAGTTGGATAGAGGATGATGCAATAGTTCAGCAGCGGCGGCGACAAGCTGTGACATGTCTGGCGTGGGTGGTAGTGGAGAGGGAAACGATATTTATACATTTGGCGGCAACGTGACGGCGTCAGTCAGCTGCCGTTATCGTCATCACCATGAGTCAAGACAGCGGTTATTGTTCGAGCGATATGTCAACTATAACGTACGCCAGCCCCATTTCATCGCTATCACCTGAAAATTATAATCAGCAGCTCGATGACATGTTGGAGAGTTACGAAATGGCAGAAAAATTGGAGTACCACTACCTATTGGAAACCTCCTTTCCCATGACTGGCTATGTGCTGAGAATTGGATTGTCACTTGCAAAAACTTCTGGTGCTGCCATCATTCTTAGTCCGTTGTACGAGTCCACGAAAATATCGTTCAGCACCTGTTCACCGAACAATTGGCAATCTTTTTGGATGACTTCTTTGGAAGCCTCCTTCCCCGATATCCTCCCGATCAAAACGACGATGTGGAATACTTGTGTGGAGACTATTGCAGAATTACACAATCAGTTTGGGAAGATTACGAATGGGTTCAAGTGGAAAAACACGGAGTGAACTTCATTCTCAATCAGGATGAAACTGAACAGCTGGTACGAGTCCACCGAAGCTTGGTGTCTGATCGAGTGGCCATGTTGGAGAATATGAATTTTTGTGCTCATTATCATAATTGAGGGAATGAATACATTTTTCTTCAATCAACCACAAGAATGTTTCGGGAAAATTGGAACTTTTCCAAAAACTATGTGAACTTTCACCAGACAATATGTTGGCTAATGCATTGAAAGAATACCTTTTCTTTTATAGAATCAAAGTTGTGAATGATTTATGTCTTGAATAAATGTATGTATATTTCAGTGTTTCTATCTTTTTTCTTCTACCTTCTCCCACTTTCTCTCTTTCAGGTGGGGTTGAGTTCCCATTGAAATAAGTATCAAAAATTCAATAAAATTGAGAAAAAAGTTTGAAAAAAAAAACAAAGTGACAGTCGTTTTTCATTCAATAATCAAAATGGCTGTGACGTCACACACCTCATACAACATGGCTGAGGCTGACGTCACGGCTTGGTCTGTTACATTTTCATAGATGGCAGCACTGTCAAAAACTGTCATTTTTTTTTTATGTTCTGGTTCCCACGAAAAGGGATATCCTGTAATGTTCAGAGAACATCGTGGGAACCAAGGGAAAGAAGGTAGGAGTTGGTGTTCTTCTTAAATTTCTGGAGGTTGTATGCCTCGGGGAACACCTCCCTAGGCAATGAGTTCCAAAGCCTCGCTGTTCGTTGGATTAACGAGTCTTTGGAAAGTGATGTTCTGCAGGTCTCCAAAGTGACCACGAAGGGGTGTGATGACTGAACTTGACGGGTTAGTCTCGAAGAGACTGCCAAAGCAGGAACAATTGTTGATATTTCAGAAGAGCATCGCCCATGAAAATATCTATAAAATAGAGACAAATCGCCAACTTTTCTACGGTGTTCCAGACAAGTGTGCGAGTTTGTAAGCGAGGCATCACCGACGAGACGAATTGCCCTTTTTTGGACAGAATCCAATAGCCTCAGGATATGTTTAGGTGCCGCGCTCCAAATATGGGAACAGTATTCCAGGACAGGTCGGATCTGTGCCTTATAGATCATAAGCAGCTGAGTGGGGTGAAATAGCTCTTGGCACGAAACAAAAAACCAAGTTTTTGGGATGCACTTTTGGCAATGGACCTCACGTGATTTTCCCAGGAAAGGTTATTGCTGATAGTAATACCAAGCATCGATATGGATGACTTCAGTGGTATGGTTACTCCTGACAAAGTTATGTTAGGCACAGTGAGATCGGCTTTTCTAGAGAAAAGAATGCTTGTGTTTTGTTTGCATTGAATTCTACCAAGTTATTAGATCCCCACTCGAGAATTGTTGCTAAGTCCATATTTATATTATTATCATTTCTTCCTCGTTCATTTCTGGTTTCACGGGCTGATATAGGGGCCCTGGAAGAGAAAGCGGTATGGAGGGTACTATCATCGGCAAAGCTGTGTACTGGACATGAAGTTGCTTTCAACAGGTCGTTGGTGTGAAGTAGAAATAGTGTTGGTGCGAGAATAGATCCTTGCGGAACATCATTATTTATGAGTAGAGTGTCAGATGAAACTCCATCGACCACTACATGGAGAGACCTGTTTGAGAGAAAACTAGCAAGCAGAGAACACAGCTGAGGGGGCAAGCCATAAGACGGAAGCTTGGCGAGGAGTCCCTGGTGCCAATGCAACCTTGGTAATCCCAAAATTTTAAGCGAGCAGGTCACCAGTTGATCTCTGATGGCGGAAGTCATATTGCCTATCGTTGACAATTCCTGAGTCTTCCAGATATTTCATGAGCTCGATGTTGATGGCTTTTTCCATGACCTTTGAAATGATAGATAGCAGTGCGATAGGTCTGTAGTTGCTAGGTAGGGCCTTTTTGCCTTTTTTAGGGACTGGCTGTACTCTTGCAATTTTCCAATTGGACGGAAATACCCCCAAATTGTAAGAGTGGTTGAACAACTTGCAAAGAACAGGTGTTAGTTCGGGGCACATTTCTTGAGAACAATCGGCGGGATTCCGTCAGATCCACAGGCTTTGTTGGTGTTGAGACCCAGCAAAATCTTTCTGATAGTACGTTGGCGAAAGGTGATCTCGGGCATGTGACTGTCAATAGGTGTAATGTTCGGGGGTTGTTTTCCCGATGAATCCAGAGTGGAATTTCCAGCAAATAGGTGCGCAAAGATATTGGCTTTTTCCTGGGCAGTCGTTGCTAGTGTTCCATCTTCTTTGGTTAGAGGAGGAAATGAGCTGGAAGTGAAGTTTCTTCCCACAGCTTTGGCGAAAGACCAAAATGAACGGGATCCGTTAGGACATTCAGCAAGTTTTGATCTTATTTTGGCATTGTGGGCATCTTTTGAGCATTCTATTGTCTCTTTGCATATGCCTCTAGCCTCGACATATGCTGCTCTGGTCTCGGCCCGGATTTTTCAGCCATCGATGGTATGCTGCCTGTTTGGAAGCCACAGCTCTAGAGCAGTTTCTGTTAAACCAGGTCTTATCGGATGATGTTCTTCTTTCGGTATTCGGTATGTAAGTTTGCATCCCCAACATGATGATTTCAGAAATTGTCTCAGCACATCGTGTTGGATCTACTGAAGAGAAACAAACTCTCTTCCATGGAAACGCTGAGAAAACATACGAAGACCTTCCCAGTCGGCCGAATTGTAATGCCACATGAGACGGGGTGGTATTGTGCAGCTCGATGGTAAATGGAAAGAGCATGTTGTGGAGATGAGGGTGTGATCAGAGTTTCCAAGTGGGGCACAAACTTCTATTCTATACGGGTCAGGATTGGTGGTGAGGAAAAGATCTAGTGTATTGGCAGACTGGTTGTTGACATCAGGGATGCGGGTTGGTAGCTAGACCATGAGTGATGGCGAAGGCCTCGGCTTGACGACCCGCATCATCTGTTTTGTTAGAGAATTTGAGCCAGGCAGCGTTATGTACATTAAAGTCTCCCATGATTATGGTTTCAGCTGTTGGATGGTTCTCCTGAATGTAGTCCAGTTTGAGTGATAAAAACTCAAAGAGGTCGTTATATGAAGGTTCATTAGGTGATAGGTAAAGGCAGCAGAGAAACTTAGTCAGTTTGGTATCAGATAACTTGAACCACATCACATCAAAGTCTTTCGGTTCCAAACTCTCTTCACGCTGGCATGAAAGGTTAGCCTTAGCGTAAAGGCAGACTCCACCTTTGAACCTGAATCGAGAATGGAGTTCGTAACCAGGACAAAGCATATGGACCTTGTTGGTGGACGAGTTTACTTGTGTTTCTGTTAGAGCCAGAATATCCGGTTTTTTCGTCTGTAGGTGATGGTGGACCTCATTGATGTTCTTGTTGAGTCCGCGGATGTTGCAAAAATTAATCTTTAATGTTGAGTCCCCTCGAGTACCTCTCGCCCGGAAATCCGAATGGAGAGGTATTTTGCTTCCGGAGTGTTTTACTCTAGGAGACTTCATCATTATGACTATTTGGATGCACCTGAAAATAAAGGAGGAATTGGGGAAAAGAAAAGAGGGAGACCGGAAAGTATCGACCGAACACTGAAACATGGAATGATCCATTTCACAGCACACAAAGTCGATATGGTGGTATTTCACCGGGCGATGAGACCATCTTCCACCTACGGTTATCCTTTTAGTCGCCTCTTACGACAGGCAGGATTTACCATGGGGCTATTCTAAAGCCGACCCCATACAGCATAGGTGTAATAACTGTCAAATATCACCCAAGATGGCAGCACTGGCACAAAACTTTACATCTCACAGACTGTGACGTTACACGTCAGCTATCAACAGTATGACAGCTGGGTGTTTGAGTAGAGCTGCTCCTCCATTCGAAGTTTAATTCTTGTTCGACTTCGATGTGTATGAAGACAGATTAGCGACATTTCAAAATTGGCATCACCCGTATCCCAAAGAGAGATTGGCCAGAACTGGGTTCATTTATACCCAGAGAGAAGACATTGTTGTGTGTTCGAAATGTCCATTTGAAGGATTCGGATGGCAGTTGGAAGATGATGCTCAACTTGATCACTTCAGTTGGAGTCCACATTGTGGGTTTTTCACAGAAGATGCTGCCACTCTGATAAGGCTTAGGCGGCTCGAAGACAGTCTCCCACGCAGAGACTAAGTAACATCGAAAACTAACATCTACATGTCGCCTACACTTTTCTTTGAAGAAGATGCTATCGACAGGAGGAGACGTATTCGGCTCGTTGACTCAATTTTTCCCAGAGAAACGACAATGACGAACAGACCTACCAACAGCAGCGTCCACGAAGAGACATCGCCATCCAGCAGCATTCAAGAAGAGAAATCACCACCATCATCATCGTCGTCGTCGCCAATGTCGTGCAAAGTATGTTTGGAAAAGGACATGAACGTGGTTTTCATGCCGTGCAAACACTTGGCCTGCTTGCGGAATTCTCGATGAAATTTGACAATTGTGCTGTGTGCAGAGCCCCAATTCAATACTATTTGAAAACTTTTGTATCTTAGAGAGATGATTGAATATATACAATGTAAAAATTAACTTGTGTATTTTATTCATTGTCTCACCCCACACACCTTTGCGGTATGTTTGGAAAAAAGTAAGGTTGGAATTCCCCTACCTTATTTGAATTTTGAGGTTATGTTTTCTTTGAAAGTGAGGATATGTTTGAAAAAGCAAGGTTAGAATATCCATCTCATTTAAATTTTGAGGTTATGTTTTCTCTAAAAGTGGGGTTATGTTTGAAAATGTAAGGTTAGAATCCTCACCTCATTTGAATATTGAATTGAGGTTATGTCACACACAAAGAACGCTGATGTTCGAGAGTGAGACTGAATGACGTCATCGTTTTTTATAAAGGTTATGTTTTTCCCAAAGTGAGGTTAGGTCTGATCTATTTGTTTGAGACTGAATGACGTCATCGTTTTTTGACTTGTTCAGACAAGTCTAGACAAGTCTGACTGGTCTCTCTCCAATTCAGGAAAACATCGAATGAAGAGATGACGAAGAGATGACACAGAGCTGCCATCATTTCATTCGAAGTTTTTCTGTATAATAAATGAAAATCAAAATCGATATACGCTCATTTTATTGATACATATTTTTTTTTAGTATAAACAATAGATTATATTTATATATTCGTATGGATATAATAATAATATATTGGCTGAATATATTCGATATATTGGCTGAATATATTCGATATATATATATATATATATATATATATATATATATATATATATATATATATATATATGGATGGTTATGTGGGAGAGAGAGAGAGAGAGAGAGATGGAGAAAAAAAAGCATTTATTTTCCGGTTATCATGCTGGCACAATGAATGAAAACATTTGGAAAAAAAATTGTTAAATACAAGTTGGTTGGTAGATGTATGTGGTTGGCTATTCATTCATGATGCTATAATCCATGCAAGCGTATCATCCGATCCGGGGATGAGTGTTCTTTTATCTTCAAATAGACTTTTGAATTTGTTTTGATCAATACTAAAAACATTATAGGCATACGAGCGGATGCATCGCTGACTAGCCGATTTTTCTTTCTGTTCCCTCAGAAAATCGACATAGTTTTCAAAGATAATTTTATTTTCCACAACATTTAACGCATTTTTTGGCCTGAACTTTATATGTGTATAATTCAGAACGGAGTCCGACGAAATCAATCATGATGCACCCGTTCGCTTCATCTTTCATCAACTCCAGGATTTTCTTGTTTACCTGCGGAATACCGTAGGAGTTTTCGCATGGGTAGTCACTCGAATCGAATTTTTCCAAGTTTTCCGCGATCAATTCTCTATATACATAATCGCATTCAATTTCGTATATGAGAGAATCCGTATCCGTGTACATCAACTTACCCTTATTGGTGTCGAATTTTTTCAACATGAATTTATAATGAAAATCGTAATATAAAATTTTGGAAATATCTAGAATAGCCATACCGATATAGGAGGGTTTATTGAATAGCAGTTCCAATTTATTCATTTCGATAGCTATAAAGTTTTCATCGAAAATGGTTCGATTGTGGAATTTTGGGCTACTTATTAGATTTTTTGCCCCATATCTACCCTCCCATTTATTTGCCATTTTCACCACTGTGTGCCTCCGAATATTTTCCGTCGTCTTTCCGAAAATACTGTTTATAGCCCATTTGAAGTTATTTTTACGAAAGTGTTTGTTGCTTGGGCGCGTAATTTCGTGTTCAATTCAATGTAGGGCTGCAGTCATGCCGATTGTTTAAACCTCAACACCCTGCGAATTTTTTTGAGAATAAGACCTGGCTTGCACCCATGAATCGGAAAGAATCGATGAAACGGAATTTGATGTCTGTCTGTTCGTCGTATTGTGTGAAAGATATATATTTCTCTTTGTTTATCGCAAGGAGACTCACTCAGATTATGGAACACAATGGGAAGCACACAGGATTTTTCATAGTTGAGGTTACATTGGTTTTGATGTGCCCAACCTTTGAATGTACCTGTGAAATGGTTATGGTCGGCTACAATCATTTGATCTTTTTGGAAAGGTTTTTCACAAATATGACAAGTTGAATCCGCCGCCGTTCTGATGTGATTGACAGACATAAGGACGATTTTTAAAACTTTTCTTCCCATGAATATTGCTATGGATTTCAGTTGTTCCGCGACCATTCCATCGAATCCAAACCTCGATGGGTATCGTAATATGACTGAGTGTCATCATAATTACATTTGAAATATGAGCCTGCGCTATAGGGAATATGGTTTTGTTATTTCGATGTTTTGGACTTGGTTTCATCATCAGTGAACGGTTCCAAAATCGACTCGAAATCGGCATATAACACAAATGGAACCATTTCTTTGTGTACAAAGTCCTTGAACTCGGAATGGTCATACTTTGGGAAAGAAATTTTGTAGTGATTAGCTTTTTGGCAGTCAACGGTATGACTGTCTAATTTCTTTTGACTATGAAAATAATTTAGACATCTATCACAAATGTAATTTTCATGTCCGTGTTTACTGATTTGTGAGCTAACCAATCGGGAAAAGTCTTTTATACAGCTATAATGAAATTTAATGTCTATTTGTTCGTCATCGTCGTCCTCGTTGATTTCCGGCGGTGCCTCGTAATCATTCAATTCAACAGAATATTTATTTTGAATCATTAGTAAGTTGACATGTCGAGCCAAATTTTCTTTTGTAAGTCTCGTCGGTACAGTCGTGAAAAATGTATGTCCATCATCATCATTCGCTGATGATGTACCAACTCCAAAATATATACGTTCACCAAAATACCGTTCCGTTAAGTTTTTCGAATTTTGAAATTTGGCCAAGAGTTATGGGAAATTCCAACCCCTTCATATTAAGTACGGTCGACCAATGAGGGTATTTTGATGTACGCTGTGCATTTACTTCTACGGGTTATAGAGCGGACACGACCGCCCATCCGAAACATTCTTTGTCGTCGGTATTACGCACGTTAATACAAGCACATTTTCTCATTATAGCTTGTGAAAGTTCGATTAGAGATGAACCCCTTTGCCCAAACCTGATTGATTAATATTCACTTCCAAATTGACTTTTTTTCTGTAATGCCCACCCGCTTTATTTTCCGCAAAATTCCTTCAATTTATTGCCCAATTTATCTACAACAAATTCCTCGGAACACCCCTGTAAATCTGTTGGTTGGTTTGTTTTTTAGTATTGACATATTTCAATTCAAGTTTCTCTACGTCCAAGCCCATTTTGACGAATCCCCGCAAAAACAAGTATTCACCTTCAGCATGTGATTTTTTTTAACATGTTATTGATTCTACGTTTGAAAAGGCTGAAGGCGTCTTTGAAAAATTGAATGGTATCTTCATGTGTCAAATTTATGATTACTCCTGTACGAACTCGTCCCCGGAACGTTGATTTCAAATCTTCCCCAATGACTCGGCTCTTTAGATTTTTTCTAGCAGCCAACCCCTGACCGTCCACCCCTGAATTTTTAATGAAATTACGGTCAATTTTCAAATGTCCCAAATTTGTTTCCAATTTTCTCAATATTCCAATGGAACTGTTGGCAGAAATTTTGATGGCCTTTGTACAAAGCCGAATACTATATGGTAATTGTTTTATCCAAGTTTCGCGGTCCATTTGACTGGATTTTTTGTTCGAGAACTTTTCGAGCCTCCATGTAATTTCATCGCTGAGAGCGGCAATTTGCTCAGAATTCATGGTTATTTGAAAAACGAAAAATGAATGATTTTTAACAAACAAAATACAGATATATTTCTCTCTCTCTCACCTCGATTTGATGAAATCGAATACAGCCGTCCCAATTGTCACCGTCGGTGTCATGGTGGTGGATGGTCTTAGTTTTTGATGATGATGGATGGATGGACTTAGTTGTGGATGAATTCGAAGGCAGATGCCTTGGCTTCACGATTATTGAATAGTCTCGAGGTTTAAACTCGTCGATTTTCGGCTGTAACACCTTGGAAACCTTCCTAGGTAGGAAGACTGATTTGGTTCCCAAATCGGCTAATACTGTTACTCACTTACTTACGTTTTTTAGATATATTCGGTTTAAAGATGCATACACAAACTCAGAGAGCGAGAGAGAGCAATGAACAGAACGATGTTTACAGTTCAGAGAAGAATGAACCAGACGGTGGAGATCGATCACGTACACTAATTCTCTACTGCGCAATTAAAAAACTGCTGACTCGACAAAATTCTCAGAACTGGTATAATATGATGCAATAATTTAGCCTTGAACATTCAAAACTATCCCATGGATCGAACAATCTAATTCTCAGAATTTCGTCTCCATAAATTCTAAGAATTGCTTGTTCACTGCGAATTCTCACAGATTGAGATGAACACCTGCATCCTTATCTGAGTTAATGTAAATAAACCGCAATGTTCAATATCTCAAAGGATGCCGATATCCGGCCGCTTAAATAAACAACTGATAACGAAACTGATGATGTTTAAACGGTTGCTCAGATTTGCATCGACTTGTTGGTTGTCTCATGGCCGTTTCATCGGGAGATTTCCTAAACACTGGTGATTCCTCCCACTTTCCAGAATGGCCGCCATTCACTTCCTCGATTGAACAAAAAGGCTATTGGTTGAGGGCCGACCAATGCGGTTGACGAATGCAGCTACAACGAACCGTCCATGACCGCCATCATCCTCACCAAAGATCTCAACCCAGTGGCGGCCCCCGAACCAGTGGTCCCGCCGTTCAGCACCGGAGCTCTGAGGTCATTTGTGGTACAATCGGCATAGCTATACTACTTGATTTATAATTCAAGTATGAACCATATAAGTAATAATATCTTTGTAGTCGTAGAAAAAGTATAGTGTATCATTCCATTTCAATATATTATTTCGGCAGCTCCCGAACTAGTGATCGCATCGTTCAGTGTTGCCATTTCAGTAGTCTTTCCCTGATCTGAAAGGTTCTTATAGCCTCCCCAGCCTCTGTGATATTCAAC
The DNA here is from genome assembly GCA_018342105.1 of Gonioctena quinquepunctata. Taxonomy (NCBI): domain Eukaryota; kingdom Metazoa; phylum Arthropoda; class Insecta; order Coleoptera; family Chrysomelidae; genus Gonioctena; species Gonioctena quinquepunctata. The sequence continues at coordinate 246,314 of JAFIRS010001531.1, forward strand.
CAAGAATCAAGAATACTGGTTCCTTCATATGATCTCGATTCACATGGTCATTGGTTCTCGAAAAACCTTTTTAGAATTGTTTAGTTTTGAGTGCTCAGCAGAACTTTCAAACGATCACATATTGGGACCATCACCAGATCGTCAAACAAAAAACTACACAGGAGGACAAAAGCAGTATATTTAATCTTTTCGAAGTTGTTGTTACAAACATAGACGTGTTAACATTTAAAACATCTCAGATATATTTATGATCGCTGAGAAGTGGCAGGTATGATGTCCAATGGTTCTGGTGGTCTCAAATGGGCTACAAAGACTTCGAAGTGTCTTGTGAGTATGTTCAAACTGAATAAAATTAATAAATACAATGAATAAAAGGAGAAATCTAACACATATTTGAAAATAATATCATAATCATAAATTTTTTGAATGCAATTTTATTTTGGTGGGTAGGAATACTGTATGGCATATATGGGCACTTTTTTAAGTACCTACTGCTCCTAGTCTACGTAAAAATAACCATATAAGAATAACTTAATAATAATTGAATATAGGATCATTCTAAATATTAATTAAATATATAAGATGACATTTGAAAAAAAAGTATCAAGAAGATCAGTTTTAACTTATTTTCCCCATAATCATATCCATTCAGTTATGAATATACTTTTTCTGAATATCTGTGTTGTGTGCAATACTCGTACCATTCCTCTTTGAAGGTTGATAAAAGAACCATTCTCACCTTCATTTTCTAATGAAATCATATCCTGTGATTATTTGGGGACAGGAATATCATGTAATATTTGTGAAACAAATCAATACCAATTTGAGTGAGGTCTAGAGGAAATATTCCTTAAATATTTTTTTCCATTCAGTTATCGATTACAATTTTGCAATGGTTCACTTTACCGAATTACAGTCATCTTCGAATTTCCAATCTTCTCGAGACCTGAAATCATAGGGAATGATCAATGTCTTATTTGTAGAATGAAATTTCTTCACTGACATTGAAGATACCTGTGTATGTTTTTTGTGAGTTGAGCTGAAGCTGGTTTCCCGCATTGCAGCTGACATAGCATTTCTAGGCCATCTGGGTTGATGACAGCATAAATAATGCTTGAAGTGGTATCTGAAAACTCCGCTCACGCAAAAGAGTGCTATTGGATTGACACATGAGTTCAGGAAGCTGCAACAAGAAAAAAAAAACAACAAATTAATGACTGTTAATTTGAAATGGAATATGGAATTAAATAAGCGCAAAAAAAATTGTGTTGATGAGTCAAGAGTATCGATAATTTTTTTTCACGTGTTTCGCTTCACTATAGCTTTTTTAAGTGGAGATAAACTGAATGACAATTACTGGGGTTCGATATAAATAATAGAGGCAGGTATTCAGTTGGATATTAGGTAATTAAATGATTATTGGAAGAAATATTCAATTTCTAGTAAACAAATGTAAAAGGCACGAATTATTCAAATTGGTCTGGTCATTTAATGAATATTGTGAATTCTTGTCTTTGTTAATCTCTAAGCTCTCTAGGAGAATAAGTTTTTGACCTTTCTTTTCTGCATGCCAAAGTTCAAAGTCATCAGCAAAGCAATGCTTTTCGGTCAGGCCATGGTTAGCGAAAGTTGAATTGGATTCGCCCTTAATAAAACTGTTTCTATGCTCGTATATGCGTTGCTTGAAAGTTCTACCGGTTTGTCCTATGTAAAAACTTGGACAAGTACTACACGTTAGTTTATTTACTCCAGATTTGTCGGACTTTTCGGACTAATAGTGTGATCCACAGACTAGTGAATGTTTCTCTGTCAGAAGAGAATTTCAATAAAGAATTAAATATAATTAAACAAATTGCAGCCAATAACGGAAATAACTCAAGTTGAGTTGTCAGCATTCTACCGAAAAAACTCTATAAAAAGGCAATTCAGGAAGATTTTTGATATACTATAGTGACTATAAGAAAATTTTTAATGTTGATCAAATAAATAAACATTTACGTTACGACAAGACATCATTAGATGATTGATTTTTTCGTTTATTATTATTTATAGATGACAGTGTGATTCAGCCACTTCAATCCAGCACTATTCTTTGATGTTTTTATAAAAATGTTTTTTAATATCCGTTTTTACAATGTTCACTTTTGAAAAATATTCACCCACAAATTGAATATCGAAAATACTACTTCATAATAGTACATGATACGAAGTAGAGGCGACCTTCACCCATTTGTTTACCGGATGAAATGTAGTTTTTATTAAATGTAGTATGTTAACAAATATATCACAGATGGGTTGCCTGAAATAATTTATCCTATCCCGGTGTCTGTATTTCACCTATCCCGGTGTCTGTAATAAAATTTTACAAGTTGAATTAGATCCATTTCCACTTATCCGATTACTTGCAATTTGGCAGGTGTTCATAATTCCAATGCATTATAAAATTTTTGTTAGAGAAAAAAAAAACAAAATCTCCAAGAGGGCGGATGAGTTTGGTGATTATGGTCCAATTAGATTGAAAATTGGTATATGGTGATCATCGGGGTCGGAAATTATGAATTTTTTATGAAAAATCATAAATTCAAGATGTGGCTCCAAGATGGCGGATCAGTTTGAATTTATGAATTTTGACAAAAAAATCATTATCTCCGACTCCGAAAACCCCCACATATCGGACCATAATCACAAAACTCGTCCGCCATCTTGAATTCATGAATTTTGACAAAAAACTCATAATATCCGACCCCGAAAATCCCCACCCACCAATTTTGAATCGAATCGTACTATAATTACCAAACTCGTCCGCCATCTTGAATTAATGAATTTCGACAAAAAAATCATAATCTTCGACCCCAAAAACTACTAGATTACAATAGAAATGGACCATAATTAGAAAACTCGTTCGCCACATGGAGCTGCCATTTTGTTTTTTCTCTAACAAAAATTTCATAATGCATTGTCACTGGAATTATGAACACGGATGACTAAAATTGGGTAAAATTCAACTTGTGAGATTTGATTACAGATACCGCGATAAAATGTGAGGTCATCATATTTTGGGCCAGCTGCACGTTATTTATCCAAAGCATCCAGTTACCCCCTAGCGAAGTTTTACTTCAGAAAGACACGGTGATGTATGCATGGATTTTTTTGGAAACGTTTGAATTTATTACTTAAGTAGCATCAGTTTTTATTACCAAAATTTCAAAACTGTCCTGAACTGTGAACTCAAAAACTGATAATATATCCTAATATAACATAAGTTAGGCTTTGTATCTGCATTGATGATTGCCTCACCTTAAACAGAAACCTATTATTTTCAGAGCATGCCACCAATCGTTATACTCTTCTTTAGCGAATGGATATAGATGAAACCACAACATGAAAACTTGATGCGGGAGAAAACAGATGAAGAACACTAAAAAAAAACAAGAATTAATATTTTGTAGCAACTATTCTATTCAGTAGTGACACTGATATACACAAAATATCTTGTATCAACAGAAGTATCAAATCTCATTTACATTCATATTCAAGTTATGAGAAAAATAATTTTCCTTATGTAATACCACCTCCTAACGTTGCTGGGATGTTCAGTACCCTATCATAACTGCTCGTTAGTTTTTGCTAGCTTAACTATGCATGAACCATACTGGGTGTTACCTGTCTATTGACCAATAACGGAACAATTTCCCAGAGCGGCTTGAGATCTTGTTTCTCCCAGTATGTAATGAAGCGAGGGAACTTAATTTGACAGTACAAAGACCAATCTCAAATCGTTTCGAAAGAATAATACAATTAGGACTTGTAATAATATAAAGATATGTATTTTCTAAAATATAAAAACAACTATTGATACACCTGGTATAATTTACTGAGAAAATTGTATAGAAAGTCAAAATGGGATTGAATAAACAATAATTTAAAATGAGAAACAATATGAGCTGACAATTAAAATAACTGTTCTTCAGTTATTTTAAACAATTGATAATAATTTTACTTTTGTTGAATCAATAATTCCTTTTACTATGAAATCAATAAGGGAATATTTTCTTATAACACTATACATATATACCTTGCCAAATAAACAGTTTGATTTCTTACCGTCCACTGAAGAGCCACTGATTTAATTATTCCGTTTTATTACCGAATTATATTACGCTTTCACTTGGTGCAATATGATTATTTAGCTTCTTGATAAATATTAATTCCATTCATTTAGTTATTACTGCGATGATTTCTGATGCGTTACTATTTCACTATGATTTCTGCATATAGTTGATTAATTTGCTACTTCCGATAAACTGTACGGAGTCTACGCTTATTTCGCGTAGGAAGATGAGACTTCATCTTCTCTAATTGAAATTAAACTTTACTTTTATTCGCTTCATAATGAAGCTGAAGTAGCTTTGTACTGACTGACTAGATCGACGACTGGATTCTGAATGAAGAGCGGAGAGAGTAATGAGAGAGAGCTAGTAGGGAAAATCTTATATATATAGTGTTGGTATTCAAACGAATGCCGCCCGCACTCAATCAAATATATTTAATGAGTCGGCAAGTTGCCTCGTTTGAGTTGACACGCCGCCATGATATATCACCAAGCCTATTATTGCTTCTAAGAGACCGCGGTCATTCATCTGTCCCAGCGTACTATTAGTTATGAAGGTCTGAACATAGGATTGGAATTTCGATAGAGGTGCCGACACAATTAATAGAGGAAGTATTCGACTTTATGAGTTGTCATATAAATTTTACTATTAATGCGACCGTTTTTTATTTCGAACGAAAATTGATTTATTTTATTGGCCTTCTTCAGGTTTCAGTTTACATATGGCTATATTTAAAATACTTGATAAGGGTATTGGATCTCAACTTGGTATTAATTCTAATGATCTTTTTATGACCTAATATCTTGGGTAGATGAGTGGTATTGGATCTCAACTTGGTTATGGCTCTGACAATTGTTTTAGCATACCATGAGCAAACTAAATAAATTCTTACTGATAATACCTATGATAACATATGACCTTTACCTTATTCAATCATGCACCTAATATTACATACATGGTCAACAATATCCCTACTTATATAATTACTATTCTAACATACTAATTTTAACATGCAAATCTTTATATAATTCTCAATAAAGATCCTTTCAAGTCAGTGTCTTCTGAGACGGTGCTGGCTTCGAATTGGAACGCCACCCTGTAGATATGACCTGTCATCACCTGCGGTGATAGAGTTCGTCTGTGGTCTGGCGAAATCAAGTTGAAATTCTCCAGCGACCTTATGTCTGCTCTTCGACTAGGGATGATGTAAACATCATCTGTGAACCATATGACTTAGTTCCACTCAGTCTGCAGTGAAGTAAACGGCCTTGTCCTCAGTTTTTCGAGCCACCCTTCGTGTAGTGAACGTGTTTGACGGTAATTATCGGCCTCTCTCTATGATGCAAAATGTCACCTGACATTTGATTAAAAGTTCAGTGGTGGTAGTTTCTAAGGTTCTTCCGTGTTAAATTGATGGTTCAACCTTCTATTTAATTGGATAATTTGTGCACCCTGCACTTGCGATGAGGCTTCCTGGGGGGTCCCTCAACTCTGACTATTGGGCTTGAATATCCATCCATCCTTGGGTATTGTGAACTTAATTGGATTAAAAGTTCAAACTCTCCATGGCGATACGATGCTCAGTAATTAACTATTTGGTGAGAAGCTGATAATCATTAATTTGAACTCCGTTATAGTTCAAAAATCCATATTATATTATCCGTAATTGTTAATGATAATTTTAAAATGTTCTTTATTATCACCGATATTTTTCGCACATTTTTACTTTCAATTAATGTTATTTCACTTAGTCATTATCAAGGTAACACTTTTAATTACATGCTAAAATCTCTTCTCGGTAGAGAATTATAACCGTTATATTAATACTTCATTAATGTCTATAAAGTCCTTCCGAAATTTCAGGAAATACACACAATTTTCTCTTACTGTCTATGCTTTACTCAAAAGTCCGATTCTCATGTAGAATAACCGACACTAGATAATTTCTGTCTCATTCCTTGACGATATTTCCAACGGTACGCGGTACGTTATGGTTCAGGTAGAAAGTCCCATCAATATTTATTTCGCGTTAATTTACAGGGTGTTTCAATTTCTTTGACTACACGTTTCGATACGTGCTTGTGTATATCTGGCAAGATTTCATGAATTCCAATTATTTATCTATAATGGCTTACTATACTATTAGATCTCAACTGTGTTTAAAAATATTGACAATATTATTACTTCATAAGTGCATTATTTTGAACTTTTGAAAATTACTTATTTTGACTTTTTGCTTTGGAATAAATCCATGGAAACTCTTTTACTGTACCACGTGTTCTAGTCTGATAACTATGATTTATCCTTTACTTTTCCATTCTAACTATCCTCTCTATTTCCCTACACTCAGTGGAAAATTTCTACTTATATTTCTGATTTCATGAATTGGCGGAATTCTTCTCTCTTGTATACCACTTTCATTCCTTTTGATATCTTTCAACAAATTATTCTCTTGAAAAAGTTTGGTCGCTTTTCCGTGGCATACTACCGTATTGTTAAGAGTTGGATTGCCACCCCTAGGTGGAAATAATCCTTTCCTATATACAGGACGCTCTGGGTTTAACGTTACTCATCCTTTTATTCTCTAAAATAATTTCCTGCCTATTTTCTAGTTGCGGAGATTTTTCTTCTCTCTGATTAACTTTCAGTCGAATCATGTGTTCAATCCTGTTTTCAAATTGTGGGATTTCTGAATTTAAAAACGATGACTTCTTAAAATTCGATTTTTCCTTTAGACTTGGCTACGGTTATGATGATTTTTATATATTTAACTACTTCCTTATTTTCTTCGGTATTTTCTTTCAAATCTCGTACCATAATACGTTTTTTCGATGTTGAAAATTCATTATTGGCTATTGTCTTTGATTTTAAATTTTTTCCGAATTCATGTTACTCCTTGCTTTAACTATGCATATATTCAATAATCTGGGCGGCAAATTCTTGTCCTTGGACGAATAAAATTCAGCCTTTTGATTTTCGTCTACTGCGAAAGTACTTTCTTTGGCGACTATCATTCCGAGGTTCTTGGCATTTTCCAACGTCCTGGAGGGTAGAATATCTCTCTTGGGTGATTCATATCTACCTTTTTAGACTGTCTTTCAACGATTTCCTATGTGCTACAACGATCTTCTTCCCTAAATTCCTTGATGCGTTAGCTTCGGCAATTCCGATACTTCCTGTATATGGTTTGCTACCTTCTTGAATATTTTCAGTATCACAAACCTGCATACCTATCCGCATATCTTTATCCATTTGCCGAACATAATTTCCTTCATTCCCTCTGTGGTACTGCATTAGCAATTTTCCGTTCCATCTATCTGTTTCTGTAGGCAAGAAATGTTCGTTCTTTGACGAATAAATTTCTACTTTCAGACTGTCACTTTCGAGTGGCGTACTATTCATGATGGTCGTTCTCAGATCATGGGTTTTCCCATTGTTCTGGTTGAAAAGTGTCATTCTTGAATGAGCTGGCTCTTTCACTACGACTATACTTTGAACTTTTCCGGCTGTCTCGCTTGACTATCCTTCCTAGTGTACAGGGCGTTTCGGTTTTGTTAATACCTTTGCTGATTTTCATGGATTTTTCAATTTCCACTTTGGCAATTTTCTATCTTCACGATTTTCTCTAGTTTAATGAATGATGTCACTGTCAAATCATCAATCATATTTGGCTTGTTTAATCGATAACCTCTGTTATCTTCTTTCCTAGACGATTTTCCATACTTTTCCGTTGAATCGACTTCTTGAAACCTAGTGTCTCAAACACTTCACTATTTTCAGACATTTCCCTTTGATTCGAGCCGGCTGGACTCATTTCATGGCGTGAAAATCCATTTTTGATTACTCGGCAATTCGTTTTGGGCGTGCACTCCTTGAAATTTAGCTTTTCGTCAAAGTTAATTCAATCCACTGTTTTATCATTTTGGTCATGTCTTCAAACCTTTTTCCCATTTCTTCCAAACTTTTTAGCCAATTATTATGTTCGTTATCTAAATTAATACCGTTCTTCTGTTCCTCACCTTCACCGTAGGTTAGTACATTCTTTTCTTGCTTCTTCTATTTAAATTCCTGTTATATCCGGACATTTTTCCATACTTTCTCGGACTATTTCCATTCGGTAACTATTTCCTGTTTGTCTTCTGTCAATTACTCTCCCAAAATTCTGATATCGGTTTCTATTTGATTGATTGATAAATCTACGTCCTTGTTCGTTCATTCTTCCCTGAGTTCGAAATCTATTTTCCATTGAATAGTTAGAAAACCTTTTCTTGATTTCTTTATTTTTCTAAATTTTCTAAATCTGTTTCCCTTAGCATAGTCGGAAACCATGGTCCTGATTCACTTAATATCTCATTTCGAAAGCTATTTCTATTTGGACATCTATTGAGAGGTGACAAATTCTTCGCAATGATAGCATACACAATTTTCTTCTTACAATTTGATTCTTCATGACCCTTACGATTGCAATGTGTACACACTATTTTATTCGTATTGAAATTTCTAAAATTCATATTAGTTTGAGCTGTTAGTGTCTCAATTAATTCTTCCTTCTCTGCTAATTGTATGGCTTCTTTTAAACTGACAGGACTGGCAGATAAAACTTTTTTCCTTACAGGATCTATCAATCCCATACAAAATTGCACAAGCGTATCTTGTTCAAATTTTTGCTTTAATACATCATCAACCCTATTAATTCCTGTAAATTTTCGTAATTTCGCTGCGGATGCTCTCAATCTTATGGAAAAATTCCTTACTGATTCACTATTTTTCTGATAACAATTCAAAATTCTTTTTCTTCTTCTCCAGGTAATTTCAATCTGCTAAACTGCTGCAATAATTCCTTTTTAAATTCTGGCCAATTTATTGTATTTTTTAATTTATCATCTGTATCTATAAATAATCTGGCGATTCCTGTCAATTTTAATCTAACTATGGAACTTATTTGACTGTCTGTCCATCTTGCTACATCTGCCAAATACTCAATTTCACGAATAAAATCTTTGATATCTGTAGAACCATTAAAAGAAGGTAAATTATCCATACTGATAGTAATGGTAGGTTCATAGGTAATCCTACCAGTCCACGGCACTGTTGTCGGAGTTTCCATGATTTAACAATTTTAATAAAAATCCCCATTGAATAAAAAAATTTCACTTTCCTTTCCGAATACTTTCTGAGATCAGCCTTGTATAAACGATATATATGTTTTGATTTTCCACTCGTCAAACTCTCTGTGCTGATATTACTTTCTAAATTTTTATTCTTTTTAACGTTATCAATGTTTTTTTCTTTCTGACCTTATTCGTTACCAAAGGTTTATCTTTTGCTGAATATTTCTACAATTTCATTCCTTTTAGCATTCCACAAACAATATTAAAAATTATTCTATATTTGCAATTATATTTTTCCAAATGACTTTCCAATATGACAACTTTAGTGCAAACTGCAATATATGCACACTTTCAACTACACAAATTCTGATAATATTTTTACGAGGAAAACAATTTTTTACTATATTTTCATTCTTATTTGCATCGAGAAAATTTTGAGGTTGACATCTTTTGCGAAAATCAACATATAAACGTTATTTTCCTGTAAATACACCTCGACACCTGACACCAAATATCATAACTGCTACTTAATGGAACGGGGGAACTTAATTTGACAGTACAAAGACCAATCTCAAATCGTTTCGAAAGAATAATACAATTAGGACTTGTAATAATATAAAGATATGTATTTTCTAAAATATAAAAACAACTATTGATACACCTGGTATAATTTACTGAGAAAATTGTATAGAAAGTCAAAATGGGATTGAATAAACAATAATTTAAAATGAGAAACAATATGAGCTGACAATTAAAATAACTGTTCTTCAGTTATTTTAAACAATTGATAATAATTTTACTTTTGTTGAATCAATAATTCCTTTTACTATGAAATCAATAAGGGAATATTTTCTTATAACACTATACATATATACCTTGCCAAATAAACAGTTTGATTTCTTACCGTCCACTGAAGAGCCACTGATTTAATTATTCCGTTTTATTACCGAATTATATTACGCTTTCACTTGGTGCAATATGATTATTTAGCTTCTTGATAAATATTAATTCCATTCATTTAGTTATTACTGCGATGATTTCTGATGCGTTACTATTTCACTATGATTTCTGCAATAGTTGATTAATTTGCTACTTCCGATAAACTGTACGGAGTCTACGCTTATTTCGCGTAGGAAGATGAGACTTCATCTTCTCTAATTGAAATTAAACTTTACTTTTATTCGCTTCATAATGAAGCTGAACTAGCTTTGTACTGACTGACTAGATCGACGACTGGATTCTGAATGAAGAGCGGAGAGAGTAATGAGAGAGAGCTAGTAGGGAAAATCTTATATATATAGTGTTGGTATTCAAACGAATGCCGCCCGCACTCAATCAAATATATTTAATGAGTCGGCAAGTTGCCTCGTTTGAGTTGACACGCCGCCATGATATATCACCAAGCCTATTATTGCTTCTAAGAGACCGCGGTCATTCATCTGTCCCAGCGTACTATTAGTTATGAAGGTCTGAACATAGGATTGGAATTTCGATAGAGGTGCCGACACAATTAATAGAGGAAGTATTCGACTTTATGAGTTGTCATATAAATTTTACTATTAATGCGACCGTTTTTTATTTCGAACGAAAATTGATTTATTTTATTGGCCTTCTTCAGTTTCAGTTTACATATGGCTATATTTAAAATACTTGATAAGGAGTGCTCACAACAACCCCACCCACTAGATTTTCATGAAAATGATAAAACATATCGCGATCACCACAGAAACACTATATCTATCTCAATAAAATTAGTATGGAACGTGTGAAGCAAGTTTTCGTTACTCAGGCACTGAACTCATTTATTATTTGTTTAGACTTTGATATTTTGAGAAGTATAGATGGTATGAGGATAGTTTATCATCACCTCCTGCAAAATAAATCAGAAGAACTTCATCATAAAATTATTGATTATATTTTTGAAGAACAAGCCATTATAATGACAAAGTCAACATTCTATCAAGTAAATCCGTTAATGAAAGGAAATACTTCATAATTGATTTACCATATGATCAAAATCACTAACAGCACAATTTTTTCGTTTAGGTAAATGGCAAAACGAAATTTATATTTGATTTTCGTGGAAAAAGGAATCAAAATAACAGTAAGCAAAAATTTGACGAGAACTCCCAATCAAGATCAAATACCTATTAGGCCCGGTTGTGAGTGCATAGTTCAACTGTGGTTCTGAATTGAAAATTTGTGTTGTAAGTACGCCAGTCACTAGTGATCTGTTGTTCAAAGTGAAGTTCATACGAAGGGTCCTTGAATAGCGTTCAAGAAGGTTTCGACATTTGACGTTGTTGTTTAACCCCAAAAATTGGGGTTGAATTTCTGTTCTGTCATTAATTATTCGAAATGAATGCATTAGTTGAAGAATTAACTGACGATGAAGAGTTTTTACAAATTTTGAATTGTTTTTTGCATCCTAGAAGACCACAAACCTTCAGAAACAGACCCAGTCACTTTGAAATATGGTCGGATATTGAATCCATATGTAGATTTCGATTAGAAAAACGATCTGAGATATTTCTAATTGATCAGATCTCAGAAGAAATTACATTCGATTTAGCCTTTCAATTTCTTCACCAATGATATTAACATATTCTCTTCTTTCGAACTGAAATTTGCTGATCGTTTATTATTTGAGTTCTCCATCACCTTTCGATACAAATACAACTTCCACTTTTTGTTTACAACCACGTACACCTATAATATTGATATTTATATCTACAGCATGCTCGACACGAATTTATTTGATCAACAACCTACTGATGATAATTATGAATATCTTCTTAAATGTAGATACCAGCTCAAATAATTCAAACAACAACAAACAATGAAGAATAAATCGCACCCCGGCAAGAATAACGTCACAACTCAAAGACCTCATTTCACAGTACACCAACAGTAAAGTTCATTTACATTGTGAAATCGAAGTTGAAATAGTTTAGCGAGGGCAATTAGTACAACATGTACCCTTTATTAGTTAGTAATCGAGTACCTTACTTATTTTAATTTTCTCAATTTAGATTTGCTGTTGTGAATATGGGACTAACTCAACTAACTCAAAGAGAGTAAAAGTTATTTGAGTAGGAGGTACTAATAAGCTCTATCCAATCAGAATCTTGTAGTATTGTCGTGAATTGGGGTTTGTTCACGACTAACTAGATAGATTCTGACCCTTTAATGATTGAAAACACTTTGTAAAAAAGTATATATATAAATATTTATTAAAAGGAAACAATGAATCCCTTCTAGGACCTAGTCATGAATTACAAATGTAGACAGATATTTATTACTTACATAACTACATGTAGACTAATTCCAAAAACCATAATCTTCAAATTGGTAATGGGGCAATAGGGCTTCTTAACCTTTCAACTCTCTAGCTGCCCCCATTTCCCAATCTAGCTTTGGGCACGGCAAAAACCCAACGTCGACTCCCCGATCAAATCATCAGTCGTCACTTTTGAAACCTCTTGTTTATGTTTGAGACTAATTCGTGTTTTGCAGACTAACACATTTGTGACCCACTTGGAAATTATACTCATTGATTTACTCTACGGGGTGTTCGATACATTTTTGACAATACCCCCCCGTCCAAAATCGCGCGCCCCGAGCGATAATATTTCAGAACAACTGATGATTCGATACAGGTTTACAGGTACCATGAAACTTGCAATACAATAAAAATTACAATTATAACAAATTACAATACGAATTACAATACAATTATTCAAATGGAAATCTTTGGAAGACGTCCGCTTGCACCATCTTCTCCTGGATTCTCCTACCCCTTGCTGTATCTTCCATCTCACTGGCTGGTTTTTCTGGACGATAGTGTTTCATTCACTAGAGCTCGGTGTAGCATGACTCGTCATTGCCTGAGGTCAACTGGCTTGGTGTGGATCAACTCGGCTGTACTGGACCGAGTACGCTGTGTCCCAATGGTATAACTTGGTAATGCTAGGCCTGGTAAGAGTACATCTGATCGGGCTTCGTATGACTCAGACTACTGGACGGGGTCAGCCTGATTGGACTTCACACGCCTAGGTTCAGTTGGACTGGATTTGGCATGGCTCGGCCTGTCTGAAATTGGCATAGCTTGGTTGAACTCAATATGGCATGAAATGGTACAACTTGATATGGCTATACACTCAGAGACTTGGCTTGACTGGCTGGGTTACTATATTTTGAATCATCTCTTCTCTATTCTAAAGGGCTTCTCTTGGAGTGGTACAAGGCTTACGACTCTTCGGCATTCCTTACAGGGGTTATTATCTATAACAATCACAAAATCAAATACTGAATATAATACTACCATTGAATTACATGACAAATACCGTGCCCCAGAATATACAAAAAATAATCAACCTTATTACTAACAAATCCTTGTCCATATATAATCATTATAATAAATCAATTTTCGTTAAAAATACTCTTCAAATAGTATAGTAATATTTCTTTCTTTTCATTGTACCCCCCGTAATATTTGTAACAAGTCCAAAACATTATTTCATCTCTCACTCAGAACAAAACACCCATTTTCACATTGCGAGTGTAAATTTTGTAATGTGATATCCTGAAATTCATTGCCTAGGATTGAAAGCAGGATACAACAAAACAATTTCAAAATCGCATTTCACATTTCACCACATTCATTTATATTCGACCTCATTCAAATATTCCTCCACTTAAACACCGTGCACAGTTTCTAAACTAGTTTTCTACTTCACCCTTCAAATTGAATCGACATGTCGGCCATGGCCTTATTTCCTTGTTTCCTTTTTCCATAAATCATCTCCTTTTTAAGATCAAAATATTGTTCGTGGACATTCCTTAACATCTACCTAAAACATAAAATGAAAATTTATTAATTAAGCTTCATCAACAACTGGACTCCATGGGTCATTATATTTCAAAATGCGGCTCACGTGAATCACATCCGTTTTCGCATTCTTTGTCGGTCCCAGCTTAACTCTATATGTAACGGGGCTCAGCTTCTCTAATATTGTATATGGACCGTGGTATTTGAGGAGCAACTTTGTACTTTTACCCACCTTTCTCATTGGTGTGAAAACTTTAACTTTCTCCCCCACGCTGTACTCAATATGTCGATGGCATTCGTCATATCTTTTTTTATCTACTGCTTGTCGCTTCTCTATATTTTGAACCGCTATGCTTCTTGCTGCCAGTGCCTTTTCCCTCATTTGAATAACAGTGTTATTTTGCACGGGAGCCATCAGATTTGCTTCTGTAGGTAGAACGGGCTGTCTTGCATACACAAGAAAAAATGGGCTGTTCTGTTGTACTTTGGGGCGTAGTATTCATAGCAAATTGAGCATGTGGAACATATTGATCCCAATCCTCTTGGTTAGTGGCTGTAAATATGCTCAAAATGGCTGTTTAATTCATCCGTTCACAACATACATGATCAACTTTAATAAAACCTTTTTCCATTACATTGTGGATGATACCCAGTTGTCTGCTGCTTATTTATGCCCATGATTAGTAATAATTCTTTTATCATATCTGATCTGAAAACCTGACCTCTATCCAAAAGAATTTCCCTGGGACATCCATGGTGGGCTATGATATTACTCAAAATGAACTTTGCGACGGTGTCTGCCTTTCCATCTGGAACTGCTGCAATTTCGACATATCTTGTTGCATAATCTGCCGCTACAACTATTGTATTGTTTCCATTACTGGAACGTTTAAATGGTCCCAAAAGATCGATGCCTATTTTCTGAAATGGTATCCCAACTGGAATTGGCTGTAAGGATTCCAAAGGTTTTCGGTTTGTTTCACCTTTCCTTGCCTGACAATCTCGACAGCCCTTGATATATTTTTCCACGTTTTTCTGTTGTCCGTCCCAAAAATAGCGATTTTTTATTTTTTGATATGTCCGTGAAATTCCCAAATGTCCTGCCAATGGTTCGCTATCATTGGAAAATAGAATTTCGCCAATCAAATGTCTGGGAATAACTAACAGGTTTTCTAGTCCTTCCAGCGAAACATTCTTCTTATATAACACCCCACCGATTATTTTAAAATTTTTTGCTCTCCTTCTCAAGCTAATATTGACGTTTTCACCTTCCGGATTCTCCAGGGCTCCTATCAATTTCCCGATATTTTCATCTTTCCTCTGTTCTTCAGCCATATCTTCATTTGTCGTGAGAAAAGTAGGTATATCAAAAAATAAATTTTCTTCTTCCACTTTTGGTGCTAACACTGCATTTCTGGACAGACAGTCAGCATCTGCTCGTGCTCAAAATCGTTCAGCTTAATGGCCCATCTTGCTAACCTTCCTGTAACATGTTCTGAATTCTTCAAAAAACACAAAGCGTGGTGGTCGGTTGTGATCTTCACTTGTTTTCCGTAAACAAAATGCCGAAAATAGGTCAAGCCCCAAATTACGGCTAAAGCTTCGAGTTCTGAAATTGTGTAGTTCTTCTCACTTTTTGTTAGAGTACGGCTTCAATATGCAATAGGGTGCATTTCTCCCTGGTAATCTTGCAATAATATGACTCCTAAACCTTCCTTGCATGCATCTGACCTCAACTCGCATCCAATGTCTGGGTTGAAGTGAGTCAGTACTGGGGCCCCTGTGAGTTTTTCCTTAAGAATCGAGAATGCTTCCTCCTGTTCTTCATGCCAATAATACCCCGGCTCATTTTTCGTTATTTCATAGAGCGGTCTCGCAATAATTGAAAAATTTTTGATGAATTTCCTGTAGTAATTTGCAAATCCTAGGAAACTTTGGGTATGTCTTTTGGTTTTCGGTCTGGGAAATTCGGAAATCGCCAATAGTTTGTCTGGGTCTGGAGATATACCTTCCTCGTTAATGATATGCCCCAATACCTTGACTTCTGGTGATGCGAAGGTGCATTTACTCGTCTTTAATGTCAGTCCTGCCATTCGGAGTCTTTCGAAAACTTTCCCTAATCTTGAAAGATGTTCGGAAAATGTATCTGAAAATACTATCACGTCGTCCAGATAAACTAGTACGTTCGACCACTTCAAGCCTTGAAATACTCTATCGGCTAAGTCCGAAAATATTGATGGGGCATTACAGAGACCGAAGGGTAATTTATTGAATTCATACAGTCCAAAGCCTGGTGTGACGAATGCTGAATATTCTTTTGAGTTTTCTTCGATCCCTACTTGCCAATATCCACTGAATAAGTCGAGGGTGGAGAAGTACTTGGATTTTCCGAAATATGTGAGAATTTCATCGATATTTGACAGGGGGTAGTTTGACTTCTTGGTGATGTTGTTCAATTTCCTGTAGTCCACACAAAATCGAGTTTTTTCTTCTTCGCCTTTTTTCTTCACCAAAATAATAGGGCTCGAGAATGGTGACTGTGATGATCTTATGACACCCGCATCCAACATTTCCTCTACTTGATCTTCGATTATTTTCCTTTCTTTGGGAAACTTTGTAGGGTTTACTCTTGAAGGGTGTATGTTCTAGTAACTCGATTTTATGTTGAACAATATCTGTAGATCCCATATCCTTGACGTCCATCGCAAAAATATCCTTGAAATTGTCAACGAGGTTCTCAATTTTCATTTTTTCCTGTACTGTAAGGTCTGTTCCCAATTCATAACATTTTTCAAATGGTTTGATTTTCTCTTTCGTTGTGTAGAGTACTGAATTCATATGATTATCTTCTTCCATAAAACCTAACGTTGTACCTTCAAAGATAACCTGTCCAACACTTGAAATATTCTTGAGTTTCAAAGTCGAATTTTCCAATACTTTTGGCAGCTCCATACAAACTAACCCTCTTTTAGTCAGATACTCTTCTTTGGGTCTGAAAAAAAAATTATTTTCTTCATTTCCGGGTAGTTCCTGGATGTCAACATCGACAACTATTTCTTCTTGGGGTTCCAATCGACAATAATCCTTCGACTTCACTTTGGTTTCATTTTTCTCCGTTTCTAAGATAGCTGAGGGGTCCCAATTTTGTAGAAAACTTGATTCTTTCTCTTCCATAGAACTATTATCAGTATTCATATCCTCATACTCCTTATTTTTAATATTAACTAGGCGGCCTATATCTTCATTCAACTTCTCGAAATTTATTCTTCGGATTTCATTTTCCAGGATTAATCTTTGTTGGTTTTCTATTCCATGACAGGGGATGTCCTTTTTTGTTCGATTTTTCGTTCTACCAGTTGCCTGTCCCCAATTGAAATTTCTTTTGGCGTGCCTATTTCCAAAACAATTTCTCCGTGATTCATTGCCTCTGAATGGTAAATATCCATGCCTCCCTATGTTTTCAATTTGGTTCGTATAATTTTGCCGCTTATTTCCATTCCATTTTGAAAACAAATGCGATTTGCCCTTATCATATCCTACTTGACAAGGAATTGTAATCTCAAAAGACCCCTGACTTAAATTGACAATTTCCGTCTCTAAATTTATAATCGATTTATGCCTTCTCAAAAATTCCATTCCTAGAATTAGGTCACAAGGTAGCTAAAGCTTCACAATACGTTGACATTTTACCCAATTTCAAACTAATATTTGTGGTTCCCAAAACTGGTACTCTGAAACCACCTGCTGTCTGTACATTTTGTGAATACCGTAATTTCTGAATATTTTCAACGAAATGACGTGACACTATATTCTGTTCTGACCCCGTATCACAAATTATGGTTGCCTTCTTATTATTAGCAAGTCCATTTATTTTAAGAACGCCCGTTTCTTTGTTTCCGAACGCATTTGACTGCACATTTAATCCCACATGAAGTTTTCCTTGATAATCTCGTTTATACCAACAATTGGAGGTGAAATGCCCCTCTATGTCACAAAATTCACAGAAAATAGTTTTTTTCCCATTTTTGAATGAATTATCCCGATTTAAATTATTATTGAAATTCCATACAACATCGTGTTTTTCGTAATTTTGAAAACTATAACCTTTAAATCAGCCATATTTGTATTTTTATTTTTCAAGAGTCAATAGGGAGGGTAAAATCTACTCAGAACTCCTCGTTCGAAATGTCTCACAAACGTCTCTATGCTCATGTCTGGGTCAAAATCATAAGCTAACGCCCTGAGATCGTAGTAGTATGACCTTATGCCTTCATCTTCTTTTTGTTTCCTAGTATATAACTTACATTCTTGTTTTCTCAAATAATCTTCATCGCCAAATTCCCTGTCAAAATCGTTTTTCAGATTGTTCCATTTTTCAAAAAATTCCCTGAATTCCTTTTGTATGATTCTAACCAATAGTAAGCCGCACCCAAGAGGTTAACTCCAAAATAATACATTTTCAAACTATCTTTCCATGCATTCGCTGCAGCACATTTCTCGTACTTTTTCAAAAATGCATTAGCACAATCTTTCCTGGGATCGAAACCCTGTGGCGCTACGAACTTTGGAAGGGCAGGGGAGCTCCCTTGCTTCAGTGCTTCTGCCAACGTAATATTCATTTCAATGGGTTTGGAGGAAGAAATTCAAGTTTCAAAAGTGAAATTATTATACACAATTGCTCCCAAAAACCGTATCAAAACCGAAAAAATCGAAACACAACTTATCCAAATTTTATAAAAAATCAGTACGAAAAACACCAACAAAAAATATCATTTTCCTGAAATTAAATTGTTAGAGTAACATTTGCATCAATAGCGTTTACTTAATTTCCTGAAAAAAAATCGAGTTCATCAAATCACTTAGCATGCCTTTGTCCAAGTTATTATTCAAACCGCTATTGTTGCACATACCTAGAAGCGATTCATTTACTAAAACATATGGGTCAGCAAATTCTACCTAGCTGTACCGGAATCTAGGTCAAGTTCGAGTCCTACTGTGAAATTGATGATTACTGAATATATTTATTTTCTCAATATACTTTCGAATGGATTACAAAATTGAAATTGATCCATTATGAAGAATGGATCCACACAAAAAAAACACGGCGCCTCCACCACTTGTCGTGAATTGGGGTTTGTTCACGACTAACTAGGTAGATTCTGACCCTTTAATGATTGAAAACACTTTGTAAAAAAGTATAGAAAAATATTTATTAAAAGGAAACAATGAATCCCTTCTAGGACCTAGTCATGAATTACAAATGTAGACAGATATTTATTACTTACATAACTACATGTAGACTAATTCCAAAAACCATAATCTTCAAATTGGTAATGGGGCAATAGGGCTTCTTAACCTTTCAACTCTCTAGCTGCCCCCATTTCCCAATCTAGCTTTGGGCACGGCAAAAACCCAACGTCGACTCCCCGATCAAATCATCAGTCGTCACTTTTAAAACCTCTTGTTTATGTTTGAGACTAATTCGTGTTTTGCAGACTAACACATTTGTGACCCACTTGGAAATTATACTCATTGATTTACTCTACGGGGTGTTCGATACATTTTTGACAGTATTAACGCGTCATAGTGACGTTCTTGGACATGAGTACAGGTGGCCCACGTAACATATAGAGTGGTCCAATATACATTCAAGAGCAGATATGTCAACGTGAATATGTTATACCTAATCGAATTAAACAATATGACATGAAATTAACAAATTCGTGGTAAAATTTTAAGAATTCCCAATGGGCGCTATCTACTCACGCATTTTTTCCTTAACTTGAATCCGAAATCGAAGCGGAGTGCGCTAGTCCGCCACTGTCCAGAGAGAATGGTGGCCATGACATGTCCATATACGTCACTATGATCACAAATGATACTTCATCTCTTTCTATTACTGTCACCATTGTCTTATGGGGAATAGACTCTCCTACTCAGATAACGTTTACTCTCTTTGATTCTTGTGTGATATCAAAATTCAAATGTTTGCAATACGACATGTTGGCAATATATATTATATTTCAGACAAATAATGGGAATCAGTGCAACCAACGTGAACTGAACGGCGTTCAGCCAAACTAATGTTGATCTTGCATTCCACAACAAAAACCAAAATGAACTCGGTTCAAATTTGACTGGCTGTTCAGTTGAACTAGCGTTCACCTGTGACATCTACAACCGGGCCTTATTATGAACCAGTTCCATTCCAACAAAAGTAATCTACACCGAGGCATTAATGAAACTGTAAGGCGTGAGAAACAAAAATATAATTTACAACATTCAGTTGGAAATGTCGAAAATTACGTTAAAAATTACGAAAACTGTCAGAAAGTCAAAATTTAGAGAAAAAATCTGAGTAGCCCTTTAGTAATAACCAAAACACCTGATGCACCCTTCGAAGGAATCAATGTTGATATTCTCGAAATTATCCGTTCGAAAACTATGCACTTACTGTCAGGGATGGATTGACTGAATTCACGCAAGTATACCTTATGGAAAATGAATCCGACAAATCGATTGTCAATGCTCTACTGCTGCTTCTCCAACACTATGGTACCCCACTGAGGATTATTGCGAGTTTGGTCGTGAATTCAATATCACCCTGTAGAAAGACCTGTGTACACTCTCTGATACCAAACTATCATCCTCAATCAAATGGTTCTCTGGAACCTTTTCATGCCACACTCATGGAAATGATCAGAGCCCATGAAACACTGAACCCATAGTACCCCACTAAAAATTCATTGCAACTTCGGTCGGAATTCAATCCCAAACTCAATCAAATTATTCTCTGGAACCTTTTCATGCCATACTCATGGAAATAATCAGAGCGCATGAAACCCTGAACCCAAAGTAGCATCTCCTGACGATTCTACCCTACGCTATAATTTGCTACAATAAGAGCGAAAACAAAACACATGTATTCACACCTTACGAACTATTGTTTGGACATACATCTTGCCGAACACCCGAAATGCTTTTTAACCAAAAACAGTTGATTTCGAAATACATCCGAGACCTCAATAATAGAGTTCCGTATTATCACAAAATTGGTCAAAAAAATACTCAACAAACAGAAGGAGAAATAAAACATAAGATTTGATGAACACGCAGTACAATCTACACCAGAGTACAAAGTTGGCCACAAAGTATACGTCAAAGAATCAGAAACAAACTTCAAATGTTTTTGACATCTGCAGCATCTTATATGAAATTTTTTCTGTATTCTGTTGGTGTCTATGCGCAAGTAAATTTCGATACTGATTTTTTTTCAGGTTTTTTTTGCTGGTTTCAGCACAATACCTCGTTCAACCAATAGAAGAAAGCACTTTGAAAATTTCCAACGAAAAATTAATACTGCTCGTCAATAAAGACTTAGACTCCATAAAAGCCGCCCTGAATAATAACAATAAAATTCTAGAAAATATGTTATATACATTCGAACAATCAAAATGATTTCGCAGACGACGCAAAAACACATACTCATTCGTCTTCTGACCCAAATATCCAATTCACTTGAACTAAAATATCAAGAATTAGATAGATAGATAGATAGATATTTATTTGCCATTAAAGTGTTATAGTTTTCCCAATATCAATTGCAGAAGCATAAAAAAGTCTTGCGGCGAAATCGTGTGAGCAGCAGTGGCGGAGATAACTAATTTTATTCAGATATTTTGAGATTTTGAAAATACTTCATAAATAATGAAAAATGAAAACAAATTAAAGACAAGCTTTTATTTATACAAATACATTAAGAAAGAAAAATAATTTCTTTCATTGTTTGATGTAGGTTATTATTATATCCTAAAATGTATTTCGATCGGCACACACCAAGACCATAGACGCTACTGGTTTTTAATCTTTCAGAGCTATTAAAACACAAATATAACGCGTGATTTATGACCTCCCATCGTGGAGACACAGCTGCCAGCATTATGTCCAACTTGATTGGTCCAGACGAATCGGTTGTATAACTGACAGCCCTCACTCGAGTCCACGTTGACTATCGGCTCTTTTCATGTACCGTTTGCCGACGGAAAATGTTTACGAGTAGTACAGATTATTTTTCGTTCCGTTTCTTCGCATATACGCTCGTGTTAGCGAAGTGAGTTTTCATTTGCTCCCTATAGAAACAGTTTCTGCAATTGATATTGGATGGACTTTACAGGGAACACAAGGTTCTGTCATTAAAACTAAAAAATGTATAAAATATAACATAAAAATCTAATATTAAAAAAGACAGAAAACATTTTTCCTTGATTCAAAAAAATAAGGAAAAGAGAGAAAAAAGACAGAATACATTTTTCCTTGATCAACAGACAGACAAGCAGACAGAAATTTTCAACATATAGTATTAGTCACTACACAATTTACTATCTTAGACGATTGGTATGCATCAAAAAATTCCTTCAGGTTATAAAAACTTTTTTCCACTAATAATATTTGTATTTTCTTCTTGAAAATATTGAAAGTTTCAGCAGATCTGATTTCTAGCGGCAGTTTATTATAAATTAAGCTTCCTGCACAGTAAGGTGACTTTTTGAATGTATTTGTACTAAAATTTGAAATGTGAATTTCTTGTGCTTTCCTGGTCTGATATCTATGCACATCTTATTGGCGTAATTTTTTTTATTTTTATAATGGAGAGGAAATTTTTAAAAAGTAAGTATTCTCTGTTTTTCGAAAATCTCTCTAGAAGATTCTCTGTATTGCAAATTATATATGATTCTTATGATCCTTTTTTGTAGTACAAAAACTCTGTCAATATTAGTAGATTGGCCCCATATTATTATGTTATAACTCAAGATTGAGTAAACAAGTGCATAATAACACGTTTTCAACTCACTTTGATTAATTTCTTCCTTCAATTGTAGAATAGCAAACGTATTTTTTGCAAGCTTGGAGCATAATGAGTCTACTTCTCGATGGAACGTTAGGTTACTATCGATGGTTGTTCCAAAAAATTTTACACGATCGCTGGTTTCAATATGGCTTATATTTGGCAGAATATTTGTCTTACTCAGTGAGAAAGGCATAAACACGGTTTTTTTACATTCATGATCAAGGAATTTTTATGACACCACGATTTGAATTGCTTGATTGATATATCTGATTAGTCTCTAGTTCTGCTAACTTGTTGGCGTGAATGATTATTGATGTATCGTTAGCATACATGTGAATATTTCCAGAAGTTACAAATTGATAAAGATTAGGAACGGTAGAAGTATTGAACCTTGCCCTACCCCGACATTCAATTATTCCATTTCTTCGGAAGTCTCTGAAACTATATTCACTGCGATCCGCCTATGTTGTAGATATGAAGCAATCCATTCTAGTGGTTCACCTCTTATTCCTAATTTATTCAATTTCTCTTCAAGGAAATTTGGATTAACAGTATCGAAGGCAGTTAAGTCGAAAAATAAGCCTGCAACTTTTTTTCCTTTGTCCAGACAAGAATATACTTGTGTGAATTCTAGCGTCGCTAATTCAGTGGACTTTTCTAACCTATAGCCATATTGGCAGTTTGTAAATATACTTGTGTAAATATACTATTCGCCGATACCGAACGCGACTATGAAAGATTGAAACGTAGACTGATCAATGGAATAGGTATTTTCTGGAAAGCGATCCCCGGTAATTTAGACGCATCCGATGGTGAATATAATAAGAATTTATTAATAAACGACGAACATGAAATCGAGAACCTCTTGAAAAACCAGTTATCTGTTACTAGATCAGTTATTAAAAACTCAACTATTCAGAAATTACAAGTGGAAGAAGAAACTTTCCACCACGACATAAAATAAATTGGAAAATCGATATAAAAAATTTCAGATGATCTTGCACGAAGCTCAAATGAAAAAAATATGCGAAACATTGATGGGAAGTAATCTCTTTTTTGATGAGATATTTAATTCGCTTGATTGAAAATTCTCCATAGTTCTATTATCACTTCGAACGATTCAATCAATTCCTTCTAGGAAATTTCTCAATCACGCTATGAAAATAACTTACCCTTACCGACATTATTGTCAAATGTTGTTCAATGTATTGAAATCATTGAACTCGAAGCATACCAAGTAGATTCAAAAATCGTCTTCATTTTGCAAATTTCATTAGTAGAACAAGAAGCGTATACCTTGAACCGAATTCTATCACTAGTAGTACCAGATAATTACAGGACTTCACTACATCTTGCTTTCATTTCACTCCAAAATTTAGAAAATTCTAAGCTAATAAATCATGGCGTGATAATTTGTTTCGATCTGCTACCCTACCCGATCGACAGCGAAGTCATCTGTGAAACCCAACTACTGAGAAGGTTAACCGTCCTTCCAAAGACCTGTTGATCATCACTGACCTACGCTAAAGACTACAATGTTCAGGAACTCTCTGGCTAATTAGTGTCTCAGATATACTATCAATAACTGTGAAATGTGGAAATAGGGAACCAGTAACTCAAATGATCAATACCAACTTACTACTCACACTTCAACCCCAGTGTAATGCATTAATCGGAAGCATGAGAGTCCACTCTAAGTACTCCGTCGACAAATACAAGAACATCACGTACATAAACCACATCGTGCAAATGCCTTCCTGAAAATCTATACCTATCTGAGCTGAAGCCAATGATGCTCAACAAAATAAACGTAGACGACCTGAACATAGCCTAACACAAATTTAGTCAGTATTCTGAAGACACTTTCAGCATATTCGGGAGAGGTATTATGTTTTTTAATTGTGTTAAGTGCATAATAATACGGTGGGAAACGGCCATTTTTATGTGCCGTTTGATCAAAAAAAATATTATTTTGTTATTATTTTTGTACTTCTATTAGTTGATGTTTTGTATAGTGTTCTTTCTCTCTTTTATTTTTGGGATAAGTTTTTATATTTCTATACACTGCTGGCAAAAAAAAAATTGATCTATTGTTTCAGACATCTTCATTTGGGTACATGGACCTTCGAAAACATCCATTGCTTCAGACTTCTACATTTGCAGGCAGATACTTTTAAAACGTTAAGTACTAGTGTTTGGCAATCCTTAGATACATGTTTTTTATTTGAGACATAATGTTCATTACTTGGTCCTAGAAAAGGTTCAATTTCAAGGTGACTGTTCCCTTCCTTCATTATCTCTAATATACGTAAGATGAACGAATGTTAAATAATATTTACATTTTCAAGTTGACATTACATATGAAAGTAAAAAAAAATAATTATTTCAATTATACGAATTTACAAATATTTTTTATGTGTGAAGATTCCTTCTTGTCGATTGAAAAATGCATCCTTATCGCTAAGGATAATAGGTATTGATTAATCAATTGCTTCTGAAAATATTTCTTTCTCATATAGCTCCTATAACATATCTTACCAAGTGGCCATGCCATTGGTTTCTTTACATTGTGCTTTTGCCAACTGAAGAAAATATATATCATTCATTCTGAAAGATATACCATTCAGTAAGATATATATCTTTCAGAATAATTTATAGAACCCTCATTACTCGATATTTGAAAAAAGATGAATTTATAGAAACTGTTTCCAGCGGGATAACTATTTACCACATAATTTTAATAATCGCCACTCTTGTTTTGGGAGAATATTTTTAATTCCAGTGGAATATATATGATTATACACTTCGAAATTAATTCAGCCAATCAAATCCCAAATATCATCGAATATACGACCATGTTGCTTGTATAATCGCGAATATACACGCTATTTGCTATAAACAAGGTATTTACCATTGTTTTTACTGAACCTATCAAAATAATTCAGTCACTGTCAAATGTCACAGTCACTGTCAAATTAAAAAATTATGTCCGACCGTTTCGGAAACACTTCCTTAGAAGAAAATCGAAAACAATGCTGAGAAAATAACCATAGTTTTTCTAAGTGTATGTTTGTAATAGTATACAATCTTGTCATATACCACTTGTGATAGATATTTTGGGAAGAGTATACTTCGACATTTTTCCGCCAATATTGTTGCAAAAATACCAGTCAACCAAATTTCTTAGAAAAAATATTTTTAAAAAAAATTGATTTTGTGAATTTCTACAACAATTTTGACAGAAAATGTCGAATGTCAAATGTCAAAGAATACTCACCAAAATATCCATCACTTGTGATATAACTACTGAATATCATATAAATATTCATCCTATACTGTAGGTGATGAAGTATTATATAAACATTTATTAATGTACATGTCTTTTATATGAAATACATCAACAAACTTTAGTGTTGAACATTGTCTATTATAATATAGCAGTACATCACGGATACCATATGATAAACTCGAATAATAATTTCAGTATTTGTATTGAGATTCCAATTGATCAGTTGGAAAAACAATGTTTAATGCCACTATTCCATAGGAAACATACTAAAAAACATTTTCAATTACAATGCTTCGAAAATAGTTTTCATTATGGGCTTTAACGTGCAGCGCCGCAGTGGCGGAATAGGAAAAACGGATCCAAACAGTATCACTCATCCCTATTTACCCCTGTGATAAAAAGGTTTTCTACAAAGTGCGATAGTTCAAATTTTTCGGTCTAAAACGTCAAAATGGCATTTGTATTATGATTCGAAGGGTAAAAGCTTCTTATCAAAGAGAGGCATAGTGGTAATGAACGAGTCGGCCGCAAATAACCTCGAATCAAACGTGAATGACGTGAACAAAAAAAAGGAGTGGTCGGGTGACCACTGCTGTGTTGTAGGGTGCAAAAACACGTTTGGAATACATCGCCTTCGCTTGTTGACTGGCAGATGGTTTGTCCCATTCTTGTTCTAAACTTGTTTTGGAAATCACTCGGTGAGCGTTTATGTATGTTATATCAGAATCCTGAATGATCCCATTGTCCCAAGATTGCATCATCTTCTACGCCGTATCTTTTTCTACGCAGTTCGACAGGAAACCAGTCAACACTTCTCAAGGTGCCCTAGATGAACCACGCCATGCACCGTCAGCACTCCATAGTCTATAAAGGAGGATCCCAGACTCCAGGAGAGCATTCTTTGATATCAATTGCTATTCATAGTTACTCATTAGCATTCACTGAATCCGATACATACTGTATTGTATAAATATTCATCCCAGTTATTCATACTGCGGATTAGTTGTAATTAATAAAATAAAGTTCTTTTTTAAAAAGACGAATAAGTGAAAAACCCCATAACAAATTGGCGCAGTCGGTAGGATCTCAAAAACGTTGCGATTCAGAAGAAAACCAGCGGTAGTCTCCGACTTTCAAGAGGAAAGAACCCCCAGCCAAAACCCAAGTGAATTGGACGGTCTCTTCAACTCCAAGAAACACGCGGAAGTCGTTTTACGCTGCTCATCTTGCCGAAACGAAGATTTCTACAAGAAACACGCGGAAGTCGTTCAACGCTGCTCATCTTGGTGGAGCTAGAGCTTGTGAAGCCGGATTTCATCCAATCACACCCAGGAGACACGACATCAACGAAGAAAGAAACCATCAAACCTTCAACGAAGAAAGAAAACAACGAAGAAAGAAAACAACGAAGAAAGAAAACAACGAAGAAAGAAACCTTCAACGAAGAAAGAAACCATCAAAGAAGAAAGAAACCAACAAAGAAAACGAAGCTAGTCAACGACGAAGGATTTATTGTGAGTACCACATTGAATCATTTGTCTCAATTTATTATAAGTTCATTCAATTTTACCCAAAGTAGAAAATTGATTTAACCCTGTTCTATTTCCATACCTTTGAAAATAATTATTTCCGAAATTAAAATAGTTCCCAAAAATCATCCACAATGTCAGAACGCGGTTCACAAGAAAATCTCAATGATGCTATTGAACCATATAAACTTTCAGAAATTTTCTCAATTATACCAGAGTACGATGGCGATTCAATTTCGCTTGGAAATTTCTTAAACGCTTGTGATCATGCAGAGCGAATGGCTGTAGATGAACAGAAACTTTTATTAACAATCCATATTAGAAATAAACTCAGAGGAAAAGCTTCTCAACTGATAAATTCTAGAAATCCAGAAACATATTTAGATATCAGATGTTTACTAAATGCTCACTTTGGTGACTCTCGAGACTTAACTTCATTAATACAGGATTTGCAGAGAATCAGGCAAAATACTAATGAAACAGAAATTGCATTTTTTTCACGATTACAGAGCCACAATGCCAAAATGCATTCATGTGTACAAAAGTCAATTCTTAACAACGAACAGAAAGTTGCCCAGTCCGCATTGATAGAATCAATGGTATTAAACACACTATTGACAGGTTTAGAACCAAAAATAGGTCATATCATCAGAGCAGGTAATCCCCAAAATATGATAGACGCCTCAATCAGAATAAAGCGTGAGATACAGCTCTCATACTTTGAAAATCAAAGAACGAATACACGTCCTTTACCAAATATAAATACGAGAAATAATCCGAATATTTCTAGACAACCCATGAATAGACAAACAAATTTTCAGAGAAGAGATAATTTTTATCAAAACCAACCACGGCAGAATTTTAATTCACCCCAAAATTCCAATCCTTCCCAGAATTTTCAAAGACAAAATACAAATTTCCAAACTCAATATACTCCAAGGCAAAATTTTCAATATCAACCCCGTCCTCAACCAACACAGTCGAATTTCAATCAATTTCGTCAGCCCAATAACTCAAATCAACAAAACAGACCATCAGTTATTCAAAGAAATCCACAAAATATGCCTAATACACCAAAAACATATCTAGTTAATTATGATGAATTCAATAATCCTATTGATTTTCAATCAAATGATTATACAAATTTTTATTATGAAGATTTTCAAGATGAAAATAATCAATTCCAAAATTCATACTATAATGAACCCATACCATCAAATGAATACGAAGAAATTGATAAGATAAAATTAAAGCAGTTCAAAACAACCCTTTTACAAACCAATCATAACAACTCAACCATTAGAGATAACAGAAAACCTTGCAGCCGTAGTCAAAACCTTGAACCCTACAACGATCAAGACAATGAACAATCAGAAACAGTCAGACCAACAGTTTCTATAAACCCTAACTTCAGCAATTTATATTATATCGTAAGCCCGAGTAACTTCAGAATTTTAATTGATACAGGTACCGCATTATCTATCTTTAAGAAGAGAACAGTAGAAAATTATTCAGAAAGACATCCAGAAAATATTCCCATATCAGGTATTACAGAAGGAAAAATAATGATTAATGAATCAGTTATGTTACCTTTTGGAACAAAAGAAAATACAGTGTACCACAAAATTTATGTTCATGATTTAGATATCGAATTTGACGGTATTTTAGGAACAGACTTTCTTAAACGTTTCGATGGAATTGTAGATATTGGTAATCAAATATTAATTTTGAATTACAAAACTTTTCCTTTATATTCAGCAAACAAAATTCAAAAGAATTCCGAAATTTAGAATACTCATTCTCATACTTATTCAAACTTGGAACCGAAAATAATAAATGAAATACAAGTAGGACCAAGAACTGAACAAGTTTACAAGTTAAAATCAAACTTGAAAAATACAGAAGCTATACTGTTAGCTACTGAAAAAGAAAAAGTAAGACTCCCAAATGCAATTGTTAAAATTGATGAAAAAGGTGAATTTTTGATAACAATTAAATTTTGAAAAAATAAAAAGATTACTTCGATTAGACCATTTAAATGAAGAGGAGAAAGAATTAATTACCAACCTATGCCTAGACTTTTCAGAAATTTTTTATATAGAAGGTGATCCTTTAACTTTTACTAGTGAAATTAAACACTCTGTAAAATTAAAAGAAACGCTCAACCAGTTTCAACAAAATCGTACAGATACCCTCATGTTCATAAAGAAGAGGTAAAATCACAAATGTCCAAATTGTTAGAACAAGGAATTATAAGACCCTCTATTTCCCCATGGTCAGCACCAGTATGGGTAGTGCCGAAAAACTTGACGCTTCAGGAAAACAAAAATGGCGCGTAGTTATTGATTATAGGAAATTAAATGAAGTAACCATTGATGATAAATACCCTTTACCTAATATATCAGATCTTTTAGACCAACTTGGAAAATGCCAATATTTTACCACTCTCGATTTAGCCTCAGGATTTCATCAGATAGAAATGAACCCTGAAGATATAGAAAAAACTGCTTTTTCTGTAGAAAACGGACTATATGAATTCTTACGAATGCCATTCGGGATGAAAAACTCACCCTGTACACTACAGCGTATTTTAGACCATATCTTAACCGGACTCAGAAATGAACGATGTTTAGTCTATATGGACGATATAATAATTTATTCCCCGACGATAGACGAACATATTAAAAATTTAACACTTGTTTTCAAAAGATTGAAAAAAGCAAATTTAAAAATACAACCAGATAAATGTGAATTCTTAAGACAAGAAGTAGCATACTTAGGACATGTAATAACTAAAGAAGGAGTTAAACCAAACCCAACAAAAGTTGATTGTATAATGAATTTTCCCGAACCAACGAATCCAAAAGAAATAAAACAATTTCTAGGACTTGCAGGATATTATAGAAAGTTCATACCTAATTTTTCGAAAATCTCAAAACCTATGACTCATTTATTACAAAAAGATGTAGTATTTAATTTTGATAATGAATGTAAAAATTCTTTTCAAGAATTGAAGAAAGCTTTAACAACCAATCCAATATTAATTTATCCAAATTTCGACGAACCATTCATTCTCACGACAGATGCCTCATCATTTGCAATAGGTGCGGTATTATCCCAAGGACCAATTGGAAAAGATTTACCAATTGCGTATGCCTCTAGAACATTATGTCCAGCTGAAACAAGATATTCAACTATAGAACGAGAATTGTTAGCTATGGTTTGGTCAGTAAAACATTTTAGACCTTATTTATATGGAAGAAAATTCAATTTTATAGTAGACCATCGACCTTTAACATGGTTATTTTCTATCAAAGACCCTGGCAGTAGATTAGCCAGATGGCGTTTAAAATTAGAAGAATATCAATTCAATGTAATTTATAGACCAGGTAGAATACATAAAAATGCCGATGCATTATCTAGAATCAAAATAAATCATTTCAAAGAATGTACAAAATTTCATTCAAAAATATTAGCCATTGATAATGAAAATGATGAACCAGAAATTTCAGACACAGAAACTGAAATTGCCCCAGAAACAATACTGGAAGAATTATCAAACTTTTCCAGACTTTTCAAAACGAAATCGATGATAGAATATTCTAAATTTGAATTTACCAATGCTCAACTATTGGATAAAGCCCATAAATTAATTTTTCCCCGAAATAAAACTACAAACTTGCATGACAAAATTTTTGAAGATATATTCGAAGAAGAACCGAATTTTCAATATAATAAAATAAATGTATTAACAAGTAAAACAGTCAAGAATAGAAAATACTATATTATACCAGTACCTTATGACCCAGAAAACGCGATTGAATATATGTTTAGTTCATTATATAGATGCCAAGACGTATTCAAAACATCAAAAGTTTATCAAGTTGAAAATAATGCAGATTTACCAATACAGGAAATGCTTTCTTATATTTTATCAGATAATGAAGAAATCAAATTTCTAATTTGTCAAAATGTAACAACACCAGAAAAGGATCAAATACCAATAATACTTGATCAATTTCATAGTGGAAAAAGTAATTTACACCGTGGAATTAATGAAACAATTAGACGAATCAGACAGAAATATAATTGGACAGGAATGACCAAAGATGTTGAAAAATTCATAAGAGAATGTGATACATGTCAGAAAACAAAAATTTGTAGGAAAAACTTAGAAAATCCCTTAGTAATTACTGAAACACCTAAGACTCCTTTTGAGAGAATAAACATTGATATATTAGAAATACCAGTAAAAAACTATATGTTAACGATAAGATGCGAATTAACTAAATTCACGCAAGCATATCCATTAGAAGATAAAACATCAAAATCAGTTGTACTTCCAACATTTCGGAACCCCTCTCAGAATACATGCAGATTCAGGAAGAGAATTTAATAGTAGTTTATTGAAAGACTTATGCTTATTATATGACATAAAACTAACTTTTTCTAGTGTAGATCATCCCCAATCAAATGGTTCGCTAGAAAGATTTCACGCAACCTTAACTGAAATGATTAGAGCTCATAAAACAGAAAATCCAGATGAACATCCTTTTACAATTTTACCCTATGCAGTGATTTGTTACAATAATTCCAAAAACGCATCACATGGATTCAGTCCATATGAATTAGTTTTCGGACATACTTCAAGTAGACCCTCCGAAGTATTATATAATCAAAAAGAATTAATGACAAAATACATAAGAGACTTGAACAACAGAATGGAATACTTTTATAAAATAGCTCGCGAAAAGATTCACAGAAAAAAGGAAAAAGCCAAAATCAGATTTGATGAAAAATTACATCATGAACCTATCACATACAACATTGGAGATAAAGTATTTGTGAAAGAATCTCAAATAAAGAATAAACTAGAAAATAAATTTAATGGCCCATTTGAAATTTTAGAAGTTTATCAAAACTCAGCCCTTCTTAAAAACCCAGAAACGAATTACACTACTAAAGTCAATTTTGATCGATTGAAACCATATTTTGTTTCAGATCAATAATGGAGTATCATTTATTAATGATAATTCTAGCAGTTCAACTTGCCAACGCCAGTATAACATCTCACCTATAAACAACTCGATAGGAGTTTACTATCATGAACAAGGTGACATGAAAATAAGTAATGAAAAATGGACACTATTAGTTTATAAGGATATCGCTCCAATCAAAGTCGCGATAGATCACAATAATAAAATATTAGAAGAACTTGTACATCTTGTAGAAACTAATCACCCTAGAATGCAATATTTCAATTCTGAAATAAACACACATATAAGCTTATTAAGTAAGATAAGTGCACAAGTAGATTTAAAATATAATGAAATCAAAATGGTTCAAATGAATATGATAAGAGATACAAAAGAGGTATTCTAAACGGAATAGGCTCGATATGGAAAGCAATCACAGGTAATTTAGATGCCAGTGACGGAGAATATTTCAATGACTGTATAAATAAAATATATAAAGATGAACACCAAATTGAAAATTTGCTCAAAAACCAAATTTCAGTAACAACTTCAGTTATAAAAGAATTCAATACAACTATTCAGCAATTGCAAATAGATGAAAAAATTTAAAATAAAGAAAATGAAACATGGATTTATGATTTAACAGATGAATTAGCAATACTCAACGCAAAGTTGAAAGCTATCGAAATCTCTGAACAATTACTAGAAAGTTATACTTTTCTGGAAGATGAATTGAATGACATTTTAAATGCAATAACCTTTGCCAGACTCAATATTATTCATACATCAATTATAAGACCGAATGATTTAATAACATCTCTTCGAGATATTTCTCAAACAACTCAAAAGAATAATCTTCCCTTACCAATAAAAATGTCATCAATATCCAAATATTTAGACATTATTGAACTACAAGCTTTTCAAGCAGATTCAAGAATTATTTTTATATTAAAGATTCCCCTAGTTGAACCAGAAATCTATACCATTTACCGTGTGTATCCCATTCCTATCCTAGATAATAGAACTGGATTACATCACATTTTATCTACAACTCATAATTTCATTGCAAAAGACGATGATTCGATGTTGTACGTTGCTTTTCAGAACCTTGAAAAATTTAAACAATTATTTTTTAATTTTCAAATCTGTGAAAATGTAGTTTCATATCCAATTGACAGTTATTCATTATGTGAAGCACAAATTTTAAGACCACTTTTAGAACTTCCCAAAATATGTTCAGTTTCACTATTATTTGCAAAAGACTACAATGTTTTTGAAGTTCAATCAAATACATGGTTAATTACCTTATCAGATCCTTTAATTATAACTATTATTTGTCAAAAAGGAGATGTATCAACTCAAGTAATAAAAACTAATTCAATTTTGAAATTACAACCTCAATGCAATGCATATATTGGAAATACAAGAGTACATGCAAAATCTCTCATGTCTCAAGAACAAAATGTTACATATACAACACTTCCAATTTTGATACCTTATCAATGTTGCAATAATTTACCAGAAAAAGAAAAACTACCTGAGCTAAAACCTTTGAAATTAAGCAAATTAAATGTTGACAATCTGAATATTGCCCAACATAAATTAACTCAATATGATGAAGAATTAGACAAAATTATAAATGAACCATTTGTGAAAAAACATATTTCATGGTTTACATATTTGACTATTACCATAATTATTTGTATTATTTCACTATACATGTTTTGTAAGTGTAGAAATAGACGTTCTATGAAAATTGGTATAATGACCTCAAGCATGAACGATCAGCCTCCACAACCTCCAAGACCGGGAATAGCATTCTCATCCCTTAGAAGCTTACTACCCTCAAGGAGAAGACCAAGCATTCATCTTCAAGAACCAATTGAAGAAGAACAAATCGAATTGAATTCCAATGCACCCTCAAAATCATATGCCTGATGAAAGTTGCCGCATCGCATCAACTTTCTTTTCAAGGGGGAAGTTGTTATATCAGAATCCTGAATGATCCCATTGTCCCAAGATTGCATCATCTTCTACGCCGTATCTTTTTCTACGCAGTTCGACAGGAAACCAGTCAACACTTCTCAAGGTGCCCTAGATGAACGACGCCATGCACCGTCAGCACTCCATAGTCTATAAAGGAGGATCCCAGACTCCAGGAGAGCATACTTTGATATCAATTGCTATTCATAGTTACTCATTAGCATTCACTGAATCCGATACATACTGTATTGTATAAATATTCATCCCAGTTATTCATACTGCGGATTAGTTGTAATTAATAAAATAAAGTTCTTTTTTAAAAAGACGAATAAGTGAAAAACCCCATAACATGTATGAAAATACTGCGTAGACGTTAACAGTCGCCACAAGCATTCGCTCTGCAAGTGCAGGAAATTTTTGTAATTTTTCTGTTACAATCAATTTACGGAAGGAAAAAAGTGAATTGACAAATCAATTTTCACATTGATATAAACAATTTAATTACTAATAATTACAATAATCTAAAAAACATGCATAAAACATATTTTTATTCATGTAAAAAAAAACATATTTTTAAACATAATTTTTTTAGTCAAATTCTGATAGCGAACAAACAATGAGGAAAATATGTGAAAATGTATGTATGTATAAAAGAAAACAATATTTTCAATATATTTTCTTATATTTTTTCAATATTCATTGATATATCTTTATTATTTTTGTTTATTCGTGTAATTTCCTTCTACATCAGATATGTGAGTTTTAATTTAATTTTATCAATTATTTGTGAAAATATTCATTCACCTCTAATTCGATAGAGTATTGATTTGTTGTCGCTGCTGCTTGGGTAATCACTCTCGCATGTATGCTGGAATAATCAATTGTTTTTACTTCCCGTACCTGACACACATGACCTGAACGCACCAATGCGTCTCCTTTTTTCACAGACTGATTCTCGAAAACAATGTCACTCAAATGGGTAGAAATCCAATTGCTTGATCCATCACGAATATGAAACTCTTCTCAACTTGACAATGAATTACATGTAAACACTACGATGACAGGCGAATTACGTATTCGCAGTGCATGTGTCAGTGGGTTGAATGCGGTTCGCAGACTACTCATCTCAATCTGTACTTCATTCGTTACTAGGGCAATTTCCGAAACCTGGGCTTAATTTAATTCAAAGGTTATACATGCCGAATCATAAATCAACTGCAGTTTTCACGTTTGTAATAAACAAATTTAAACTGTTGCACTTTAAAAATACTCTATTTATCACAGGGGCAAATACGGAGAATTTGCGCCATCTGGAGTCAGTCGCCTGAGGTGCTACAAGTCCATACCAGGTGTCCCAAATTCAATGTGACAGGAATATCTGGCTTTCTGAAGGAGGCTAATGAAAATGTTGCCAATAAACGTTTAAGAATTTCATAGAACCTAAATTTTAGTAATTTTGAAATATACAGGGTGTTTGGTATAGGCGCTACAGACCAAAATATTTTTTTCATGTATCATCACTCATTCAGATTTTACGTTGAATTCTGATATAATTTCATGTATACTTTTTGAAATTTGGTTACAGCGTTGTTGATTTATTGTACTTTTCCTCAAAAAGTATGGTTCTCAGAAAGACCATTTTTGAAGATACCTTATGCATGAATCCTCTCTGCATCTTGATCAAATCGTAGGAGAAATCCTCAGACGTGCATCAGATCACATGAAAATTAATACAAATTATATTGGGTGTTCAAAATAATGGTTGCAGTTTTAAGTTTTTTTTATGGAATTCTGTGATTGAAAAATTATTTGGATTGTGAAACAATAGCGAAATTGAAAGAGGTGTAGTCAGGAATGAATCATTAATAATAGCTCCCTTAAACTCCTGATACTCTTGTAGAAAATATTTTTATCTATCTACTCCACCAAACCAGATATTGCCTGTCACATCGAATTTGGGACCCTCGGTATTTCTACTGTAACAAAAGAATAATTCATTATTTCCAATAATACTCACGGAATACGAATATTAACACCATCCGTGCAACGTGTCTTCTGGCCTTTGCTTGGACTACGCACTGTGAGCCTCTTATTTCTCCGGGCATTTCATTAGCACTATGGTGCAATCGTATGGCCATTAGTAAGTAGAAACAGGCGATGATGATGAGTGGAATGAAGTAGAAGATGAGAGATTTGAGAACAATCTCATATTTGGCATACGTCGTAACCTCAGTGATATTTGGAAATGGTGAACAATACGCTATGGTTTCATTGCTGAAAATATTCATTGCATTATTATAACCACTAGAATTTAAAAATATTTACAGGAGTCTTATTCAATATGGACGAATACTTTCCCTGAACAGCTTTATTTCATCAGAGTATTCTTTAAAGAGAAAAATTCATTAAGTACAAGTTAGACACACGCACCAAAGGTTCCATGCCATAACTTATTTCATTACCAGCAAAAAAGGAGTGTATTGTTTATAACGTAGTTTTATTATCACACAGAGTATCGTTCATTTTCTCCCAGTATACTGGGGAAATAATTCCTCTATTCATTATCTTATCCCTTCGAAATAAGTTGACCTATTAATAAATTGTAAGAAATTCTATTTTTTCCCAAGTGTCCCATACTCATGAGACTGCTGGGTAGACCTAGTTTCCATTATTTTTTTGAAATCCTTTTCTCAAAATACATCTACCGAAATCACTGAAAAACTGCTATTTGAAACCGTCCTGTTATGATATGTCAACAATTCTCCTAAATGAGGCCATCATTCTGAACATTAATTGCTATCTAGTGATTAATAGCTGAACAATGTATACTTTCGGAAAGCAGCTTCATTTTTACTATTTTTCGATAGGTAGCATGTTGTCTTCCCAAAAATGTTCAGATATTTTTGAATTCTAGCTATGAAAACATTTGGGAGAAGATCATGATGTGAGTGATCTCATTAGTTTTTTCTTATTTTGATGTACCTACATCATTTTTAAAATGGGCGATAACATTGGGAGATTCATTTTTGTCATCGTCTGGGACAGGTTGGTGGCGGCAATATGTATATTCGTGAACTTGCCACCTCCTAAAGGAGAATTATAATAATAATAACCACCAATATTTGAATCATTTTCACTTCCTCAAATGATCAATGCGCTCTCTGGATGGCCAACTGCTATAGGCATCCAGAACTTTTCATATTCAAATTTCTTTCTAATTTAGTTTATATCTTCAGTTTATCCGATGCTGGTCATCATTATCCTTCTTGAAGAATACCTTGACAAAATGAGGAAATTGAAATATTGCCAGTGATAATTCGTTTCGATGCTGGAAATATGATACTCTCGGAAATATCGTCAATTACCTATCCTCTTTCAAGAGCGCTCTGATAGAATTTGAGGGTTACAGGATCCCGAATAAGAATTGTGAATATCAATATTTTATCGTTAATTTTCCCCTGAAAATTATCCTGTTGGAACCTGAAGGTAAATGATGATGAAATATGAAAATATTGCTGAGCTTAACTTGCCTCGATCAGATCTGCTCAGCCACCATTGTAATACCATGGAGAAGGTCAACATACATGCAATACGGAGAAGAGAAAGCAAAGGCTACAAGCTACCCGGAAGAACCGCTTTCACGGCTGTGGAATTTCATAAGGAATACTGAGCTATATAGTGAGCCATGAAACATTCAAACATATTACTGCTTCCGAATTTTTTTTTGACTATTTAATCATCCATTATTCTCTATGAAGAACGTTCCAGAAACATATGGAGGTGGTAGAGTGTCGAATGAAAATATTTCCGCAGCCATCCGGTCCCAGAAACATATGGAGGTGGTAGAGTGTCGAATGAAAATATTTCCGCAGCCATCCGGTCCCAGATGCTCGAATCTTTGAATCTCTCTTTATCATCATTCTCCTTGAGGGAGGCTCTGAATGAATTTGGAGGTGACAGGATTGTGCATGAAAATATTGATAGAATAAATTGATTAAGTAACCAAAGTCTTTCTCTAGCTCAATAACTACGTATATATCAATCGCTGGTTGCAAAATCGATATATGTTCGGGGAACTGATTTCATAGAAGATACGAAAGATATATCGCATCAATTACTACTGCAAATTTCAGTCTGTTTCTCCATATATTGTGAGTTTTTGAGCACAAACTGAGCGGAATGAAACTGGAATTAGACATATTCTCTCAGAAGATGACGATGCGAGGGTTTTGGGGAGAAAGCGCAGTTCCAGGACATAAACATTATAAAATGGTATGAATACAAGAGGTGATCATATCCCACAGCGGAAAAAAACAGCACGAAGTCGGATAGATATGGTTATCAGAACCGTCGAGGAAGAACAATGTTTCCGCCATGACTATACTTGCTGTTCCGATTCCTTCCCTTTCTTTTGGAGTAAAGGAAAGGACAACAATTCGACGAGACGCGCAACATAATCTATTTCAGTTTGTAACCAGTACTTTCCGTTCTAGAATGTTTTCAAAGGCACATGTACCTTATCTCATTTTCGTGAAACTACTGCAGCTCCATCTGGACAATCCATATATTATGTGTTCTACAATAACCCTGCAGACCATGATTCATCCCAAACACTGATTTACTCTCAGGTTAGGTGGACTGGAGTTGGAGACTGAGAAACTTATTATGGCTGAATGGAGAACTGCATATGGTTCTCATTCCCTGAGAGGCTTTTGCACGTTTCATGGGCAAGACCCTTTTTGATCAGGTCGTAACCCAGAGGGAACTCGAAATCCATTATTGGTTTACTTACGCCTCCAGGATAGTGATACTCCAAGGAATCACTCCAAAAGTCCTCCTTTTTTGCTTTTCTCTTGGACCAATAATAGCCCCTCTGGGAGGTTGCCTTTTATCTCAGGTGATCGGATTGATCCTACTTTCTTTTGGATTCATTTTATCCTTTGAATTGTGAACTCTTTCTAATAAGCAACCTAAGTGAGCAGGGGTCTGAGCTATTAGGGAAGATTTCAGATGTTTTTTGATGAACTATCTTATTCAATGAGCTCTTTCTTTTTAAATCAGGAAAATTGATCTCAGTTCGAAAAACTGAATTCAGTACAATACTGATGATTACTAAATCGACTAAATCAATAAGCTGAAAGACTTGTCCAGATATCTGATTATTGATTACGCATTATGAATTCCAATTATTTTTTGAAAGTATCTCACCTTGGCAGTGACAAATAAATGAGCCTGGAACTGATGGCGTCAGGAACAGCCAAGCCAGAAGCCAGCAGCCAAATTATCCATGCGCTTATTACTGTTATAGGTTTATTCTGAAACACAAAAGATTAGAATATTTCAGATCTGATATGAACCAATTGACAATATATTGACTGTCAGAAGATCTATTTACAAATTATCATATACATATAATCATTATTCTCCTGTTTTTTCCAAGACACAATAACTATATTGCATAAAGTGTATTCAATAACTTCGATATGTAGTAGGGAGTGCGAGGTATTTTAACAGAGAATTTTGGTTCGTTGATCTTCAGCAATTTCTTTTATAGAGAGTCTTGGCTTTTGGTGAATAGTGGTAGCCGTTGATTTAACACTCAAAAACAATTATTTACAATATAAAAATGATAGATTTGTTCGAAAATATGAACAGGATGTTCATAAAATCAGATGTGAAATCTTCTGCGAGTGGAAGATAAATTCTATTCACATCTTCCATCGTTAGACATTCACAAAAAATAACTTCATTTTTATCGTGGATTTTTCAATTAACAGAAAAATATTTCTTTTCAACATTCAATTAAGAATGTTTCCCTTATCAATAAAAATGATAATTACGACAAATTTTATGGATGCGGAATGGGATACCCAATATCCACCTCAATAGCTCAACTGGTTATGGAATTGCTAGAAGAAACTGTTATCTAAAAATTAAATTTTCACATATCATTCTTCAAACGCTATGCTGATGACTGCATTATAGTTATACCCCAAAACAAAAACAAAAATAAATTTTACAAGACTTCAATTCCTTTCACCCCAAAATACATTTTATAGTAGAAGAAAAGAATAACATGATTAATTTTCTAGATACAAACATTACCTGACATAATGGTACATAAAACCATCACGTTCAGGAATGACAAAATTTCAAGTCACATATTAAAAAAAAGGAATAATCGGACTTGCAGACTGAGCCATCACTCTAAGCAGCCCTCTTCTACGAGAAAGCCAAAAACATCCCAATCATTAATAATTACTACATCAATTTATTAAAAAATCAATCGAAAAAAAAATACATTTTATAATAAAACGAAAGAAAAATCCATCATTGAAAAAATGAAACTTTTATCAGCATCCCATATATAGTACTCCAACTATGAGAAACCCAGCATACCTTGTGATGATTGTTAAAAAGTATACTTGGGTATGGCGCTACAACTTTCAGAAAATAGGATAAAAGAAAAATTCCAGCACTTCTTTGAACAAAAATATAATAAATGGTAACCATAATCTTAATTTCAAAAATACCAAAATTGAAGTTGTCAAAAAAATAAAATTGAAAGAGATTGAGGAAATGATCTAATCAAAGAAGACTACCAACCCACAACGAAGAAACACGAACCAACAATACGTCACAATACGTCAATACGTTGGAATGAAGAACACACTATATATTTCTCTAGACTGTTTTGTTATTGTCACCATGTATTGTATTTGAAATGAGTTTCATTCTATTGTCTGATATATCAGAAAGTTGTCAAACAGTTTCTCATTTTATTTTGCTGATTTCTGTGTATCTACGGTAAAAACTCTTTTTCATTCAATCAACCCGATTACGCCTATGGGCTGCTTGGTCGTTCACGTCTCAAAAAGTGCCAATATTAGTAGCTTTAAAATTTGCTGATTTTGAAAAACGAATGGGAACTGCTGCTGCTGTAATTGAAATTTGATTCAAAAAATGTTTTCTGGGTACATTTGTACATGCGTTATGTATTTTGAAGCATATTTAAGGCGATAATGTCCTCGCCTATTGAGGTAATTCAGTACGAGGAAAACTAAAAAAGCACAAAAAGGTAAAACTGAATATAAGTTTTTACACTAACAATAGAATAAAATGCAAATCTGTCAAATAATCATTTGATAATGATATTGTATAACAAAAATGAAAAATCTCCATATCTAGACTTATAAACCCCCATTAAGGAATCCAAAACCGAAATAAAAAACCAAAAATGTATCAAATGGAACGAAATTTGGCACAAAAATCGACCGAATTCGAGTAGTTTTGAAAATATGTTGAAAGATTGAAAATATTGCCAAACTTTCATTGCCTTACCAATATTAACAAACTATAGGTTCTATAATAGAACTTTAGAGTTCCACAACTTTTATTCGAAAAGGATGTACCACACAAATAAAAAATCGCTATGAAGTAATATTGATAGTTTTTCATTAATTCGTAATTTTTGTTTGCCCTGTGTGCTCCTTTTATTTGAGGATCATTGGTTCGTGTCCATCAGATACCATTTGGCTTTTTCCCGCGAATATTTTGAGGTTATACTTTTTCATACAATTTTTTTTATTCTATGCAAGAAATATGCTGAATATAATTTTGATAAACATGGCACCACACTTTTCGTTCCTCAACGTGAGTTAATTGAAATTCATATTAGCGCAGATTGAAAAAAAAAGGAATATCATCCTTAATTTATCCATTTTTCCAATAACTACAATGAGATTGAAACTCTCTTCATAATTTTAATTGTATTGCAATGCACCAAGATTTAAATCAGCGTGCAGTATTCGTTTGGATCGAGCAAT
Source organism: Gonioctena quinquepunctata (assembly GCA_018342105.1). Lineage (NCBI taxonomy): Eukaryota > Metazoa > Arthropoda > Insecta > Coleoptera > Chrysomelidae > Gonioctena > Gonioctena quinquepunctata. The sequence continues at coordinate 288,819 of JAFIRS010001531.1, forward strand.
GCATACTCGAACGATTTTCTGTCTTGCTTCCCGTTGCTCGACTGTTTTGGACAAACGGGCTTGGGCAGTGCGTACTCGATCGGATTCCAGTCTTGCTTCCTGTTGCTCGTCTGTTTCTGAAGCTCGTAATGCCTTTTAAAAATCCACTTGCCAAAAGCAAAGAAAATGCGTGTGATATCCATTATCTAATGGCGACCAATAATTGGAATTTCACATTACTTGTTATGTGAAATACATTTATTTGTTAAAACGACCCGCGCGTCAATTATTCCAAAATGGTTGAACAATTCAGAATAATTCCGCGGGCGTACGCACAACTCACCAAAGTTCCATCGCAATCGGATGAGTGGTATAGAAACACATACGGGAAAAACAAAGAAACTTGAATTTCTGAAAACACTGAAACCCATTTCTTTTTTTGTAACAACGACCTCAAATACCAATTTTTATGACCCTAACTCAAAAACTAACAAAATCCCCATACAAACTTTCACACCCCATTTCACCCCTTCAGGAATTAAATTTTCAAAAACACTGAAACACATTTTACTTTATTTGTAACGAAGATGTCGAATACCAATTTTCATGACCCTAACTCGAAAAGTAACAGAATCCCTATACAAACTTCCAATCCCCATTTAGCCGCCATTTCATCCTTTTAGGGGTTGAATTTTCAAAAACACTGAAACAAGTATTTCTTTATTTATAACAAAGACCTCAAACATAATTTTTTATGACCTCAACTCAAAAACTGACGGTCCTCCTTTACAAACTTTCAACCACCACTTTAACCCTTTTAGGGTTGCATTTTCGAAAACCAGTAGATAGGCTACATGGGTTTCGGGTTACCCTCAGGTGAGCTAGAATCGGCATAGGGTTTTGGTAGACCGCCACTGGTTTGGGGGCCGCCACTAGGTTGAGATCGTCGCCAAGTTCGTCGGCGGCCATGGACGGTTCGTTGTAGGAGGGTTTAGAAAAAAATGGCGATTGTAGGTTTATGAGTGGGTGGGTGGGTGTGTGGGCAGGGAAAAAATCTAGGAAAGTGGTCTGTCATTGGTCGCAATGGCGGCAGCCATGTTGTGGGTGGGAGTGGGTACGAGATTGGGGCAGGTTCGGTGGTTTGTGATTGGTCGCAGCAGCCATGTTGTAGGTATGTGTGTGTGTAGGTGGGTGGTAGTGGGATTGAGAGTGGGGGCAGGGAGAGCTGTGATAGGTCGTGTCAGTGGTGATAGCCGTCAACTGCTATCCAATAGCCGAGCAGCAGCCATCTTCAAATGGAAGTGGGTGGGGTTCACAGTCCGTTAGCCGCAAACCAATAGCTGTATTCGTCAACCTCATTGGTCGGCCGTCAACCAATAGCCAACGTTCAATGGAGGAAGTGAATGGCGGCCATTTTGGATACATACTTTGTCGTATGCAGATGATTGTAAGCCGAAATAACTCAGTTGGGAGAGCATCTGCCTGTTCGAGCCCGGGTTTCGGTACAAAATTTGTAGTTGATAGAGATGTTGACGCTTCAAAGGCTCAACTGCAAGTCCGTATTGATTTATATGCTCAGGAAAAAACGGTACATCCTTGTGATAATCGTGAAGATATTAAGGACACTTCAAGTCAACCTCTGAACTCATATACATTGATGCATGTTCATCTATATCAACTATGATTTTTTTTCGAAGGGTTCAGCGCCTATAAAAACCCTCCGAAGAAACAGTCATGACAACCAACAACTCGATACAAATCTGAGGAGCCATTTTAACATCAGCAGTTTTATCGAAAAGTCAGAGCTCTGAACGAAGAAAAACGAAACATCACAAGAAAATTGAAATATGATTCAAATGGTAGTAGTGACCTTGATTCTGAACACCCTCTTCCACGTACCGTATGATGATGATGATGTACGAGGAGTAGCGGTTTATTTCAAAGATGGAGGTGATAATCAGTCTTGGATTCCATTGAATCGAGCAGCAGGATATCGAAGGTTATCCTTCACCACAGACCTGCCCCACCTCGAAGACGACGACGACGACATCATCATCGAGAAATATCAGCTCAAGTTTGAAATGAATGATTCCACAATGGCAGTGATGCCATGGAGAAGTGTTCCAGCGGCAGCAGCAATAGCGATGACGTCACCACCGCCTCCACCCCCACCACAGCCACCACCACCAATACTACCACCCTTGGAACATGAAATATATAAGATTTTTGTGTTCTCATGTATTGTTATAACCATAATGTTTTTTGCTTTGGGAAAATTCCTATTCAAAACTGTAAAGGGAAGCTTGGAATCTCCATGCAATGTCAAAATAAATGGATAGAGCTACTCTAACCTGACTTTTATTCCCATAGAAAGATAGAGAAAGAGAGAGAGATACCTCTGACGGATTCCCGTCTTTGTTTTTCATTTCAAACTTGGCTTTTTAAAACTTTTTTTTTCTAAATTATTTTTTAAAGTTCTTTTTTTCTCAATTTTTTTTTTCAACTTTTTTCTTCAACTATTTTTTTTCAAGTATTTTCAACTTTTTTTTTTCAACTTTTTTTCTCAACTTTACTTTTTCAACTTTATTTTTTTTTTCAATTGGGAACTCAACCCCACCTGAAAGAAAAAAAAGGAGAAAGGAGATGAACAGAAATACTGAAATACCCACATACATTTTTATTTCCTATAAAAACAATTCTAAAATAAACTTAATTCGGTAGATGATGTACATAGCCATTCGTGAAGATATTGGGTATTCCTCTGGGCACACACGAATTTCCCGCTGTTGTGGTAGGGGCAGTGGACCAGGGTGGGCTCGAATTTCTCTGTCGACCATTGACTTGAATCGTAATGGGCCACATCGTAGATTTCAACTTGGTATAACAAACCCATTTCCAGCAATTTTTCTTTGAGGAAATCGTATTTTTGATTTCTTTTCACATAAATCCAATCGGTCTGGTAGAATATGGGTCTCAGTAGGATGTCGTCCATTTTTTCGTCTGCTATGTAGCCGTTGTCGTATGGAATACCATGCACCGATTTTTCCAAATATGGTACGGTGCGACGGTCTTGGGCATCTAGGTTGGTATAGATAGTTGTGCTGCTGGTTGCCGACGATTATGTACGCCTCCTTCGGATAGAAGGTGCCATTGACTTGGAAGGCTCGAATATCAACGAATGCGATACGCATGATTGCTGGATGTTGAATGATTGAACTCCGCCGTAGCGATTTATGCCAGGCTTCTCCTCGTCTCGGAGACGGGACGATATTTCATCAAGCAATCGTAAATGATGGATGATGCAATAGACACGAGTCCAATCGGGGAATCTCGCGCTCGATTCGATATCTACTCGTACGTCAATCGTACGGATTTCATAGTTTCTTCCTGTTCAGAACGAATAGGGCGTGATATTTGAATACGAGGTCTTCCAAAAGTGAGGACTTTTTCATGGAATTCGTATAGCTGCCGATAAACTACGTATATTTGAAATGCGCTTCGGTATAGTGATTATTGGCGAAGTGTAAACGTTCGTTGGGCCAATAGTTGCCGTTCAAAGATAAACGGATATTTTGAATGTTGATATGTTGGAAGGCGGTAGGATCGACGGAAACGTTATGTCGTACATTAGTTTGGAAACACACGATGACATAGCGTGACCTTTCAACACTGGTACACGTCTTAACCGACCATATTCAATTTCCCGAGCGCTGTCGCTCGCAAAAATCGAAGAGGAAAACGCCTACATTGGGGGCCAATGTAACGACACCTTCCCCACCATTTAATTCAAGTCTACCTGTTTAAACATGGTTAAAAATGATGAAAAATAGCTTGCCAAAATGTCTGAGGCCAGGGCTGTTCAATTTTCTCAGTTTTGTGTCTCGTTGGAAAAAAAGCAAGTAGTCATGTAAGAATAAAAAAAATGTCATGCCAGATAAATTTGTCAGGAATTTCTGATTGTTTTTTCATAACAAGTTCACCGTTTATTCCGGGAAAGAGTGCAAGTACGCTTATAAGAGAAGATAAAGTTATTTCCGCAATCCGACTAAGTTTAGTGAGTGAACTTTCCAATTCCCATACAGAAAATACTTGTGAGAAGTTGATTTTCCGAATAGAATACAAACGTTGTCACGTTGACAGGTTAAAATGTACATCTTCCTTTAACGAGCTGATTATGAGAAGTTCCATGTAAGGTTTCGACAATACCTTATCATTCAACAAACCTGCTTAAGATTTCTGTCCTGTTTGATAGACAGGTGGTCCTTCATCATTGTTACCCGAAGTTCATTGAAATTTTAAGAAGAAAAATACTAAGTGGCGGTGGACTCATTTATTTCTGGTACTTGATTGATATCATCGCAAGATTTACTGTCCATTATATCGAAGCACAAAATTAACTACCACAAGAAAAGAAAATTAGGACATTCCCCGAAGCATTCCCTTTCACTACCTTTAATTAGTAGCAGTGATGAACTTATGGCAAAAACGAGTCCACCTGATTGATGCAAAATTCCACGATATCGTTGCAATTGAATGCCTTCACGAACGGAGTATAAGTTCTGTATTCGGTTTGACGAATGGACTCGTCAAATTTCGGAGACCGATACAAATCGAAAATGGGCGCTGAGACTGAAGCATCATCGTCGCCTCTTCTTCCTTGAAGCTCCTCACATCACGTGGATTGCTACCAAGGAGAATTTTACCAGCTGGGTAATTATACTATGAAAATATAATTTGTATCTGAATCGGCAGAGTCCCCAAAACGGCGCGCGCCTAAAACTCGGTCGAGAGGAATCCACAAAAGAGGGGAAAACCGACTGCAGTTCCGTTTGGAAAGAATTCAAAGAATTATTAGCTTATCCAGTCTAGTACCAGCAGTCACGCGTCCGAAAACTAATATTTGAAGTGTGAGCCAACTAACGAAGAAGTCTACTACCGTCGCGAGCCTTGCCGACTAGCTTGCCGAAGTAGTGATAGCGGAGTTGGGTAAATATTCTCTCTCAGGTCATAGGTGTCGGAAATATTTGTAAGTACCACAGGTGGGAGGCGCGCATGATCGAACCATAGCAGTAAGAGGCCGATATTCAATTCAATGCTGCGCTTGTCCAGTCCAGTCGTGTTCGAAATCCGCTCCGAATCACCACGTGCGAAGATTGATAGACCGTAACCGTTTCGGCAATTAAAGTAGATCCGGTGAGTGATTTTGTTTCCTTTGCAACAAGGGAAGTTCAGTAATGTGATACGTGGTTTGGCTTCTTCAAAGCACAGGCGGAGGTCGCACTGAAGGGGTGGACATTTCTCGCATCTCACTTTCCTGCGCTCCAGCGTAACTTTCCAAGACAATAAGGGGAGATAGTGAACACGGGTGGAGGTCGCATTGAAGGGGTGGATATTTCTCGCGTCTCACCTTCCTGCGCTCCCGCGTGGCTCTGTTCAGGGGATAACTGGAGTGTAATAATAGGGGAGACAGTGAATACAAGAGGAGGTCGCACTGAAGGGGTGGACATTTCTCGCTTCTCACCTTCCTGCGCTCCAACGTGGCTTGATCGGGGTAATACAAGGGTGAGATAGAGATAGGAAGCACGGGCGGAGGTTGCACTAAATGGGTAGACATTTCTCGCGTCTCACCTTCCTGCGCTCCAGCATGGCTTAGGGGGTTAAAGGGAAAATTGGGTACGGTCACTGAGGGGGTAGACATCTCTCGCGTCTCACCTTCAGACGATCCAATGTAGTTATGAGTAGGGGCCAAATAGATAGAGTGGGAGTATGAAGGCTAGATTCATCTAGGAAGTATAGGTTAAGCCAGCCTCTTCGTGGAGCATTACGCACTGCTACTGAAATTAGTCGTTTTGGCCATCCGTAGAAGCTTGCATTTGCTACCTGCTGCAAACTACGAATAGTCAGGGCCTGTTGCTTTGCACCCGTTCTCGAGCTTCCATACTACTCCGTATTATAGACCCTTCGCTGCATGAGCTTTTTGGTTGCTACGTTAATAAGTTTACCCCGCTTGCTTGAAAAACACCCTATTCGCTTTCTCTGTATATGGTGTCAACCAGTTGTTTATTTGTTGTGATAACTTGAGGCTGCCGTCAGCCGCCCTGCCTGTATTTCTTCGCTAATATATCTGTTTATTCTGTTTATAGAGTATAGTGTTTTATCTACTATCTTTAGTAGAATATTATTATCTAGTGCGCAGTCGGCACCCAGGTTCGAAACCCAGTTAAGGGCAATTAAAGCCTGCCTGCCTGTAATGGGGCCAGTACCGTCATTATTTTACTGAATCCTAAGTGATTTTCTCCACTGAGACTGCCTGGAGCAAAAGTGGCCACTATAAACCAAGAGGTAGCGTCCGAGGCAAGACCAAGATTAGTGAAAGGCGCCAAAGTTTGATAGTAGGAGAAAAGACCCCTTACAAATTCGGCGCCCGAGCAGGGACCATTCTCATAGTATATCGAGACCTGTCATTTCGACAGATGTCCACTCCGACTCAGAAGGGAGTCAATAGGCCAAGTGTTCAATAGGGTTTTGGGGGTGAAGAATCGATTGCCGTCATCCATTTTCCGTTCAGGTTAACGGTTGACACGAGCACCTGACTGAAAGTTGCGAAACAAGTAAGACGTACGAGCTCCGAGTATTCACCTAAGATGCCAACAGGACAAGGAAACCTTGCCACCGTACCAGTAAGATATCAAAGAACGCACAGTTTAAATAGAAATACAAGAACCACACTTCAAAGGAGATTTTGTTAGTTCATAGAAGAGTTATAAACTAATGTTCCTTTTTGTGATAGCTGAGAGCTTTTTAAAAAAAAATGGAAAGAATTGCCGAAAAGTCATCATCAACACCATAGTTTTTGTCATCAAAAGAATGCATACCTGAGGCAAATATAGAAAATCGTGTCAAATCAGTATGAATTTTTTTTAAGAGGTGTGGGGAAGGATCTCGAAGTCTCATCCACCAATAAAACAACGTGTTTTTTAAGAAACTGGATGCATTTCGGGTACTTAAGTACCCATCTTCAACAGAACTTCAACATTACATGGCTAAAAACAATGTTTGATAATACTACGTGGTAACAATGAAGAAACTTGAACTTACCAACTTTATAGTAAGGTTAACCATGAAAAATAGAATGAAATGTTGTTGGATCAGTAGTGAGAACCCTATGGTGAGGGTGTTTTTTCTTTTTTCTTTTTAAGGACATACATTTTGTCCTTATTTGGACAGGAAGAAAACCGCCCCGACATCAGGTAGCGACTTTGTGAATTAGATCGATTCTCAAGATTAGAAAGCTGCCTCCGTGGTGACGTTGGTTGATGCCCTGGAATGCAGGGTCTGCTAACGGAAACCACAAATGTGCGGATGGTTTCTGTTTGTTACTCCGTTGATTTGTCGTTTTCTGCCAAGTGTTGTTCATCCATGTACTTCTTCACCGTACTGATGAAGGCCGAGAGCCCAAAACACGTGTCTACGGCTTACACTTATCTTTGAGGGCTATGACAATTAAATTTCTTCCATTTTGTTTAACAGTCCCCTCGATATTCCCCACTTTAATTTCTATAATCCTGGACTTGGATGTCACTTAGGTAGCTATAGCTGCCTCCGTGGTGACGTTGGTTGTTGCCCTGGAATGCAGGGTCTGCTAACCGGAACCACAAATGTTCGGCTGGATTCTGTTTGTTGACTCCGTTGATTTGTCGTTTTCTACCAAGTGTTGTACATCCATGCACTTCTTCATCATACTGATGAAGGACTACCGTTAACACTTCTCTTTGAGGGCTATGTCCATTACATTTCTCCCATTTTATGTATATATATATATATATATATAAATATATATATATATATATATAATAACGCGATTTTCTTGAACCAGGAGTAGGTATATAATTAGGTTTCTTGTTTCTTGGGGGTTTGGTTCGTATCGGATAGGATAATCTTTTTTCAACTGATAATTTTATTACATGTCCAACATTTCGACCATGACCACCATCCTCATATTCTGGAACTAATACACAATATAAGTTTAGGTACTGATTATTTATTCCTGTATATATATTTCACACATCTAACATCAAATCGTACATATATATATATATATATATATATATATATATATATCAAATCGTACATATATATATATATATATATATATATATATAGCCTGGTGTCGCTCCGCGACACCTTGTTCCATTTTACTCTTAATTAGCGCATGCGCTAATTAAGAGGTAGAATATATCACATATCTTCCCCCTTAAAAAAATACATAATAATCGTAATACCTTTTTAAATTTTGGTGTAGATTAACCTATAAATTACATTACAATAGAAATACATTTTACATTTCTGTGTAGATTAATCTATCAATTTGTTTTTCTACTCTTTTTCGTCGTTCTCTTACTATTTCCCTATCTGATATGTTAGAGCTCTTATCAGTTTATAAAGTACTATTTGATTCATCTACAAAAATATCCTTCTCCTGACTGATACAATTCTCATCAGGATTATTATCGGTAAAGTGTTTCGAAATGCTGGTATTTTTTTAATTGATTTAAATGTCTCTTCCATGTAATACCATTCACTTCCGGAATTGTTACCAAATATGTAGAACGACCAATTTTTTTCAAAATTGTACCTCTAACCCAAACAATTTTTGGTAAATTATGGTAATCTTTGACAGTCACTTTTTCACCTACACTAAATTCTAATAATCTCCTACCTTCGTTGTTCCGAACGAAAGCTCGTAAGTGGTTGCATAATGAACGGTAACTTTGAATACTATCTTTTTCGTAGACATAAAAACAAAGAGAAAGGAACTCATCAATTGCATCCACGACTTACCAATCAAATTCGTGCTGGCTGCTTCGGGGCGCCCCTTCTTCTGCTCTGGTTGTTGACTATTTTCGGGCACTTCACAAAATAAAGTTTATATAACAATGTACATACAGCGTGCTATCCAAAATGGTGGCAAAGACCAACATTGAGAACCGGCTATTGATAGCCTGACCAGTGAATCCACTTTAATAATTTCCTTTCCCCACGCCTCAATTGAGATTTCCCCTTATCAGGACTTTTTTCCCCTCAAAAATTATTCTGCTATAGTTTTGGCACTAGTAGTAAAAATCTCTTAGTTTACTTTTTTTTACCAAACATTTGAGTTGCCCTTTGTAAAAAATAATGCAATCCAATTGTTCTAAATTAATTTAAGAGCCATCTACCATTTTTTGCCAGTACTACTAAAGCCCTTAGCCTAGCCACTCAACTGGCAACTGTCCTCGTCGAGGTCTCACTTCATTATTGCACAACTGTCTTTAATTTATTAAGTATTTAAATTATATTATCACATAAACTGAATATGAGAGTACATTTTACACAAAAAAATATCAATTTAAATAATACGACGAACAATTTTATCGCGCGAACACAGAATGAATTTATGAAACAAAACTCTTCAGACAATTAGTTGAATAAATGTTCACTACCTGTCTCTGTTCTTCCCGAAGCGATTTGCACAGGTTAGAGCAGTGTAGCTATAGTTTTATACGTCTAAATACACGATTTGGCGCCACTGGATTTGACAACGTCAGACCGACCTCGACGATTGACGAGGACAGTTGGCAGTTTACGCATATCGACGCGGCACCACTGCGCAGTTGGCTTGGCTATGTACAATTACGACTATTACGAGTACAATGTAGGTAAAATACGATTTTGCGTTTATTGTGTCTCCAAGTAAAAAAAACCTACAGAAAGAAATATTATTGCGACGGTTGTAATACAATAGATATTTTGTGAAAAATGGATCGGTGGCTAATTAATATTTAAAGTATAATTCAACATTCGTGTTCTTATTTATAGCCAGACCAGAAATATATAAAACCTGCAATGGTGTCGCCATTGTATCTTTTATATGGTAATTACTATGTGTTACCGTATAAAAGAATAAAAAACCTCACCATATTGAGAAAAATTTCGGAACTGATATCTGTATGGACTAATTATAGGAAATTTTTCCTCAATATGACGAGGTTTTTGTATTTGTTTGATTAGGTTATGATTTCCCCTTTACATCTCTTTCCCCTTTTGATTCCCCTCTGGACCCTAATTTCCCCTCGAAAGGGGAATTTCCCCTCATTGTGGAAACACTGAGCCTGACGAGCATTGAACGATACTGATTTTTGTCTCTGTTCTGGTTAGTTTCTGCGCCGTCGTGACAAGAGTCGCAGAAACCCTAAAATCGATACCATTGACCGGATTTGTCGATCGGTGCAATTGGTTTGTATAATTGACAATATTGATTTGAATTTTATCTAGAAACCTCCACGAGCTTTCCCAAACATTTGTAATATTTTATCTGTTTCTCCTGTTGTACTGAAACTCGATTTTCAATGTCTGAATTTGTAACCTGTATTTGTTTTTTTGGCATCATCAAGTCAAAACGTGTTCTTAATTTTCTTCCAAACATTATTTGAGAAGGACAAACTCCCGTAGTACAATGAATTGTATTACGATAATCAAATAGAAAGTTATTTAATACTTTATTCAATTCGATGATTCGATTTTTTCCTAGTGCATTTTTTAGGGCATTTTTCACGGTTTTTACAACGTTTTCCGCCGCACCATTTGAAGATGGATGAAACGGAGGGGAGGTGACGTGGCCTACCGCATCCTGAGATAAACATAACTGAAATTCGTGTGAGGTAAATATACTAGCATTATCCGTTACTAAAGTATGGGGAAGCCCAAATTTGGCGAACAGCGTTCTCAACACATCTATGGTTCTTTTTGATGTAATTGTATCCATTACAAAAACTTCGACCCACTTCGAGTAAGAGTCTAGAACAATCAAAAACTGTTTGTTCGAAAATGGACCAAGAAAATCTAAATGCAATCTCGAACAAATTTCAGTTGGATACGGCCACGGATTCAAAACTGCCTTGTTAGGAGACTTTTTATTGGTGAGGCAATTCACACAAACTTTGCAAATTTCTTCGATCTGTCTATCTAATCCGGGCCACCAGAAATATGATCGGGCTAAGCTCTTCATTTTCACTACCCCCATATGGGTCGAATGTAGCTGTTGTAGCAAGGGTATTTGTAATAATTTCGGAATTATTATCCAATTGTTCCATAAAATACAATCCGAATCTAAACTCAATTCGTTTCTCACTCTGAAAAATGGTTTAAATTTGTTCTCAACTGTTCTAGGCCAACAAATAAATAAATTTTTTTTTATTTCACTTAAAAAGGAATCTTTCAAAGCTTCCTCACGAATCAATGAACATTTCAACGGAAAATCATTATTCTCAGTGAAATAGTTTATAGAATCTATGTCTGGGAAATTATTCTCAAAATTTTCTTCCATTTCAAGTGGCAGTTGTGATAATGAATCCGCATAATTTTTCTGTGATTGTACATATTCAATATTATGATCAAAATTTGATAAAATTAACGCCCATCTACGTAGCCTATTTGCTGAGAACTGGGGAATTCCCTTTTCGGGATTAAATATGTATGTCAACGGTTTGTGATCAGTAATCAAAGTAAATTTGATTCCATAAAAGTATTGGAAAAATTTTGTTACCCCAAAAACTGATGAAAGGGCTTCTTTCTCGATCTGACCCATTTTTTGTTCCGAACTTGATAAAGTTCGGCTCGCATGAGCAATAGGTTTTTCCGACCCGTCCGGCATCACGTGACTCAGAACTGAACCGATACCATACTGAGAAGCATCCGCACACAAACGTATGGGCAATCCTGGGTTGAAATGGACTAAGACGGCCGCTGATATTAAAATTTCTTTCACCTTATTAAATGGTCTGTCACACTCATCCGACCAATGCCATCTCACATTGGCTTTGAGTAATTTATATAAAGGATGTATGGTCATGGCCAGATTAGGTATAAATTTTCCATAAAAATTCATCAATCCCAAAATTGATTTTAATTGCGTTACATTCTGCGGTACTGGCGCATTTTTAATCTCCAAAATTTCATCTTCCGATGTATGCACCCCCTTTTCACTGATAACGAATCCTAAATATGAAATTTCAGTTTTGAAAAATTTACATTTTTCTAAAGCTATCCGTAATCCAGCATCTTTCAACCGAGTAAAAACCTTATTCAATCTCAATATGTTGTTCACGATTACCCCCTGTAACTAATATGTCGTCCAAAAAAACTATGGTTCCTTCAATATCTTGTAATAAGGAATCCATTATTTTTTGAAACAATCCCTTATGGGTGGAAATCGTGAATAAATTTTTTGATTCTTCATCTAACAAAATTTATTGATAGGCCGAGGATAGGTCTAATTTTGTGAAATGTTCACCTCCTTGTAACTTTACCAGCAGGTCCTCTATTTTTGGTGAGGGATATTTATCAATTTTTATATGGGAGTTAAGTGTTACTTTGAAATCCCCGCATATCCTAACACCACCTCCTGGTTTTAAAACAGGGACGATGGGTGTACCCCAATCGCTATAATCAACTGGTTCTATAACACCCAAAGCCTGTAACCTCTTCAGCTCCGCTTCCACCTTTCCTTTTAGTGCGTATGGTAGCGGACGAGCCCTAAAAAATGTTGGTGTTACCGAATCAGATTTCAAGTTAATTTTTATTACGCCCTTTGTAAATGTGCCAATTCCGGGCTGAAATACATCTTTATAATTTTCCCTTGAAATTGGAGGTCTTTTGGAAAATCTATGAAATTCAATTTTGAAATACTTAGGTCAAAACGACAAAAAAATCTCGTCCCAGTAATGGCGAACCTGTTGCATTCTTGATAACATAAATATCCAAACTAGATTTCTTATTTTGATAAAATATGTGACATTCAATATAACCCAAAGGAGAAATTTCGTCCCCATTGTACAGTTTGAAAATTTTACTCGTAAATATCAAAAGTTTGTCACTAAAATATTGCTTTTGAAAAATTTCCGAAGCAACACTAAAGATCCTGTATCTAATGTAAAAACAAAAGGTTTGTTTTCAATAATCACGTCAATGTTAATCGAATTTACTTGACTATCAATATTAAATAAGGAATAATCAGATGACTCCAGAAAATGCTGTGAGTTTTGTTTATTGTCATTGTTTTTACTTGGGCACACAGGTGCTGAATTACCTTTTTTTTTGCATTTATGGCAAAAACAATCTCGAAATGAACACCTCGCTTTTTCGTGATTCTTCCTACCGCAAACCTCATATTTTGAAAACGTTTGTTGATTGGAAATATAATAATAATGCGCCGTACCATTGTCGTGACCACTCCCACCGGCTCGATTTGTCGGTAGAACATTATGTCTTCCTGAATAGTTACCAGCATAATGAATTTCTGCCTCGTGTTTTACCAAAACGGCTGACTCGCTTTGGACAGATGGATGGGCGGCTGATTTGGTGGTTGCAATATTTACCACTGCCTCCAGTGTCACGGTAACGTTCTCCTCGAAAAGGCGGTCTTGAACTGCACCCCTGTCATATCCAATTATGAACTGATCTCGTAACACCATCTGAAGATGGTCCACACCAAAGTCACACAAAGCTGCTAACTCCCGTATTCGCGCACTCCACTCTCTGGCCGATTCACTCATGGACGTATAAATAAAGATGGACCCAGTTATTTACATTATTAAGTGAAGCCGCTGAACGGCTACATTCTAAGGTCGTGCTGTTGAGTTGGGCGTTGCCATTTAGAGTCTGTGATAATTCTTTATTACCCACCAACACTAGCTTAAACTTTATCGCCAACGAATTCCATTCAGTAACTGAACATTACTATCCTTTACGATTTATGGAATGAAAATCGAAATTACACATTCCAGAATCTAAACTAGAGAAATGAATTTGAAAAATCGTTGTGGGCTTCCAAAGAATTCTGTACAGTTCCATTGCAACGCTGCACGTGGCAACGCTGTGTTTGGGTTACCGTCTATCACCAACATCACCAGTTCATGTTGACATTTTCTGCGGTGTGCAGTATTTGTTGAAATATTGTTTTTGTGTTGTGTTTGGATTATATAGTGAAAGAAAAATAGATAGAGACTAATAATGGTGCTTTACTGTTGGGTTTGCAAGCAATCCAATTGTTCTAATCAAAATCTTAGCTTTCATAGGTGAGTACATAGTTTGTTTACAAACATTGGAGATTGGCGTTCATCTTTGTCATAGGCGTCACAGTGGGTATCAAATTTCTATACATACTACAAAATGAAATATATTTATTGAAATCTTGTTATATGAAGGTGATGATCGACAATAATAAAAAAATGATTTACAAACAAATGCAACGTTTTAGATGAAAACTCATTGATTTTTGACTGAAATATTAGTGCCAAAAATCAATGTATATCCAAATGAAACTGATATTTACCGAATAACAACTTTTATTTAACTTCACCTGTTAGTTAGTTAGTTTGTTAGTTAGTCAAATCTTGCAAGTGAAATTTGACCCAAATCAAATTCTTCCACTTGAAAATAGTGTTTAGTACCATAAAATTTAAAATAATATCAAAATTTAAAAAAAAATTAAATACAAGCTTTTATTCAAATGCCCTAAAAGGTACAAAAATAATGTTTTCAAATGTGTTACGTAGGTTATTCTGTGAGTAACAGATTCAAAAGCTTGTCGCTTTTGTATTCAAACTGAAAACTTTGCGAGGCAAACTTTTGAAATTGTTTTTACTTTTAATTTTATTATACATTGTTGAAAATAATGTCTAACTTTGGATTTCCCTTTAGGTTTCCAGCTGATGCCCATGAAAAAGCTATTTGGTTGGAAAAGCTGGGATTGAAAGAGTTCACTGGAACTGTTTCAAAGTATGCTAGAATTTGTTCTACCTATTCATTTCGAAGGAGAAGCTTTTGAAATAAAACCCAGTGGAAAAATATTTCTGAGAAAGGGTGCTCGTCCCCTTTTTTTTAATGAGGAGTATATTCCAACAACTGAAAATGCTCCATCCTCGAGGTAAACTAATCATTCAACAGAATTATCATTACCTCAAATTATTTTTAATATCTTTGATTCCTTCCAAACATAAATTTACCTTTTTTTTAGATTAGATAATAGAAAGTCAGCTACGGATTCAACAGATACAGCCCCAGAAACTAATTGTTCGGATATTATCGATTCTTTTGCCCCCCACTGAAGAGGTAAGATCAGATTCAATAATTGATTTCACTTGTTGGTATGATTTTTATATCAGCTCAAAACTTCAATTATCACCCACTTTAAAATGTACTGTTTTCAGATACATCAGCTACTATGACTGCCCCAGAAATAGATACGGAATCTCTCTCAGAAACTTTGACTGCATCGGAAACTGAATTGATTCAAATGTCAATCACTGAAGAGGAAACAGACAGACCCATAATTTCGCGAAAGGAAAAGTGAGTGGAATAATATAATAATATTTGTTGCACTATGATATATACAATGCTCGTCTAAAGCCCCCCTACTAATTTTTGAACCACCTGGTATATCGCAACGAAATTTAAGGGCTTAAATAGGAGATAAATACCTACTTTTTCATGAAAAAATCACAGCTAAAAGTTTTAAAATGGCGGCTGAGCGCCATCTTCAATAATTTTTTTAAAATTAACACCCCGTATATTATTCCATTTTAGAAATCTGCTCATAATTCTCAACAGTTTTCTTCTATACACTTCACTCCTAAATTCAATTGTTTTCGAAATATTAACGTTTGAAAAGTGACATTTTGTTCATTTCAAACCCAACGAAAAACACTAATGTTGCTTTCAATCAAATTTGCAAAAATCGTTGTTGCGGTAACATTGTGGAAATATCATTATTTTCATAATTTATACAACCACTCAAATAATATATTTGTTCCAGGCGTCTATATCAGAATCAACATCTGAACTTTTGAAAAGGATGCTTAAGGGATCCAGAACTCAAAAGTATATACCAGCGCTCAGATCATTTGCTCTAACTCTGGCTTCTACTCGACCAAGGCATATAATTATGACAGGAAGACATTCAATAATTCTCTACCTCACCCAACAACTATATCAAAATGGTACCAGTCAGTTGATGGTGCTCCTGGATGGACACAGGAGGCATTCAGAGCATTGAAACTGAAGGCGGATGCAGCTAAACAAGAAAACAAAAGTGTTATTTGCATTTTAATTTTCGATGAAATGTCTATTCGAAAACAAGTCGAATGGACTGGCAAAAAGTTTTGTGGGTATGTGGATATTGGTACTGATTTGGATAGCGATCAACTTCCTGAAGCAAAAGAAGTACTGGTGTTTATGCTGGTTAGTTTGAACAGTTCCTGGAAGATACCTGTTGGATATTTCCTTTTAGATGGTTTTTGTGGATCTGACAAAGCTGGGCTTGTTAAGAAATGTTTAGAGTTGGTTGATGAAACTGAAGTGCTTGTATCCTCTATGACATTTGATGGAACTTCAGCCAATTTGAAAATGGCTTCAGTTCTGAGAGCGGATTTCAATATTTCACCAATGAAAACTTATTTCAGTCACCCTGTTACGAAGGAAAAAGTACATATATTTATTTCTGGATCCATGCCATATGATAAAATTAGTTTGAAATTGTTTAGGATCATATAAGAACTTGACAGATTCTCATAACAAGCAAGTGAGTTGGGATTATATTGATAAATTAGTTGACATTCAATATAATGAGGGGTTAAATGCTGCAACAAAACTGCGAAAGCGTCACATCATGTGGACTAAAGAAAAAATGAAGGTGAAGATTGCGACTCAAACGCTAAGTAAAAGTGTAGCAGATTCTTTGATATATCTGTGTAAAGATTTATTGTTGATTGAATTCAAAGGAGCTGAGGCAACTGCATTATTCATTCGTTATTTCAACGATCTGTTTGACATTTTCAACTCAAAAAATAGATTCGCGAAATATATTTATAAAAAGCCATTGTCTTCAGTAACAAGTAAAACATTTTTTGATCACCTAGACGTTATTAAGGAATATATATTGCATCTGTCTGCTGGAAGTGTTAGTGTTTTGAAGACAAAAAGAAAAACTGGTTTCTTAGCATTTCTTATTTGTATTGAAAGCCTCAAAGGTCTTAACAATTCTTATGTCAAAACCAATAAACTCAAATATATTCTTACTTGCAAATTGTCACAAGATCACATTGAACTATTTTTTGGAGCTGTAAGAAGTCGTGGAGGATTCAATAACAACCCGACTGCTAGACAATTTGAGGCAGCATATAATAGGTTGATAGTTCATTCAGAAATAAAAGCTGGAGAAACTGAAAATTCTATTAACTTAGATGCAACCTCAATATTATTTTGTAGCAGTGGTAGAGTAACCATCAATGAGAATGGTCACGATCTTTCTTTGATGGCTGAGCAGGTATCATTTGAAAATAAATTGAGTGAAGATATACAAGCTTTAGATTTCCTCCACTCTTCTGCTTGGTGTTTAACAGATTATGTTAATGATATTGTTTGTTATATAGCTGGTTATGTGTCGAAGAGCTTGAAGAGAATTGTTACATGCTTTAGATGCCAGCCACTTTTATTTGATGAAAATGATGAAACTACTTGTACACTACTTATAAGGAAAGAATATAAAAACCTCACAAAAGCATCAAAATTGGTAGTAGAAACTTGTAAAATGACTGAAATATATTTCAGATTTTTTCATAAAACAACAAATATATTCAATGAGAAAATGTAAAACTTCATGAATATCTTGGTGAATAACACTCTACAAAACCTGCCGCCAAAACTCTATGCACATTTTGGTGATCACTTGTATGACGAAGATCCCATTGGTGGGCACTCAATAGAGCTGTTGAAGCTGATTTCGAATAAATATTTCAAAATTAGAATCCATCATGAGACATCTAGTAAATTAGATTCATCAACAGTACGAGTCAGGAGCATTTTTATTAACCGACGAAACCAAAAAGGAGGAGGTTCTCTATTCGACCCGTATATTTTATGTTTTTCCATCATATTTTTTTATGTATGATCACGCATAACTTTTTACTGAGGCGTCCGATTCCGATAATTCTTTCTTCAGTAGATAGGGTGTGCTTCGAATTTGGTCCCATTTGAATTCAAAAAATGAAATCTACCCCTAAGGGTAGCGAAATGAAGGATATTGATCACTCACCCTCTGAATTCTGGTCCGCTAACCGATTCTATCAGGCATAACTTTGTACTGGGTTCTTCGATTTGGATGATTCTTTTTTTAATAGATAGGGTATACCTTATATTTGGATTTCGAAAGGAATTAGCCACCCTTACGGGTGGAAAAATAGGGGATAATTGATTTTTCACTAGTGAACATTAGCACACACATACGTAGTTGACAATGACAGATCGCTACTGACATTATTCTTTTTCCGTCAAAATCAGTATATTTTATGAGAGGATGGAATTATATACCAAGTAATGAAATAAACTAACCAGAACAACGAAAATAATTTATATGACGACAAATAGTAAAAGTAGATAATCATATTATTTAACTGGTAATAGTTGAAGTAAGGAAGGTAAGTAAATATTTTGGAAGTAATCAAAAAACAAGTAGGTAGTAATTGGTAGATTTTAGCCACAAAGTATTGAAAAATAAAAACTTTTTAACAAAAAATTAAACCGACGAAATACGGAAACAAAAAGTAAAAAACAAAAACTTTTTAACAAAAAATTAAACCGACGAAAAATCAACTGAAAAGCAAAAACTAAAATAAACCTTCTTAGTCAAATGATATTGAGCTCCTAAACTAATGTAAATAACTGATTTTGAGTCGGCGCCAAACAAACTAGCAATTGAATTAGGTGAAGCGTAAAATGATGGCAGCGAGATGCACGGCTGCGTTTTGATGACTTCTTTCATAGATAATGATCTTCGATAATTGTTTGTTTGGTGCCGACTCAAAATCAGTTACTTACATTAGTTTAGGAGCTCAATTATCATTTAGACTAAGAAGGTTTATTTTATTTTTTGCTTTTCAGTTGATTTTTTCGTCGGTTTAATTTTTTGTTAGAAAGTTTTTAACAAAAACAGTTTTATTTCGTAATCAATAAAATATATGTGTTTTCCGTCCCGAATCTTCCTGAGTTTCAAATGTATGTTGCCTTAGATTATCATAATTCAGTTCGCAATATTTTTATTCCTATTTTGAATTGGATATATCAAATAATACAAGCCTACTTATGTAATATTCTGTTCCAGAGATATGAGCATGGCCCTAGTTTCATGATGACCCAGTATATTGTTGATATTTGGATGATCCACAAACGAGTGCAACTTTGGAGATCATTCCCTTTATCTTCCATTCGTATTGCTAATGTGAAATGAAATAACTAATAAAAAACCTTTTTAAAGACATGCTTTTGTTCAAGCCGTGTACTAAAACGTATAAAATAATTTTAAGTCATTGCTGACAATGATTTAATTATTTTTTGTTGAATTATTTGGTTTCAAAAAGCTTGTCACGTGAATTGTAATAAAATTAATTCTTCGACAAGTTGTTACTTACCAACCAATCATTGTCCAATGAAATTAATTGGTACCTACTTTTATGAATCATTGTCAGCGATAGGTTAAACCAAAAATTAAAAAAAATTAAATCATTGTCAGCGATAGCTTGAACTTATTTTATACGTTTCAGTACACGCCTTGAATAAAAGCTTGTCTCTAAAAAGGTTTTTAATTTTTTGTTTTTTAGTTATTTCGCCTTAATCTGTTCATTTCTAATAGAGCCGTGTTATTACAATGTCATGATCTTCGACCCCAAAATTTCTCACACACCAATTTTGACTAGAACCTGGCCATAATCACAGAACTCGTCCGCCATCCTGAAGTCGCCATCTTGAATTTATAGATTTTGACAAAAAATTCACGCATAATCTCTCAACCTGAAAACCCCCACATACCAATTTTGAATGAAATATGACCATTATCAGAAAACTCGTCCTCTTGGGGCCCATCTTGAATTATATTTGACAAAAATTCAAAATATCCGAGAAAACCGCCGCATACGAATTTTGAATCAAATCGGACCATAATCACAAAACTCGTCCTAATCTTGGAGACACCATCTTGAATTTATGAGTATTGACAAAAATTTCATAATCTTCCAAACTCGTCGTCCATCTTGGGGGGCACCACCATGAATTTATTAATTTTGACAAAAATTTCATAATCTCCGACTTCGAAAACCCCCTCATACCAATTTCGAATCGAATCGGACCACAATCACAGAACTCGTCCGCCATCTTAAATTTATGAATTTTGACAACAAATTCATAATCTCCGTTCCCGAAAACCCCCACATACCAAT
Source organism: Gonioctena quinquepunctata (assembly GCA_018342105.1). Classification (NCBI taxonomy): domain Eukaryota; kingdom Metazoa; phylum Arthropoda; class Insecta; order Coleoptera; family Chrysomelidae; genus Gonioctena; species Gonioctena quinquepunctata. Next base: position 309,104 of record JAFIRS010001531.1, read on the forward strand.
TTTGAATCGGATCATAATTACAAATCTTGTCCGCCATCTTGGAGCCGCCTTTTTGTTTATTTCTCTAACATTAAAAGTGCAGTGTAAATTTTCCATTGCTCCAAATGTAGAAATAATAATTATTTTTCTTTAAGAATCGACCTATTTAATGAGGACAAACACATATTTTATGAACACATCAGATCTGTATATCACAAGTTTTGCCAAAGTTTTCATAATCATATGAAACTCCACATATTTTTCTTTTATTCAATACCTATATTGATTGAATTGCGTGCGCCACTGTCGTTGGAGGAAAGGTTACAGTCTATCGTAGGTCTCCTCCTTCCTCGCAACCCGCGCGCCAACAAACCGAGCGGCTTCAAAACAATCTATGTCGCTAGTATTGGAATGCTGAGTCCATTATACAGTGCTTCTCGAAAGTGTCCTCCCCCCCTCCTATATTTGGAACGATTATACATAAACAAGTGAAATTTGGAAACTGAATATTAAAGGTTGTGAACTTCCCTAGTAGTGATGATAGATGACGAAATCGTCAAAGATGACGTCACAAGGCCATTGTGACCAATAATTTTAAGTGGAACCCTACGGCAAGCGACACCTCTTTTAAAAGGTATCGAAAAAACCTATTCAATGATACTAATTTTGTTTGTGTTTATGGCAGTTTTAATGGCTCATTAGTAAACATTGAAATTTAAATTCCATTCAGTATGATATTAATTGCAGATTTAGGAATCAGTATCTACTTAAAGAAATTGCTCGAAGTGACCTCCATTTACTTCCTGACAGTGAAATATCCTATTTTTAAACTCTTCTCGTACTTTTGCAAATGTGTCTGCGGAAACAACCTCACATTGTCAGGTTCGGTGGCGTAAACCTTCGATTTAAGGTACCCCCACAGAAAAAAATCCAAAGGTGTGAGGTCCGGTGATCGAGCTGGCCATTCCGTTGAACCTCGTCGTCCAATCCATCTACCACGATACTCCTCATCCAAATACCGTCTTACTGCACCGTAATAGTGCGGAGGAGCACCATCCTGTTGAGATGTTATTTACAAATTGCCGAATTCATCTGGATTATCTTCCAAAATTTCAAGGATTAACGGTTCTATTGCGTTTTGCAATAGCTCCAGATAAACCTCACCAGTTAAATTAGTATATAAAAAAAGAGGCCCAACGATGTGGTTTCCTAGGATACCTGCCCAAACATTCACCTTCTGGGGAAATTGGATATGTGTTCACGAAACAGGTGAGGATTTGCGTCACTCCAATACCTCACATTCTGTTTATTTACATTTCCATTCAGATAGAAAGTACTTTCGTCACTAAAACAAATTGTTTTGACATAGTCTGGCTGTTGGTTAATTTTAGTTTCCATATTTTCACAAAATTCTAGTCTTCGGTCTGGGTCGTCGTCTGAGAGTTGATGAAACATTTTTAATTTGTATGGATGAAATTTGTTTTTTTTTCAACACCCTGTGTACTGTACTTCGACTGACTTCACAGGTAGATTCAACGTGAATTGTTGAAGAAGTAGGATTAACTATCACTTCTGTCAGTATATCAATTTATTTTCTCTTCAGAAATTTGTGGTCTGCCAGATCGTTTCGCATCAGTAATACACCCGTTGTTTCAAACTTACGAAGAAGCTCCCTCAAATAAGTCCTCGAAACGGGGCGATCGGGAAACCTCTCATCAAAAATGCGTTCTGCTGCATGAATATTTTGTCCAGTTTCACCAAGAATTAGGATCGCTGCTACTTTATCACCTAAAGCACGTACCATTTCGCTTCTTGAAGCACTTAAACGTTCGGCTCACAACAGTTTAAAAAATTATTAAAATTTACAAAAATATTAAAAGTACCAAAAGCTGCTTGAACAGTTAAACGTTCGATCAACAATACACAAATTATTGAATGTACAAAAACTTGGACAATTACAAAAACGTCGAATTAGGGAGACTAACAAAAACGTCAGTTTATTTGACAACTATCCAGAGGCGGAGCTTGAATTTTGAATTTTAGTAGTAACTGATTTAATTTATCACAGCTTTGCGTTTTTCAAAAGCGAAGCGCCAAAACTGCCATAAACACAAACAAAATTAGTATCATTGAATAGGTTTTTTTGATACCTTTTAAGAGAGGTGTCGCTTGCCGTAGGGTTCCATTTAGAATGATTGGTCACAATGGCCTTGTGACGTCATCTTTGACGATTTCGTCATTCGTCATCCATCATCACTAGTGGGGAAGTTTACAACCTTTAATATTCAGTTTCCAAATTTCACTTGTTTATTTATAATCGTTCCAAAAATGAGAGGGGGGGAGGGGACTTTCGAGAAGCACTGATATTTATACGTCCATGGATTCACTAGATGATTTACGCGCAGTGTGAAATTTATAACGCGCGCCAAAAACTGGCAAACTTATTTTGAAATAATCTGACAGAAGTTTAATCAAATCATCATACTTTTTTGTCTCTGGTTCCACAGGTGAACATAAATTATGCACCAACTTGTATGCATCCTCGTTGAATGTGTTTAACAGAATTGCTTTCTTACGGTCCTCTTCTGTAATTGCATTCGCTTTGTAATAATTTTCGATGCGCCTTTTAAATATCACCCAGTCTGAATTTGCCGGGTCAAATTCGCGTAAATGGCCGATGCTGGAAACAGCCATTTTATACACTCTTCACTGCAACACGTGAATTACTTTAGTTTGACACGTGGGTTCTTTTAGAATAAAATTAATTTGAACTTTATTCCACTGTGAAAACGTCCTCGTCGCCACTATGTTATATTCTGGAACTAGTACACAATATAAGTTTAGGTACTGATTATTTGTTCCTGAATATATACTTCACACATCTAACATCAAATCGTACATGACATATATATAGCCTGGTGTCGCTCCGCGACACCTGTGTTCCATTCAACTCTTAATTAGCGCATGCGCTAATTAAGAGGTAGAATATATCACAGTTTTGGGGTACAAAAATGGTTTTATTGGTCGGATGAAAGCTCACAAGATTTGTTTGCACCTACCCAAGGTTATTATCAACTGGAGCTGAATCATTATCATGAAAAACAATGACGAACTACCACGAGCACCATAGCATATATAGGGTGGACTGTCCAACAGTGAGCCATGTCTCACAGTGGACCTGTCAAGTACAATGCGCGGTTGCTTACATTAGAAACCAAACGATCACTGTGTTTGAAGCGTCTCTCACCGCACTACCCATCATCTGATCAGTGCCGCTCGAACATTCAACTGAGTAGGTTCTATAGCAGATTTAGTGATTTAGCCAGGTACGTAAAATAGAAAATTCCCTCCATATTTTTGTTCCAGTAAGATAACTACACTTTGTAATCGTGAAATTAAGATTTCATTCTGATGAATGATCTATGTAGGATATTAATCGATAGCAAATGCCTGATTAAACAAATGATTAGTTCTCATTTCTTACCTTCAAACGATTTTGTATCTCACGTCCAACAGTGAACCAAGTTGAGGTTTAAACAGTGAATCATTGGTTCACTGTGTACTACTTTACTCCAGAAATTGTAAATGTTTTTATTTTTTTACAGCATGGCTCGCAGAAAATTGCCTCGAAAAATAGCGGCTCACACAGAAGAGGGCAGCTGTTGAACTTATTACCAGCGGGGAAAAATAAAAAAAGCAGCTAAACTTTAAGAACTTCCTTACGCAACCTTGAGAAGATATTATTTGAAAACGAAAAAATGCAAGAGAAGGTCTGAATATCAGATTAGTTCCTAACTATAACGTTAATCAGATTTTCAATTCGAAGCAGGAAGAGGCATTGAAAAAATATCTTAAAAATTGTGCATATCTCTTCTATGGTTTAACAAATAAAGATTACCGCATGTTAGCGTACGAGACAGCAATCATCAATAAAATACGCATTCCAGAATCCTGGAAAAAACGTCAAATAGCAGGCTTGGAATGGCTCCGATCTTTTCGGGTTCGTCATCCAGATGTGACTCTCCGAGCACCGGAAAGTTGTAGCTTGGCTCGAGCTACAGGTTTCAATCGTCATAACATTGACAAATATTTCCAAAATCTGGGAACATGTTTTAAAACGCCATCCCAATTTTACTAATGGAACACGCGTCTATAATTTAGACGAAACGGCGACAACCACTGTTCAAAAGCCTCCAAAAGTGCTGGCACCGAAAGGAATAAGATGTCTCTCGGAAGTACCAAGTGGCGAGAAAGGAACGTTATGCACAACATGTGCTATTGTTTGTGCTGGTGGATATTCACTTCCACCCGTCATAATTATTCCTCGAAAAAACTTCAAGAACTTCATGATCAAAGGCGCCCCCCCTGGTACTTTGGGTTTGGCCGCACCGAGCGGATGGATGAATTCAGAATTATTTCCTGAAGTTATAAAACATTTTATAAAATATAGTTCCTCTTCAATGGAGAATCTATCGCTTTCAATATTCGACAATCATGAATCGCATCTGTCAGTAGAGTCTTTGAAACTGGCCAAATCACACGGGGTTACGATACTCACTTTGCCACCCCATTCATCTCATGAAACACAACCCGTGTTGGATTATTCAAGCCCTTAAAACCTTCCATAATGCTAGCATGGATTCCTGGATTATGAGAAATCCCGGCCAACCAGTATTAATTTATGATGTGGGTGGTTTCATTGGTGAAACATATCTGAAAACTATGACACCTACCTCGATAGTAAATAGCTTTAAAGCAACCGGAATCGTTCCTTTTGATAGAACGATTTTTACAGATATCGACTTTTCACCAAGCACAGTCACTGATCGCCCACAACTTGAAGACATTGATCCTACTGCTGTGGCAGCGGACAACAATATATCAATAGATCTGGAACCTGATTGTTCAGAAAAAGAAAACATCGCCCCCCAAGAAGTAAATGAATCGTCACAAACAGGTCACAAAAAATTCATAGATCCGACAGAATTCCGCCCACCTTTCAAAGCAAAACCAAGAAAAAATATAAGGAAGAATAGGAAAAGAGGTAGAAGTATGATAGCAACGGACACGCCAGAAAAGGAGCAAATTGATAAAGAAAGACAAGCAAAGAAGCGACAAATGGAAACAAAAATCCTATGCGCCAATAAGAGAGGGAGAGATGTGAGGAAAGTGTTACAGAATAGTTCTACATCTAAATCTGATACTTCCATGATTTTGGAAAGTGGTGGAGCTATGACAGATGAATTTGATGAGAATTAAGATGGAGATACGATCCCTGTTGCAGAAAACCAGTTAGGAAATCTTACTAGAGGTCCTGTCGAAGGGGAATTTGTTCTGGTTGAGTTCCAAGGAAAACAAAATGAAATTTCCTATCTAGCTAAAGTTTTCGCTGTCCAAAAAGGTGAATATGATGTGAGTTTCTTGCGAAAAAAATCTCCAACACAATATGTGTTCTCCATTCCTGACAAGCCCGATTCATCTACAGTTTCAAAATCGGATGTCAAAATTATTTTACAAAAACCATAAGACCATGGCTCCACCTCCAGGTGCAAAAATTCCTTCTACTCTTTCAACATGGACTTTTGCGGTCTCGATATTCGCTAGCTCTTGAAATGTTCCCCGATTTCATTAGTCTCCTGTGTTTATGTCATCTCTTTTTTGTATTTTTCAGAGATGAAAATGACTATAGGTTTACTAGTCTCATTGTTTCCCAAAGAATATTTTAAGGAGTGTGTTGTTAGTTTTGGTTGAAAACAAAATATTTAGTTCTGTTTCCACATTTTTGAAGATTTTTTTTTTTAGAAATCAACCAATTTTTGTTCTTGCGTCTAGTACGTATATCAAGAATGTTGTATTTTATTTTTTATGTCAAGTCATGAGATATCAATAAAGTTTTTGAAATAATTTCTCCGTTTTATTTGAATTATGAACTATGATTCACTGTGTACTGGCTGGTGGTTCACTGTATATACATCATCGTACACAGTGAACCATATGTCATAGTTAAAAAAAAAAAAAAAACTATATCGAAAAATCAAATGAGTACCCATATGATTACACAGATAACGTATCAAAACAGGGAGTGTTCATTCGATATGTTTTCTGAGGTATTTTCATTAAAATGAAAAAGTAGTGGCCCTATATATGAAAATTGGTTCACTGTGGGACAGTTTACCCTACTGGAAAATTTTGTTTTCGTGGCACACATTATTACAATTACACTTTTCAGCACTGTCTTATGGCGATGAGGTGAATCATACGGCTGATAATTGTTTTTAAACATGATTGAGACAGAAGAAAGAAAGATAGATGGTTCCGATTTTATTATTTTGATCAATTGAAGATCGCTTCCTTTTCTGAAATGGTGTTTATCAGTTTATGGAGTAGATGGTTTGGTGGGGTAAGATTTGTATGATGAATTGGGCAGTCAGCGGAATATTCAAATGCGATTTATATTTTATTTCAATTGGTAATGAGAAATGCCCAGTTCTGGAATCCAAACCACAATTTCAATTCAAATCCGAATTTCATCCGAAATCCAGATCCAAACTTCCAACGATTCCAAAATCCCCAATAGAGATTTCCAACAAATTCCAAATCGACATTTTATTCAAAATCCGAGTCAGTGGAGACCATCAGTGATTCAGAGAAATGATGATATTCACCAGATTCTCGAATTCAGAGAACACATCATTTCAATGGATATCATGAACCCGAATCATATGTTAACGATATTAACATTCCAAATATGTCTTTTAATTTCCCGCTGATTTCAAAAACGATATAACGCAATGAATATTACGATGAAATTTTCGGGAACAATGACTTCAATTCGTCTCGAGCGCTAGATAATCCACCCATAAATATAAATTCCAGACGAACAGACCTCGATGAAAGACATAATCTAGCTTTTCACAGAAATACAAGAAATGCAAGATGAACAAACGCAGATCATAAATGGGCGAGGACACGAAATTTTCAAAATATTTTCAATGGATTATACAGCTTGTAAAAAGTCTGTTGGTAATTTTTTATTTTCTAAAACTTGAAAAAAATATTTAAAGTCGGCAAAATTCAAATGTCTTCTTTCTAGCGCCACTGCAAAATGTTGTGACGTAATCACCCGATCAACCAATCCCACAGATGACAGATTCAATCAATTTTACAACGTTGCCATATTTTCAAATCTTAGGCCGCGCTTTCATAACAAGAATAAATGATTGGCTTTCTCTTTATCAGAAATCGTTTTGATGGACCACAATGACTCATAATATAAAATAACAATGTTTATGTGTTCTGTAAAATCGACAATATATTGTTCTATGACAGATTTAATATTTTACTCCCTTCAAATCCGCCATCGTCGCTTGACATTGCGAATAATGTTCTGGTTCTAACATTTATAGTTTAATAAACTTAGCAACATTGCCGTTTAATGTCACAATCAACCCGATTACGCTTATTGGCTGCTCGGTCGCTTACGTCACAAAGAGCGCCAATATTAATAGTTTAAAAATTTGCTGATTTTCAAAAATGAATGGGAACTGCTGTTATTGAAATTTGACTCAAAAAATAGTTTCTGGGTGCATTTATATATGCGTTTTGTATTTTGAAGCATATTTAAAGGGATAATAATTTTTTGTGTCCTCGCCTATTGTACGGATAGTGACACTGAAATGACAAACACCGCCCCAGAACAACCTTCAGAAGTTCATTTGAATATATTGGGATACAATAATTCACAGTAAAAATTCAAAATTTTAATGAACACTCTATTAGCAATTCCTATTCTCTAACCTTACACAGTAGAAACATATCCCCTATACCAGTCTCCTGTACTTCACCCATTCAAGGACTGACCCGAAGATTATGATTTAGTGAAAGTTCATATACACAGTCTGGAAAATCGAACACTTCCACAGCGTAGTTCATATCACAAACAAAAAAATATGTTACAAATTTCAAAATAGAACGAAATATTTCAAAAAATTCCAAAAATGAAAATGTAATTTCAATGGAGCCAAGAACAGTATAATCTAAAATGAAAATCGATAAAAAATATTGAGGGCATACTGGCAACTCAAAAAAAGGGAAAACTCTGCATACACTTGCAAATATTAATGAAAAGGGATAATTATTGACTGCAGTTATAGATGTCAATAAGCAACTACAATATTCCAAATTTTGAGGAATATCAAGTTTTCATACATTTTTCCCAAATGAAATCAAAAATTCAATTAACACATGAGATGCGAAACCAATTTTCACAAAATCTCATCTCCATATTCACAAAATATTTTTTAAATTATTATTTGATCGTCAACTTCTCCTTGGTCATACTCGGTATGGGATATATAAAACTCAATAATAGTTGATAGCAATGTACTCTCATTCAACGGATTTACGTGATCAATTAGGATAATGTCATTAATTCATAACGCTCGATTTGGCTCAGGTTTTCAGAAAATCGAAATTCATTCTAAAATTTCTAAAACTGAATTCACTGTTGAAAATGGATACTACTAATTTATACACATTATACCATTTGATTTGAAAAATGTTTCTAGTAGTTTCCTTCGTGTAATGCATAATATTCTTTCAGGAATAAAAATCGAGAGATACCTGGAAAACATCATAATACACTCAGCGATTCTTCTTGAACATATTTCCGATTAACTGAAAATTTCAAACATCTCGAAAGAGCTAATCTAAAAACACAACTGGACAAATACAGATCTACGGTAGTCTAGTCGAGAAGTGAGTTTCCTGCGAAATATCTACTAAAAAACGGAACGATGGCTCTTTCGATTCGGAATGTCATTCTGAGAAAGATGTATTTTTCGTTTTTTTTCGCATATGAAAATTTGATATTAAAAACAAAAACAAAATGAAAATTGCCTAGTTTTTTGGCAATAACTCAAAAACTATTTATGATAGAGAAAATGAAAGAAAAAACAGATTCTTGAAGAGGATGAAATTTCTCATGAAAATTTATAATTAACAAAATAATCAACCGTATTGAGTACACATGATGGAGTCATTCTGTGAACTATTATCTGGTTTTTAATAGAATTGGCGATTCCAAAAAAACTACTTAATTAATACTAGCCTCACAGAATCAAAATTCAATGAAAATTACAGTCTTTGAAGGGTTCAGCTGATACTATAATATGTACTATGTAATAGTATGAAAAATATTTCATGTGCTCTCTCGAGAAGTGCTATACTTCTGCCATAATGCCCGCACAGAGCTCTATTTTCAACGTTGAATTGAAATTATAAATAATTGAGAAAGACTTCCGGGAGTGGGGACTTTTTTATGGAAAATTTCCCCTTCTTCAAAAATCTGTTTTTATTTTCTCTACCATCAAAAGTTTTTGAGCTACTGCCAAAAAACTAAGGCCGTTTTCATTTCATTTTTGATTTTTGCTAAAAAAATAGACAATTTTTGACGGCATAATGAATAAAAAATAAATTTTTTTCGGAATGACATTTCGAATCGAATGAGCCATCGCTCATATTTTCAGAAGACTTGGAACGATTGCTCGCAGGAAACTCACTTCTCGACTATACTACTGATTGGTTACAGCTCTGCAAGCTTCTGGGTGATGTGAAGATTCGGGACAAGCCCTAGATACAGTACTGGCCGATCTTATGTCTGTTTTCTGTTTATGTCAGATATATTGACTCTTGTCAATATTCATTTTTGATATAACGTATATTATTAGTCTACTCCGTTTTATCTAATAACATTGGCCTGGTTATATATTGTAGGTTATCTTTTTCTAATCCCCTTACCCAACAAGACTGGGCCATGCTAGTTGTTCTGGCACAGTGCTGCATACTACTTCGTGGATTTACCTCGTGGAATGGGGGGATTATTGACGTTGCTGAATGCCAAACGCTGGACGGATTCCAAAGATCAAAGGACTGAGTAATTCTAATTGGCACCTTGGTGCAACAAAATTTCACCTCTTTTTATTATAGTCAGTGATATTGATTCGTTTACAACAGTGATAGTGACTCTAAACAACCATATTTCGAAAACTACAAATAAGATATCAATTAAATAGACAATTCGTAATCGAAACGTCGAACTTTAATGGAAGAATATCCTGACGATAGACTTTCAACTTCATCTACCCAAAATGTCTAGCGGGGTCAGGTTAGGCGACCAGGGCAGCGGGTGGTTTTCCATGTTAAGCCCAATCATTCTCCCCCAACCCCCCTCAAGTGATTCCAATGCTTTTCTCCTAGTGCTGCTGAATTACGGATGGGGGTATCATTAAATAGGCAAATTACACGATTTCTTAAGAACGTACGATTTGTCTAAAAATATGGAGATCAGTCATTCAATGTAGAATGATTGAAAAATAGTAGATCATATGTCATAAGGTTATCTTGTTTTCAATTTAGAACTCGTTCTTCTCCGCTCTCCTTTCTCTTTTTACGTCATTAATTTTTATTTGTTGCAGGCGAATAATGTGTTGTCTACATGTTGGCAGTATATGCATGTGTCGTTTTCGTATTTGCCAATTCTCTGAGTGGAGACTCTGAATGATACTTGTCCACTCGAAGTTTGCGTTAACCAATAGTCTGTTACCTGCTATTTGTTTGCTACCAATTTGCGGACACCTGGGATAATTCTTTTGGTCTATTGACCCCCTTCCGTATTTGCTTTCCATATCGATTTTCATTTTCTCGCTCTGTTTTTGATAGCGCCTTATGTGTTTTCGTGGGCTTGTTTGGATATATACTCATTGTTAGGATATCGATGGGTATGATCCCAGTTATCACCTGAACCGCTATTAATGATACGGACCTATATGCTTCTGCAACTCCAAGCAAGGCCTTCCTCTGGCAGCTTTTCCAGATGTTTTGATACTTCTTAACCATGATGACACCGTGCTGAGCAGGAGCACACTATATAAGTGTTACAGATAAATTTAGTTTCGACTGAACTATTATTAAATGTTATTTCTGTATTACAGATAGTTGACTATGATTATATATATATATAGTTATATATATATATATATATATATATATATATATATATATATATATATATATATAAAAAGGATTCTGACATTGACAAAAAGGTGTTATCAATTTTTGCCTTCAGAATTTAAATAATATTTCAGGTGAGACTGAAACATCTGGTCCTTTCGTACCGGAAAATATTGAATTTGAACGATATTTCAGGTAAGACTGAAACATCTGGTCTTTCATCGCTACTATCGAATCTAGCACTTTGGAATACAAATATCAACCGTACGAGTAGACATAACAATGTCCGGAATAAGACGAAGTCATCGACTGGCGAAAAAAATAAATACATAGAATATTTCCAAAGGAGAAAAGCGGGAGACAGCTTCCAAAGAATCTAAGAATACGGAACATAATCATGACGGTTTCATGGTATCAAGTCAAATTCTGAGAAAACAAAAAGCAGTAAAGTTTCGAGCAGAAGACAAATAAAGATGGAAATGAAGATTATGAAGGTAGAATTGGAAAAAAAGATGTTGAAAAAACAATAGGAAATGTTGGACAAAATTGAAGAACCTGATGAGGGAATAAGTAGGTCGGTTGCGAGTGAGGTACCAAAAATCGAGAAATGGGTAGCAGGAAAAAATCCATGGAATGGTGATCAAAATCCCAATACGTACTCGCGTGATGGATGTTCTGAGGTATGTGATTCATACTATTCTAATCAGGAAATACATTCGATTCAATTCAATATGGAAATGATTTTGATATGGGTCAGGTAATTAATCCAAATCTAACAAAGAACTGAATGCCGAATTTTATTTTTCAATTCAAGAATTCGAAAACATTTTGTGGGTTTTCCAGTGAAGAAAACCAATGTAGATTACAGAAATGTTTGGAAGGTAACGCGAAAACAATAGCTCAATCTTTGCTGATATTACCACATAATGTAAATAAGGTGATGTCTCTTAGAAAATAATGTTGGGCGTCCTGAACATATTATTTTTCCACTATTAGATACAGTTAAAAAGACACCAATCGTTGAAGAAGACAGACTTGAGATGCTCATAAATTCCTCAGACGAAGAAAATAATTTTGTGGCCACTATTGAAGTTCCTGGTGATATGGATCATTTGCGAAATCCTATATTATTGCGCGAATTGTTAGATAAACTGCCAACATCTTATGAACTCTCCTGGATAGAATAATGTGTTGTGAGAAAATGTTAGACATAGAGAGAGAAGGTTTTATCACGAAACTGATAACGGATGAAGTTGAGAAACCGTGTGGAAAATTATGGTATTTACCTCATTTTGATGTGATTAATATTGATAAATCGAATAAACTCCGGATTGTTTTCGACGCCTCACCGAAATCAAGGGTTTGAGTTTGAACGATTGTCTATTGACTGGTCGTGATTTGTACAATTCCCTACACTCTATCATACTGAATTTCCGTATTCAGAATATTGCCTTCACTGCAGATATCAACTGAATGTTCTTACAAGTAGGTGTAAGGAAAGACGATCGTTCAGCACAACGACTATTATTCCGAGGAATGGATAGACAACGACAACCTGACGTTTACGACATTAACGTAGTCTTTTTTGTATCAACATGTGGACCGTGTTTAGCACAAGAAGCACAAATAGAAATGCACTTGATTTTGCCGTAGAGTATCCTGACGCAGCCAAGGCTATTATTGACCACCATTATATGGACCTTGGAACACCAGATACGGAAGAGGAGGCGAAAAAGTTAATAAGCGATGTCATTCATACATACATACATATATACATACATACACAAACAGGGTGGATTCACCATCTGCAACTGGATATCTAATGTACAGAATGTTCTTCAAAATATAGACGAACATTTAGTGGCGGAGACAATGAAATGTTTGGAAAATAATCACGACAAATCAATCGAAAGAATTTTAGGGGATTGGTATAATCCAGTAGTAGATATTTTCTGTTTCAAAACCAAATTCAGCAAAATTGACACAGATATTATGAACAATACGAAAAGACCAACAAGAAGGAATATTCATTCCATGATACAGTGCAAAATTCTATTACAGGATCTTTGGAGAAGTAAAATAGGATGGGACGATGAAGTAACTGACAGACTGAACAGAATATGGGGAATTTAGATCAGAAATATTGAGAAAATATCTGAGTTCGAAAGTCCAAGACAGTACTGCACATTGAATAGGGGAGACAGTATAATTCAACTTCACACTTTCTGCGACGCGTCTGAAAAAGCATATGCCTGTGTTCTTCTTCTTTGATGGGAATATAGGAATAATGTGAAAATTTGTTTTTTGAATGCCAAAACTAGAGTTGCCCCTCTAAAACCGACATCAATACTGAGACTTGAACTCCAAGCTGCCCTCATGGGGGAAAGACTAGAAAACTTAAAAAAAAAAAAATTGATACTGACGATAACTCCTATATTTTACTGGACTGACTCCAAGATAGTTTTATATTGGATCCTTCCAGAAGCATGTCGCTTCAAAGTATTTGTGGCTCAACGAGTGGGAGAAATTCAGGAGTCAATAAATACTTGTGAATGGAAATTTGTTGGTTCCAAGGAAAATGTGGCAGATAAAGCTCCAAATATTCTGAAAAAATTTAATTTTCATCACACATTGGATGGATTAATGGACCTTCACTTTTTTCGAAATCACCTAAGTGTTAGCCAAAAGACAATTTCCAAAATTCTCCTATGGATGTGAATGACAGAGGAAAAGACAGATTTTGTTTTTGTCAACGTTACAAGGGATCTCCTAGAAATACCACAACCAAGAAGATTATCCAAATGGCAAAGGCTTTTGAGAGCTACTGTATGGATGAAGAGATTCATCAAGAATTGCAGACGAACTCAAAAAACATATGGTGAACTTGATGAGGAAGAAATAGAAGAAGCAGAAAATTTACTTCTACGAAAAAATCAACAGGATTCATGTGGACAAATAGTAATCACTTTATTGAAAAATCTTAATATTCCAGTATCGAGTAAATTGTACATGTTTAATTGTTTCTATTACACTGATACGACTGGCGGGAAGATAGGATAATTAGACAAGACTCAATGAAAACATGAAGGCCGATTCCAAATGTGGGCATTCTTGGGTACCTGCGAAGTGCTGTTTTGGTCTGCAGACTGGACATGATTCTTGGATTTTGCAATATTTTACAATATGGTCGATTCGTCGCATTTATAGCAACTATGTCTTCTGTCTGGTCCTTGGCACTCGTTTAGTTGATGACCATAGGTACAGCATTAGAGGCAACGTTCAATATTCCTTCAATATCATGCATCATCATGTAAGTACAATTGAATTCATTCATTTATTTGATAACAATTACATATTATTTACATTGCAGATTGATAGTGGCCTCTGGTGCAGGATCGGAAATTGCCTAGGCAAACATACCTGTGTTGCATTTCCGCACCTTTACAGATGCTTTCAAATTTGTTTTGTTTGTATAATAATAGTAATAATAATAATAATAGTAATAATAATAATAATAAGACGAGTATATATCAAAAATAAAAGTTTGTTGCAATAATGAGGGGGGGACCAACGGAAGCACAATGGTTTGGCTCTTATTTAATGCGTCTTAGCTGCATCATGGAATCAATTGAATAATGTTCAATAATAATGTCAAGGTTCTCTGATATGATTTTTTTCACTTCTGTTTTGGGAGTTTTGATGATTTTTATTTCCCTAAGGTCAGTCGGAATAAGGTTGTGAAATTTTGGTCCGAAGTATATGAAGGATCTTTGGTCTACAGATTATTTGAAAGAGTGGAACTTGTAGATTATTGCTGTGAGTCGATCTGGTCAACTTTGTTTTTTTCATCATAGATTCATTATACATAATGTACATTCGCAGTAATGAATGGTAAATAGAAAGTGTTTTTATATTAAGTGGGTCGGTGTCTTTATAGAATAAATGTGTGGGAAATAATCTGTCTTTTTTAGTACCATCTTAATCACATTAGATATTTTGCGCTGTCTGTTATGACTGTGAAGTATCAATGAACGCACCACCCCGTGCGAAAATGCAGTATCTTATAATTGATTCAGCGAGACTGTTGTACGGATTTTTTTTTTGTGAGGTTATAAAATTTATGAGTTAGAGCGCTTATCCTTTTTGTCACAAGAGATATGTGTCCTGACCAGCGTATGTGCTGGTCTAGTATGACACCTAAGTCTTTTATCGGGGATATTTTTTCCAATATCAGACAGATGCATGTATAGTTATAACATGTTGGAGTATGTATTTTAGGAATGAAATGGGACAGTTGATCTACTATTGGTAGGGAGAAGGTTATATACTTGGTTTTTTATATTCAAACTTAGTGAATTGTGTTTCAACTAGTAATTTTTTCAGTACAGACACCGCTTTGTGATTAACTTCTTTTCAATTTTCACCTGTGATAATTAGAGCTGTGTCATCTGCATGACATATTAGATGCCCCATGAATTCATTTATCAATGGGACAGTGTTTATGTATACAAGGAACAATAATGGATCCAGTACTGTTCCTTTTGGTACACCTATTTTGACCTCAAACTTTGAACTAATTTTTTTCCAATTTTCACTACTTGGTATCTCTCAGATGAGTAATTTCGTGAGAGATCAAGGGCTGAACCACGTTTGCCAAAATCAGTTAATTTATCAAGCAACTTGTTGTGGGAAATAGTATCGAAAGCCTTGGCAAGATCGAAGATGACCGCTAGGCACTTCGTTATTCATCCATGGCTTCAACTGTATATTCCAGCAAGTGAAGTACTGCATTTTCTGTATTTGTTTTTTTTTATAGATCCATACTGTCTATCGGTTATGACATGGTCAATATAAAAAAATTCAAACATTCTGTTTTTTGAAGCCTGTTTTAAAATTTTGATAAAGTTGTTTATTACGGATTTTATAATTTGTCAGCTGACTGGAATCGCCAGCTATGAAGATTGGGATGATGATGGATTATTTCTATTGTTCCGGGATTCCCACATATGTGAAACATAAGTTGATGATATGTACCAAATGTTGAGTTATATGCTTGTGAATATTTTTGATTGTTTATCCCATCATAAATGATACATGTCCTACCAGTTAAACGTGTTTAAGTGATCTTGGAAATTCAACCCCTAAAGGAGTGAAATGTGGGGAAAAATATTGCAAGTGTATAATATCGTCAATATCGTATCAAGTTCAGCATTTCCAAAAATTTGGAGGAGAAATGCTAAATGAACCAAACAAAAAATATTCTAGGATTCTAACCTGTAAACTAGTACATAAACATATTAAAAAGGGACTTTTGTTAAATATTCTACATTATACCGGATATCAACGGATTTACTACATTCCTTTCTCGATATTCCTCAACGGTACCGAAGTCTTTATTCTGAGTATTGATACTTTTCTAAAAACTGAAGATGTTCAGATATTCCTCCGGAACGTCGATAAACCATAACATATGCTATACCAAAATTACATTTTGATAGGGCTGGTATATCAGGTTGATATATTTTTGTTCCGAAAACGCAGAAGGAGAGAAAACCCAAAACATGGAAAGCAATACTTCGGTACCTCCTCAAAGAACATTCAGACGTTATATATATATTTTAAATTTTTTACTTATTTTTTGCGAAATGTTATAAGAAAATCTGAGGAATTTTTATTTGAAATGTAATAGTGATAAAACAATGTATATATCACAGACATACTTACTTCGCTTCAAGGTTTAAGATAAACTGTAATATGGATACGTCTGAGAGACAGAGTTTTTTACTTTGATAAAAATCAATTGCATTGAAATTTGGAGAAAATAGTCGGCATCAGCAAGTGGCTAATATACTCAATAAACGACATCCTGGATGTGAAAGTTTGTATGGGGGTTTCGTTAGTTTTTAAGTTGGCATAATAAAAATTCATATTTGAGGTTTTTGTCCCCCAAAAAAAAAAAACGCGTTTCGTTTTTTTGAATGCAACCCCAAAGGTTTGTATAAGGGTTCCGTTGTTTCCAAGTTATTAAAATTGGTTTGGGGGCGTGAAATTTTTTATTGGGATTCCGTTAGATCGTGAGTTAGGGTCATGAAAATTGATGCTTCGGCTCTTTGTTACAAACATACCAAACATACATTTTCACAAGCCTTTATTCAACTTGCTTCGTTCGTATGTCATTATGTCACTCTGTTATTCTGTCATTCTTTCCGGTTCAAAATTTGTAATCCATTTTTGGCCACGTGTCGACATAAGATTGGGCCGAAATTTGGCAGGTGTTCATAATTCCGGTGATAATGCATTATTCATTTTTTATTGGCGAATAAAACAAAATGGCGGCTCCAAGATGGCGTACGAGTTTGTGATTATAGTACGAATCGATTCAAAATTGGTATGAGGGGGTTTTCGGGACCGGAGATTGTGATTTTTTTGTTAAAATTGAAAAATTCAAGATGGCGGCTCCAAGATGACGGACAAGTTTTGTGATTATGGTCCGATTTGATTCAAAATTGCTATGTGGGGGTTTCCGAGGTCGAAGATTAGGAATTTTTAAATTTAATAATCTGAAATTGTGATTATGGTCCGATTATATTCAAAATTTCTGTGTGGGGATTTTTGGAATCGGAGATTATGAATTTTTTGTCAAAATCTCTGGAATTGAAATGGCTCATGGAATTTTTGTTATAGAAAAAAAAAACAAAATGGCGCTCCAAGATCGCGTACGAGATTCAGGTTTATGGTCCGATTCGATTCAAAATTGGTATGTGGGGGTTCTCAGGGTCAAAGATTATAAATTTTCCTTCAAAATTCATAAAATCAAAATGGCGGCTCCAAGATCGCCAATGATCTCTGTGTTTGTAGTGCGATTCTATTCAAAATTGATATGTGGGGCTTTTCGGGATCGGATTTTATGAATTTTTCATCAAAATTCACAATTTAAGATGGCGGACGAGTTTTGTAATTATGGCCCGATTCGATCCAAAATTGGTATGTAGGGTTTTTGGGGTCGAATATTATGATCTCAGTCGAATGTTATTGATTTTTAGTTAAAAATCATAAATTGAAGATGACAACTCCAAGATGGCGGATGAGTTAATATTCGGATGGGCTCCTCATTGAAGGACAAGATAGCTCAGAACTTACAGGAATAACAAAAATGCATAGATTAAGGCGTACTTAGGTACTAAAAAGCACAAAATAAAATAGTTTATAAAAAACCTTTTTCAAGACAAGCTTTTATTGAAATGTACTGAAAAGTTAAAAATAATTGCTTTGGATGTGTGACGTAGGTTATGCCGTGAGTTTTAGATTCAAAAGCTTGTCGCTTTTGTATTCGAACTGAAAACTTTGCGCGACAATCTTTTGAATCTATAACTCACGGAATAACCTACGTCATACATCCAAAGCAATTATTTTTTACTTTTCTGTGCATTTCAATAAAAGCTTGTCTTTAAAAATGTTTTTTATTAATTATTTTATTTCGAGTATTTGTCGGTCAATAACTTCCGTGTTGAAATTTTTGCTCATATTTATGCGTTCTTCAATCCATCAGCTTCATATTTCCTTATATACACACGGGAATTAAAAACGGTGGGAGATGGTTTGAATACCCATTTGAAAAGGAATGATGATGTTAGTTGAACAATTTATACCTTCAGTTCACTTCTGATATTTTCGAAGGAGATTTTATGCTGAGTGCTCATACGATAATCTGAAGAAGAAATATCCAGAAGCTTATTCTTTTCTTTTTGTTCTTCATGTTCATATGAGATGATTGTCGATCGAAAATTAATTAAATACTAATCCTGGTGGGGTCGCCTACTATTGAAACCATTTAATTAATTCAGGAAAATCATGTAGATATAGATTAGCTCTGATAAAGTTGATCCATTCTGATTGATTATTGAAATTGGAAAATTACTATCTAGGTGTAGAGCAATATGACGTTATTCGGGAAATCCCTTTCTAATGTCTTTCAGTTTCCATTCTACCACTCGAAAAATTCCACTTTTGTGTTGTACGATGGAATTTTAATAAACCAGTAGAAATGTTCTTTCTCATATTATATATGGAAACTATAAACTCGTTCATCATATTGTGTACCTAAGGTTCTGCAACTCCGCCAGGATGGACTTCCATACCCCCAAGCAGAGCAAATTGGAAATTTCGCCTCCGAACAAACATATTGCTAGGAAATATTTTTGAAAAAGTTCAAGTACCACTACACAATGGGAATGAAATGAGAAATTTACATTTCATGCTCGTTATACGCTTTACTTTTTGCACGACAAATATATAACTCCTCACACCAGTAACGTGAATCAATATTTTTTCTTGCAGTTACAGTTACAAGAAGGGTACTCGAATATGAATATATTTTTCATATCCATTCCAGGTATCTTTTAATGTCACTTAAATTTTATTTCTTTCATATGTTGAGTTGACTGAATCACAACGAATATCGTGCCCTGAATTTCCAAGTCGTGGAAACCAAACAATTGTTTTTTTGGACATCAATAAATCAACTTCGGCATGGTGTTTTTCAAAAATTCTGTTTACATTTTGATATAAAAAAATCAAGAATCAACTAGTTATCAAATGAAATAAAAAATTCTCAAGAAAACTGGGAGAAAAATATCAAATCTTAGGACACATCGCATCCGGCTTTCAAATATCAGGTTGGGTTTTTATTTGAAAAAATTATAGAACCGATTCTTGTCAATAAATTCTGATTTGTAGCTAATACACATACTTACAAGGTAATTTCAACGCCCTTTGTTCCTACAAACTATACCTACGGCTGAGTGTTGTTGACTGAGTCTATCGAGATGCTGTTTTTCTCGTGGGCCCGCTTCTTTGACATAACATCTAATTCAACAGGAGCAAACTAAAAGATAGTGCAAACGTCTTGATTTCACACTATTTTTGCATGTTTCAAACATATTTTTGGGAAATGCGATGTACCGCCTCTGAAGCGCAAACAAGTCAGTGAAAAGAAGTACAATTGAGCTTATTTCTAGTTCAGCCCCTCCTGATACTGATCAGGAAACAGAGGATCAAAATGAATATTTTGATGCCCTATATTGAGGAATTGAAGTAATTTATTTTGATTTGTCCAAGAAGGCTGATTCAAAATTGAATGTAACATTGGCTCTGAATAGTTCAAGCGGAAATGTTCATCAATCACATGTTCATGTTTCAAAAATTGAGTAACTTTAGTTTTTTTTGGGATTTCAACTTCTCTATTCAATGCCTTGGTGCATAATAATTCCATTTCGAAATTGAAAAATTCCTAAGGCTCTAGAAGAACAGTTGTCATTAGTTCAGTGATCACCAACCATTTCTGATAATTGTGATATCGCCCACAAGAGTCTGGTGGAACGTTATTTCAATAAGAAGCTTAGATCTCTAGCCTCATCAAATCGAAAATTATAAGATATTTACAGAGAAACTATTGCCGCTCTCAAAAATGTTTTTTCAGGAGAGCTCCATTCTCAGCAATATGTTACTGAAACATCTAGATCCGAAGACAGTTACTAGTTTTGAGGTCAGCCTCTTCGGAGACAACGGAGAAGCTGACTCCTTAGCACGAGATGGAGCACGACGTGCTCTATAACGCCCTGAACCATTTCGTGACACAGCGAAAACTATCCTTAAAACTAACATCCAAACAAGGATGAAAAACAAATCACAAAAACAGGCCAATCTATAGAGCAGAAAATGACTGAATCTTAAAAAAATAGTACCAGGAAACCAACTGTGGCATCCGTATAGTTATATGTTGTTATGTTTCCTTCTCGCAACTGTGTGTGTGAGAAAAATCGGATAATCCATTTGCTACAGAAATGCTACTCGCAACTATCATTGCTTGATTTGTTATATAAATCATGTTTTTTTTTTCGTTTTTCGATTGTAACATAAAAACTGATGAAGCAATATTGATGCTCTCAATGGACGAATTGTAGAAAATCAAATGACGAAAAAAATTAGACCCAACCCGACTCGATCGGTTTATTAGTAACAGAAAAAAAATTAAAGAATCAACGTTTTTTGGAAAAAATATTACATAGCCATTTTTTGAGTTATAGCGCAGGCTATACGCGACATAGTAGTAATTGATATGTTCTTCATGTGTGAAAAACTCAGGCGCAGTTGGAGCATTAGTTTTTGCATGATTGCAATTTAAATTTTTTAATGGACTGGATGCGTTATAAGTGGTCCGATTTAAATTTTTCAAAAATATTTCGAAAGTAGAGAGTATAGTACTACAAAAATGCTGCTAAATAGGACATATTTGGAAACATTACCGAAAACGGGCGAGATTCATAACATGTATTACTTCGCGTATGCTGCTCTACCCCCACTACTCATCCGCTTTCACGCGCTCGCCTTTTCGGTCATGTTTGCAAGTATTTCTTATCTTTTTCGCAGTTCTTTAACGCCAGATGAGAATAGACATTTCATAGTACTATACTTCTACTTTCAAAATCTTTTTGAAAAATTGAAATCGGAATACCTGTGACGCATCCAGGCTTGCTCCAATAAAAGGCATTAAAAAATTAAAATTGCAATTATGCAAAAACTAATGATCTGACAGCGCTTGTTTCCACACATAAAGTACATATCAATCCCTACTATGTCGCGGAGAGCCTGCGCTACAATTCGAGAAATGGCGTTATCATGATTTTTTTTAAACGCAGATTTTTCGGTTTTTCTGGTTTTTATCCGTTACCAAATAATCCAATGCATTGTATGCATATATCACACTGAATTTTCCTGTAGTAGAAACTTATTTCAATCGCAAACTAATTCTTTATAAAATCAATACGATCAATCGAAACGGTTGAAAATGTCGATTATGCCTTGGAAATCACCTTTCATATCAGTCTTCTCAGTTTCAAGCTTGATATCTCCACTGAACGATACATTTTCTGAAAAGTTGTATTTTGACTGTCTGAGTAGTTTACAGGATATCAAGTCCTGTTAACACACATGATATATAAAAAACATCAAACGTTTTTACAAATAGATAAACTGAGTTACCTATCGTACCTAACTTTGCTTCCGATAGTCATCTGATGCCAATGCTTATCATATCATACTTTTCGCCTGAAATGCAGATAGTTTGTTGTCCACTGACCTACCGAGGTGTTAGATAATCAGGACTTCATCAATACTTGGAAATTTGTTTGAAGGTTGTAGACGATGTGGTAACTTGATTACTATCGTTTCGGACGTCCATCGTCTTAATGTATTTAAAAGGTTTTCACGACGTTTCGAATGCTTGTATCTGCAATCGTCTTCAGGTGAATACTTGGATACATGGAGTTTGCTGGGATTCTTATGAATTTTCAAAATACATATGTTAATTATTGTTCACTCTTCTAGATTACTCGATGACAATATTTGTGACTTCCTCGCATAGGCTTTTTTTCAATATGATATTTTCCAAAAAATATGTTATTATCTCTTTCAATTCAGGGTTTGGGTACGATGAAAACTTTTGCAATTTCCTGATGTGTGACACTTTCTATACGATCGCCTGGAAAATCGCATTCTACGTTTTTTGAGAATGCCGTTATTTTTTTTATTCCAGAAAACGATCCCATTTCTGGAAAATTAGAAGAAGCAGAAGTGTTAAATACAATTTTGGGTTTTGTACTCAGAGAAAAGAATCAAAACAGGCCATCCACTTTCGGATGGTGTTCTCGAATAATTTGCTTTCACAGTATAACCTTGGAAAAAGTATTTTACCTCATTTGGACTCGTTCAATCTCCTCTTATGCTTCCATAAAATTTGCTCTCCTGATCAACCTTTAATATATGATCATTTATTTAGTGGGCTGTATTTGCTTCGTGTCTCATCGGTGTGACTGAATACAAAAGAAAACACGAGCGGGTGAATGAACAAAAGAGTTTCTCATTTTCCTTCGTACATATTGTATTATTCCCTTCTTCATAATGATTGGATTCCTATCAACTTCGAAAACAATGTTAGCCAAGTCAAGTCAGGTTGTGTCCGATTCCACGTCGGTCATTGATGAGATTGCGATTAATTTACATAGCAAGGATATCTGAAATAATGTGAGGTTCATGTTACCTTCTTTATGTTAAATCATAATTTGCTTGCAATGAATTTGAATAGCAAGGTAAGTCTAGTCAGCTAGGATTTCATACAAACACGCATATGGTATTAATTCATATTTTTTTAGCAAGTTTCATACAAAGTTACATTTATTCCAAACAATTTCAGCGTGAGCACTTGGGAGCAATCTAAAAATGATCGCAAATTGGTTGAAGAAAGAGCGTGCGCGGGTCATTCATTTGCAACAAATTTGTTAGAGGAAATGTTCTTAAGATGAGTGTCGGATAATTCATTTGAATAACATAGACCCCTAAAATCCTGGATGATTACGATGATATACTGAAAAAATTTTGGGAGATTGGAGCAGTGTCCGATATTCTTGTAATACTGATTGCTGTCACTGAAAATGTAACAAACCCATGTCCCGAGGAAGAGACGGTCCGTTATTAAAGAAAAACTATCGCTACTCTCAATAAGTATCAATATATATTTCTCATAATCAAGTCAATGGAAAAATTATAGTTTGCACTTTGAAGTCGTCAATTATTTTCATTCAGTGTTTAGTCGCTCGATGAGCTATAAATTTGATTTTTTCACAGCTGCAACCGCTAAAATAATTTAATTTCCGCAAACTCACGGAGAAACGACGAGGCTTCCTTTCAGTTAACTAAGTTCCAATCTTTTCCAAAGATTTCCCTCGTTTGATTATGTTAATTACTTTCTCATTTGGCGGACAGAGTAAGTCCTTACTAGTACATCGAACTGACTATGGGGTTGAATCAATAACTGGAAAAAATTATGTAAAGACGCTTCTAGATAGCATAAATGCGAGAAATTCACTTGAATTTGGCGACTGCAATACTGATACTTTGGTAAACTCGATAAACTTTATGAACTGCTTTTCCTCATCGCTCACGTTTTCTACTTCCGTCCTCTATGCTCTACAACTCTAGCACATACTAGGGCCCATTTACAAATTCCTCACTTCATCGGCATCTTTAGTAGGTTTTCACGCACCTACTCACATCTCATATATACAACCTTATTTTTCCAATACAACCTTGCAAATAAACATCACAACTCAATAATTTCTTCTATTTTGTCATTCCACTTTGGCCAAGAAGCTTAGAAAAAGTTATATATCTGGACTGATGATCTGATGATTTGCCCACTAATCCCAGACCTTTAAGCCGAATCGTGTACTATCAAAATCAAAATTAGTTCATATGAATAGAATAGAATAATAGTGCATATAAATGACAAAAATCGATCAGATAAATAATTACTTAAAAGTCGATCAAACAAAATCTTGAAAATAATAAATTTTGAGTCATCATAAGCAAAGCATCGAAGCCACAAACGATAAAATTAACAAAACATATTTTCAAAATCCAGTTAGCCATATTAATTTTATACCAAATTCAGTACCTAGGTATCTGTGGTCCTGGCAGATTGCCAACAGATGTGAACTTTTGATAATATATTATTCCTGCCTTGTCATTAATCAATTTAATAGAATTGTTTTGGTCAAAATAGGAACAAACCGACAATATATTCCACGCATTGCATTATACTCTGCCATTTATTTTTATCAATTGTTATCAATAGGTTCTCCTATATTCAAGGAAAAATTCTCAGTTCTTCCTGGTATAATGTAGAATCGAAACCAATTCCCGCAGATCACGCGTTACGCAGCTTATTGCCTCCGGAAGTTATTCATTCCAAACATTGTAATGAAAACCTGAGTTTCTCCAGAAAATAAACGAGTATCCTCTAATCTAACCGAATAGAGATTTTTGAAGGGTTTTCTTGGTAATATGTCTTTATTCGTTTGTTGTTTATCTTTCTATGACATAAAGTATAAGTGAAGAGTCCATTGATTTTTAATACGATTTCTGATGAATGATGATGATGAACAGGTAATGGGTCCAATATCAAGAAGACTCAACGGATGAAATGGTGTCCTAGTATATGAAATATACATTGGTGTCACTGCCAGTGTGGAAACTTGCTATTTCTAACGATTGAGAAGATGAGCAGTTTCAATATTTTGAAATGTCATCGCCAGAACATCCAGCAGTGTAAATATCAGGTGAAAATCATATATTCCCAGCTCAAGCATTTTCGACCCTATTCAGTGAAAAGTCCTAACGCTCTGCCGTCAATGTAGATCCTTGAATCAAGGAAGAATGGGAAGGAATACATGCCCAAGCCATGTTTCTTATATAGGTTTTAATATTATTGGAATAGTTGCAGAAATATTCTTTGAAATGCAGTCAATACTGAAGAATTCATGAACAACGATCAGCAATCAAGAAAGTAATGCTGAAACATAAATTATTCAATTATCAAATAACCAATAATGGCTAACATATTAGCAGAACTAAGTCAATGGCGCAAGCTCTCCGAGATGTTGGAGAAGAAGTTAAATATATTGAATCATCAGAAAGAATAGCTGAAGAGGAGTCCCAAGCTGACATTAACGAACTGGGTACTAATGGCTAGGTACTAGTCCTAAGCGTTCAGTACGGAAGAAAATATCATCACTATAGATGGTTGTGGAAATGCTTGACTTGCAGAGAGCGCAGTTTCTAAATACATGACGTTACACTGTGGAAGATTTGCCTACTTTCACCCTATAGTTTGTTCATCACTCATCCAAATTGGGGTAAACTTAGTCGTATATGCCAAAGGTGTGGGTTCCATTGAAGTTTTTGCAGCAACTGATAACCATCGGTAATTACGTTCGCTTGTAAACACTCTGTATATTCCGAAACTTGTTGCAGTGACAAATAAACACTTCAAAAAATATGTATCAGATATTAATGAGGAAAATAGCGGCGAAAAACCTTGATAATGGAACGCGCCATTAAAGTGAGATTACAAGTATAACCAAATTGCATGATTTTTCACAGAATATTTCGAAAGACGTTCCTATTTGTAAACAGAGGCAGCATGATGCTGTCAATAACTTTCTCATTACGCAGGAAAATATTTTAACTTCACAAAAATCTTAACCAAAAAACGTAGATGTAGCCGATATAGAACTTCTCTCACGAATAGGAATATGAAATATGGTGCCAGCAATTGTATTATAAAGGAGTTATAGTCAAAAAGGTAGAATTGGTAATAAACAAACAGAGCTCTCGTGTGAAAGAAATAACAATCGTAAACTTGAAGAGGTGTAATCTGTTAGTAATCCTAGATTTCTGATAAAAAATGCATAAACAAATTGCAAAGTTAGATAGAGCCTTGTAGAATGAATATTTCATATCATATACGAGGTGTTGTAGTGAACTACGAAATATTTATCGGTTAGCAAAAAAATTATAATAGAAAAGAAGAACTATATAACAAATAATTATTGTTCAATATACATTTCCAACATTCAATTCCTGTTGTAATAATTTCATAGAAGATGGATGAATCACAGTGCGAATAAAATATACTTGAATAAGGAAAGTATCCAACGCATGGTGATGTGAGTTGGCTTTCTAGTTACACATAACTCTAGTTGAAGCTTCTTGATGAAATTCACAAACAAGTTTCTTTTTGATATGAAGGATGAATCATATATATGAGAAGGATTGATATAGAAATCAATAGAGAGCGAACATGACAAAAACTGAATTTTGTTAATATCATATAAATTGAAGTTGTTTTAGAATATAAATAGAAAACTAAGTTATAGGATAGCAACATAAAATTCAATGGCACATCCAGAATCCACCTCCTTTTAGAAGACTGGACTTTCAATATGAATATGAATACAATAAATATATTAAATAAGTGAAATAGTCAAAGAAATCAGTCGATTTATGCTTGAACGAAAGTCATAACTAATCCATCTCATTGGTTCTAAGTACAATATAATTTTTCAACAGTAGAGGCCACAAATTCACTACTGAACGTTTAATAGTCCCTTCAGACGTGATCTGGCGATGTTATCGATTCCAGGATGCAAAACTTGAAGCCTGCCCATAGCCTAATATAGACTAGCTTGATTTTTCATTCTGATAACAATCATAGATCCTACTTGTATTTGACTTTGATTGGTTCAACATATCGATCGCGATTGGTGCTAATGTATTCGACTGGCCATCGGTTATTTGATGAATACTCTCATACATTTATTTGCTGAATTCCATGATATTTTCGGAAATACTTCAGTAATCTGCTATGGACGTTATAGGTCAACCAATAAAGAAAAAGGTGTCGAAGAAAACTAATCATTCGGATTTTGGGAAAACGGATATAGAGGACGTGAATTCGATATTCACTCCACCTGAACAAGAAGAGTGATACATTCCTCATAGGTTGAATGTGCATCTTCTATAATACGCTTCAAATAGAATTTTGTCGATTTTATTTCCGATTTCCAGAGACCAACGAATTGTAGTGGATAGAGAGGAAGTACCCGACCTAACAAATAGCTCGATGTTCAATAGCTTCGATACCCCGTTTATAGTTAGAATCATCGAGCTCGTCGAAATTTCTTCATTGTTTGTAAATCTTTCACCACCGAGTCATTTTTCCAAGTTTGGAAACAGAAAATAATCCAAGGAGGCCAAATCGGGCGAATAGGGTGTGTGAGAAAGCAATTCGAACTTTAACTCATCAATTTTGGTTGATTGTTTTTCCCTTCTGAAGATAATCAATGGCCTTGCCTGCTAATGGAACTGTCTTATCTTTCTTTGGAGCCGATTTCTTCCTTTTCAGTTCATTGTTTTCATTGTTCCTTCGTCTCAGGTGTGAAGTGAGGGACCCATATTTCATGAATGGTTAGGAAACTACACAAAAACTCAGCTTTATTGCTGTAAAACTTTGATTAAAACATCGTTACGACGCTGTTTTTGTTCCATTGTGAGTAATCGTAGCACCTATCTTGCGCACAGCTTTCCAATGTCCAAATATTCAGTCAATATGCGATGTACAGCACTTTTTTCAAATGAACACTATTAGTTGATGGTGATCAAATACCATTTTGTGGACTTTTTTCAATATTTCTGGTATAGTCACCCCATTAGGTCAACCACTGTGATGTTCATCATGGCAGCTCGTACGGCCTCGTTTTAACTTTGCCACCCAATATTTTACGATTGTTAATATTAGTTGGACTGAGACCTTTCAACTGGAATCACATAACGCTATATGCCACTCAATAGAGATTTTCTGCTCTATTGATTCTGGTACAAAAATACTACCAGGAAACCGACTGTGCCATCAAAGGAAAGACGGTTTGTTTCCTACTCGCAACTATCATAGCTCAATTTGTTATAAACATTTTAAAGCATTTTTTAAATTTCTTATCGTCTTTGACTTGTAACTTGAGAACTAATGAATCAATCTCGATATTCTCAATGGACGAATTGTAGAGAATTGAAATGCAAAACAATTAGCATCAGCGCGACTCGATCGGATTATTAGTAACGGAGAAAAACCGGAAAGACCAGAAAAATCTGCGTTTTTTTTAAATTAATAACTCCGCCACTTTTCAAGTTGTAGTGCAGGCTTCCCACGACATAGTAGTGATTGATATGTATATGTTTGAAAAACAGGCGCTGTCGGATCATTAGTTTTGGCCTTAGTGCGATCTTATTTTTTTATGCACTTTATTGCAGCAGACCTGGATGCGTCATAGGTGGTCCGATTCCAATTTTTCAAAAAGATTTAGACAGTAGAAGTATGGTACTACAAAAGGTATATTCTCATTTTGCGTGAGAATGCTGAAAAATAGGTGAAAATAATGGACCGAAAATGTAGAGGAGTGTGGGAAGCGTATTCTGCTGCTCTAGTCCCACCCGCTTCCATTCACTCGCCCGTTTTCGGTCATGTTTGCAAGTATTTCTCACCTATTTCGCAGCATTTTAATGCAAAATGAGAGTAGTCGTTTTGAAATCGGACCACCTATGACGCGTCCAGGTCTCCTGCCAAAACTAATAATCCAACAATGCCTGAGTTTCTCACACATAAAGTACATATCAATTTCTACTATTTCGTGGAGAACCCGCTTTGAAACTCTGAAAATGGCGGTGCTATACATTAAAAAAAAACAGATTTTTTCTATTTTTTTTTCGTTACTATGAATTTGATCGAGTTGGGCTGAGGCTCATTTTCTTTGCATTTTGATTCTCCACAATTTGTCCATTGATTGCTAGATTGTTTTCATGTTACAAGCAAAAAATAGAAAGGAAACAGATTTTTTGCATTTAAATATTTATAACAAATTAAGCAATAACAGTTGCGTGTAACAGAAACATACCAGGATATAACTACAGACCGTTTTTCGTATGATGGCATAGTTGGTTTTCTGGTAGTATTTTTGTTACGTGAAAAATCTTTATTGATTGGTCTAATAACCAATTTTTTCCATTTTTACAAATTTAGAGCGTTCACTATTGATGGTAACCAAATAAATACTAAACAACGTAGTGTCGTCAAACTTCAAACTCAGGCTTCATAAGGTTTATACGTCAGGCCGGCTACTTCTGGGACTACCAAGTTCTTTGTAATTATTAAAATAAATTGTCCTAAAATATCTAGTAAATTTTTGCGCGCTACAAAATTTCTTTCATTATCAGGAATCATACACGAGGGCATATCTCTTCTAGCTACAAATTTTCGTAAGGCTGGAATAACTGATTGAACTGATGAATCAGTAATGAGCTCTAAAATGATAACCTCAATACTGAAACATGATGATGCAACATACTCTTTTAATTATTCGAAAATGCGACCTTCTTTCCTTTGAGCCAGAAATTAACCTTTGTTATGTAAAACTGGATATGATCATGTTACGTGATGAGCAGGAAGATCGCCCATTATAGGTTTTATACGAAAACACTGAATGCGAGAATGCACCTCTTGTATTGCAATGTTTTTCCCATTGATTGAATAAACTCTTTTGTTCTCAAAATTCAATAATTATTTCGTGAAAGAGTGATTCTTCGGAAATAAAGTTGGAAGTTGTTGAACAAAATCAAACTATGAATTTCTGAGTCTACTTTCCATCCTGATAAAAACGGATAAGATATAATAATGATCTTCCTGGGTGCAATATATTCCTTAGGAATAAATCAGGAAACTGAGATGGTAAATGTTGTAATTGAACCAATTTGACAAATGCTATAGTTGCCCTATTCATTTTATATGGCTTGATTGGTTCAAGATTTCTTTCTAATAATTTAAGTTTGCAATTATGAAAAAACATTGAAATATTGTTCAATCAATTTCTAGATGGTGTTCATCCGATTTCTAGATCATGTGTAAATATCACAGAAAGATAGTGAGAGCTGAGAGTAAAGGGGACATCAAATTGCCCATTGTGGATGAATGCTATGGACTTATTGAAATACGATCAATAAAGACGGCTTCGATATTTTCAAGAATATAACGGGAAATAAAAAAACAATGAAGGAGAGAGGGAGAGATAGAGAGTATATGTTTATTACATATTACAGAACTTTATTGACAAACACTGGTAAAAAGTAAACATATAAATAATCACATCCAAATAAAGGTACAATTACTTAATCACATCCGGGTAGATATACACATATATTATTACATAAAAGCACCAACAATATCATATGGCTTCGTCATTGAAATATTCTATCAAGTTTAAATAGGTGTAACGAATTTTTCGTTACTTCCTTATACATAATCAATTTCTCATAACGTTTCCGATTATCTTTACGGTGGAACGGGACAGTAGTCACTGCTCAGGTCGTGAAGAGTGCGCCTTTGTTGTCGTCTCGTGAAAATGGTATCGTGACAGTTGTATTCATGTCGTCAAGCTGTGTTTTTTCCAAGTGTTTTTCAATAGAGAAAAACCAAGAACAGTTTGTTAAAAAACCCAGGTAGAATTGGTGATTTGTTAGAACCGAAGGAATAATCGATCTCTTTCTTGATTTGAACGTCGAGATAGGCAGGTGGACTGAGTGAATGGATTTTGGTAAGATCTATAAGTTAAATAAGTTTCACTGCTGGAGTTTAATTGAGTAATATTATTCTCTTTATCTTTCAATTAATGTTGTAGCTGATTAGCATTTTCTTCTTTTTCCTTATGCTTGTAATATTAGAATATACCGCTTGGTAATTTTTGAAGGTTAAATATAGATAT